>JASVEL010002499.1:0-415853 GCA_032618575.1 Nicotiana noctiflora | reverse complement strand
TATACATCTAAAAATACTAAAGATACAAAATTTATCGAGATTACAGCTGAAAATTAGCAACTTTTTTTAATATACATATGTAAAGTAGGTTATTTACACAAATAGAGAGATACCCATATGAAATTATGCAACTAAAAATACCTCGTGAATAACGGCAGTAAGATTAGTGGTGACTTTATTGTTCGCCAAAGTATTTTTGGCAGTCTTTTCATCTAATCCAATTTTCAAGAACAGCTCCAAAGTTTTGCTATCCTCCTCCTTCACCATTGCTTCAATAGCTACCTTGTAATTCCCGAAAACCCTAGAGTGGAAATGTTGAGAGTTAGAAGTATGACAGAGTTTTTGGGAAATTTCAGTAAGTAATTGGGAGATTGTTAGGAGGAATCTTTGGAAGTTTAGGACAAGTGTTTTCCTTTTAGGAAATATAAGAAATAAGAAATGGGGAATTTCTGGGAGATTTTATTAGGTATTTTGATTTAACCCGTAATTGGGCTATAACCTCGGCCCATTAAAAGAATTAGGCTTTAGTTACAAGAAGAAATGATAGCATGTAGCCATTCTGAAGATAAAATAAGTATTAAAATAGCTTCCCTGAAAATGGTAAAATTCAAAAATAGCCAGATTTACCACTGGTCGATGAAAAATATGCAAGTTTCAAAAGTCATCGAAATCTAACCACTTTTTATGTAAAGAGAAATCTGAGCGAAAATACTGTTCAAAATTCGAAAAATACACCCGCAAATTTTACGGAAGTTCCAGCATAAGTATGTTTGAACTCCCGTAAATTTTACGGGAGTTTCAGGATAACTATGCTGGAACTCCCGCAAATTTTACCGGAGTTCAAGCATAATTATGGTAGAACTCCCGCAAATTTTACCGGAGTTCCAGCAGTATAATTGTCCAGTATAATATACTGGAGTTAAGAGCACTAGTGCTCTAGTCTCCCGCAAATTTTACAGGAGTTAGCAAAGTATACCGGTCCAGCATAATATACTGGAGTTCATACACAAATGCACTAGAACTCCCGTATATTATACGGAACCGGTCCCTGTTGCATCAAAATAGTGGCTATTTTTCATTGACTTCGTAAACAGTGGCTATTTTTCATTGACCGATGTGAAAACCGGCTATCTTTGCACGAAAACTCTTCGTGGTTTCCGCGCAAAGAGGGGCAGCTGTGAGCACGTGATTTTTGCCTAACATGAATTACTCCCACAAAATCAAAACAAAAATTGTCTATTTTATGGTGTGTATTTTTTGTGAATTTTTCGTGTTATTTTGGTATTTGTTTGCATTTGTATATACGTGATTATATGTGTTTAAATTAATTAAAAAAAAAATTTTAAAAAAATACAAAATATGTCGTGTTTACATTTTTTATCTAACTTTGAAATTAGGAGTAATTAATTTTATCTTACAAAATGAAAATCACAAAAAATAATTCATCTTTTTACATTTTAGCATTTAAATGCTTAATTATGTGATTTATGTTTAATTGATATTTAATTGTATGTAACGATTGTTAGTATAATTAGTATTAGTTAATTTGATTTGATTTTTTTTTAGTGTAGTTAGAATTTTTATTTTTTATAAATTAGGAGTTAAATTAATTGAGAGGGAGGAAATAATTAAAACTTGGTTTGAAATTCGGATTGGGCCAAAATTTAAAATAAAGAATCAGGCCCAAAACAATTTTGTTTTTACCCAATCCATACCCAAACCCGGAAAAACCAGTCCGCCCCAGCCCCTCATTAAACGAAACGACGTCGTATCTTTGCCCATCATTTGATCTAAGCCGTCCGATGCATTTGATCAAACGGTCAGGATCAAATCCTAAGCCTACTATATATTCTTTTTACTATACCCAGCCCCCCCTTTCACTCCCATCCCCTACCGTCTCTCTCTCTAACCTAGAGACCCCTTTGTAACACCACCGTCCCCCGCCGCACTCCGCCGGCCGGAAATCGTCTCCGCCGGCGGCAGTGATCCAAACCTCCCCAAATTTACACCAAATATTCCCCTCACCACCCCCAGCATGAATCCATGAACCATTAACCTCGAATCATCCCCGAGCTCTTCGAATATTAGATCGAAGAATCGACCCAAAATCAAAACCATCCCAATCAACTCCAAACTCACACCATAGCGTCCCTAGACCTTCCTAACCACCACACCACCATTAGTCCGGCTCGAATCTGTTCGGAATTGGTCAAGCCCCAAATTGAGCATTCAAGAACCCTAGAATTCGAACAATGTCTAAATTTGTCCGAATTAAAGTTAATTGAAGTCAATAGACTTTAATTGGTTTGTTTTTCATTTGAAAAACACTTCAATTAAAGTCCGTTTACTTCAAAAATTGCAAGCTCAAGTCCATTGGGACCGGGTCTATTCAATTCCGATTTCTTTCGAGGTAATCTTCTTTTTCCGTTTATTTCAATTTGTATTTATATTTGTTTAGTTTTAGTTCGATTGAATTCTTCTCGATTGTTGTTGGTCGTCCCTGTTCATTCTTTCTTTCTCGAAGACTCATTGTTTGGTCGAGTCTAATTCTGGGTTGTTTGTTTGATCACGAACGTTGTCGAATACATGTTCGCGTCGATTAGCGTCGTCGAACAATTAGCTTTGTATTCCTCCGGCACTAGCCGAGATCTGTTTGAATCACTGTTTTGAATTGTGTTTCATTTGGCAATTTTTCTGATTTGCATTGTTGATTGATATTGATTCTGTTAGTTACTGAATTGGATATAGCTGTGTTAGTTCTTGACTTAAAATTTGAAAGCCAACAGCTAGTTTATCTAAAAGGTGTAGTGCACATGGGAATTATTTCACATGTTTTGAACAGAAAGAACAGGCTGCCAATACACCTTTTGATTTAAAAAAGAGTTTAGACAATAAGTAATGGACTGGACAGAGAATGATGGCATAAATTAATCTGTTAAACTCTTTTGAATGCTCTTAAGAGCTGGAAAATCATAACAAACATGGGGGAATGATGAAAGATAAATGGGTGCACATGTTGAAAGAAGATAGAAGCTGTAAAGAAGAGTGTTTTAATATAAAAATTGTAAGCTTAGTCTTTAAATAGAAGATCTGGAGAACACTGGCAGCACATTACAGACTCTCTGGAAACACATTCACACATAGAGAGATATACACTGGCAGTATACACACACACACAGAGCATTCTCTGAAAAACAGATACACATTGGATATACATACACTGACTGAAAAACAGAAAGTACTCTCTGGAAAACACTACACACACAGAGAAACATTTTTTTTCTTAAACTCTTGATCTTCAAGTGTTTGAAAACTAGAAATATTGTCTCATAACCTCTAGTTCTCCCTGTTTTTTCTTTTTGGTAATCGAGTTTTGGATTGGCTGAGTTCATATTTTGGAATTTGGAATTTGTTTTCGACTGTTTTATTTGTTCCATTGCTGCTGGTGCTTTGTTGTTGGTCTTCAATCTGGGCCATCGATTGGTGTACTGATATTGCTTGGTATACTGTTGTTTGTTGTCACTGCTGCACCTTACTCCTCTTTAATCTCCTTTCCAGGTACACACTTCTGAAACCATTTGTTGATGTAAGTTTGAACTTGAAGTTGGAGTTTGAAATGAATTTAAGAAATCAATGCGTTTCCAAGACATTGCAATAACATAGTCATGGACAAATCTGTTAGGAGAAAAAGAGTTGCAGTTTTCTGTACCTTTTGTGTTAGTATTGTGTCTTCACTGTAACAAATTTCTTTTTTTTTATTTTTCTTTTGCTGCTATATAATGTTAGTATTGGCGTTGAACCATGTTTAGTTTAAAGGAAGTGGGCTGGTAATAGTTGTTTGTAATCATCTAGGTTTTCTTTTGTTTTATCATCTTCAATTGTTGGTTATATGATATCCAGAGAATAATGGTGAAGTTTATTTCTTTCTCTTTCTATATGCTGAAGTTAAATTGCCTGATTGATAGACCATGAAGGAATATCTGGATAGATTCATTGAAGCATAAGAGAAATTTTGTCTTTTTTTTGTCATTCGAATAATTGGGTGTCTTAGGCTTTGTTTTATCCGTGATACTATCCGTTGAGCCTATATCTATTGTGTTAAAGGTTATACATTATCTTGGTAATTGGAAATATAGTTCGTGGAGGTCTTTTATATTGGTGTTGTGCTTATGCTTTTTTTTGTAAAGTAATTCTCCGGGTAGTAAATTTTAAAGTTTTGTTTCACTTATTTGATTATTTAAAAGCTACTCCAGAATATTAATATCTGCCGGTTGACATCAACGAAATAATTTAAAAAATTGTTAAGGAGCCACATGAATTGGAACACGTTTTTGTAATATCGATCGTACAAATGGTGATTGATAAAAATGATATTAGTTAGATTTTGGTAATGGACTATGATTTTGTTAGCTGTAAGAGTGTAATAAATCACGGCGAATTATTTTTATTTAGCATAGTTTGATCAATTTTCTCACTAATGTATAACTTTTCGTTCAATCTCCGGCATTAAATCAAAAGCTAGGAAATAACAATCATTTGGTATGATTCTTTAACTGACAATAATTTTAAGAGATATCATGTTAAATAAATTGAAATTTTTTTAGTTTAGTTTTTACAAATGTTTTTCTTTAATCAGCATAGTTTCAAAGTAAGTAATTCGGATACCTTTTTTTTATTATTTGTCAAAAATCCAAGTCCGTTTGTAATTAGTTTTTGTTTTCTTTAGGTCCGGTTTCAAATTAAAAGAGCGGTTTGAAGTTTAATTAGAGCATATAATTTATAAACATTTTAAAAATCAGATAATTTTAGCCATTTAGAATAATTTAAGCGATCGTGCTAGAACCACGGGATCCGGGGGTGCCTAACACCTTCCCTCGGGTCAACAGAATTCCTTACTTAGAATTTCCGGTTCGCAGACTTCATTTGGAAAGTCGAAAATTTCCTCGATTTGGGATTTAAATAAATCGGTGACTTGGGACACCATAATTTATTCCAAGTGGCGACTCCGAAATAAATAGAATAATCCCGTTTCGAATATTGTCACTTAAATTGGAAAAACTCCCTCGCGCATCTACCCTCCGGGGTAGGGGGCGCACCAAAAGGAGGTGTGACAGCTCTGGCGACTCTGCTGGGGAAACAAACCCAGAACCACTGGTTCAGGGTTTAAGAATTCGCTTTGAATAATTATTTTATTTGGCTTATTTATTATCTGATTTTATTACATGTTTATATTTTATATGCTAAATGTTGTTTTACCGCTTTGATATTTTGTGAACTGTATATAAATTGTACCGATACCCATTTTTTTTTTCTTCTGAGTCTTTTGAAATACAATACCGGGCATTTGCCGGACATAGCCCGTTTTTCTCAAGATAGCTGTGGTGCTTGGCACCCGGTGAAGGATTTTGTAGTCACACAAGTTTAGGCGGAGAGTTTTGTCAATTAAGCCGGAAAGCCATGCTACCGGTGCACCGACACTCTTCGGCTCGAGTTGTCCGCTCGAGTTAAAGCCAGTCTAGACACTTTTCCAACAGGATGATGACTTAGAATAACAAGACCTTATGCCGGATCCCCGATAGGAACGTTTATTTGCATCATGTGCATATTTGACTTAGGAGGCTCAACACAGGGGTTGGGCCTGTCTAGGACAGGTGTACCTGAAACGAAAAGACCAACTTGTTGCATCTTTTTGTGTGCATTTATTTGTTTCGATCTTACATGCCGACCCGGTTTGTTAAAAAGAGGAAGAAGTGGAAAACGTCAGGGTATATAGTTAAAATAATTTTGTGAAAATAGTTAGTTCTTTGAAAATGAATTCTGAAAAATGCAAAAAATTTCAAATAAATTTTCTTAATTTTACGAAAATAGTTAGTTCTTTAAAAATTCTGAAAAAAAAATGCAAAAAAAAAATTCCAAATAAATTCTCTTAATTTTACGAAAATAGTTAGTTCTTTAAAAAAATAAATTCTGAAAAAATGCAAAAATAAATTTCCAAATAAATTTTCTTAGTTCCTTTGAAAATAATTTGTTTTAGAAATGTTGTTTAAAAATAGTTCGTTTTCTTTTCTTAAAATGATTTAGTTCTTTTATTTTCGAACTACGCAAGTTTGATTCTCACCAAAAATGAGATACGTAGGCAACCCATATCGGGCTCAACTAATACTGATTTTAAAAAAAAAAAAAAAAACAATAATAAAAAATATTAGAATTAGGATTTTTGTTCTTAGTCGAGAGTTAGGAAATTTTGCAAAAATAGCCAAACGCCTCGAAAGGGGCGCCGGAGGACTAATTTTGCAAAACGGAATATAGACATCACACTGGTATCCTGTTATACAGCCTTCAAATCTTCTTCAAGTGCTGAAAGGCCGTATTAACAAGATTCGTTTTTTTTATATATAATAAAAAAAAAAAAAATTTGAAAAAAAAAAAAAAATCTTAAATCCATTTTTTATCTTTTCTAGGATCAGCATGACTTCCTCGCAACGAATCGGCCAGAAAAGGGTGAGAGACGAAATGCCACCTATGTTCATGGTCCAGGACAAAACCCCAGATCGGCTCCGTAAATGGTGGACTTGTTTTTCAGCTTGGGAAAGAAATCAAGTTCACAAGCACCTCAAATTTCTTCCGGACATCATGATGATAAAACCGGATAAAAATGTGATCAGAGCTTTAGTGGGTTTTTGGGACTCAACAAGCAATGTGTTCAAATTCCGGGATTGTGAAATGACACCCACTTTGGAAGAATTGGGCGGACTCACAGGGCTCGGAAGAGATTTGCACAAGATGAGACCTGCAGCTCCTAGGCAGATGAGTGTGAATAACTTCTTGAAAAAGCTATGTCTCCGGCGGGTTCCCCTCGGTTGTCCGGAGAACGGTTGGGTGCCACTAGATTATCTCTACGACAGATTTGGTGATAAGGAAGGGTTTGGGAAATTCTCAAACGTCGAATTTGTTAACCAGCTAAATTATGACGCCTGGGGAGATTTAAGAATCTATGCTTTCATGATCGCTTTTTTGGGAACCATGGTTTTTCCCGAACGTGGTGGACGCATCAGAATCCGTTTAGCTGCGGTGGTCTCATATCTACAGAGTAACGAGGAACACACTGTTCTTCCGATGATACTAGGAGACATCTTCCGGGCCTTAACTCGGTGCCAAGAAGGACAACACTATTTTGAGGGTTGCAATATTTTATTACAAATGTGGTTTATAGAGCATCTCTACCATCACCCAATTGTGATAAACTTCAAAGCAGATTGGCTGAATTATATTCGTTGTCATACAAACAGAGCCGCCCGTTGTAACCTTCCAGAAGACTTGAGGACTTGGCAAGAACTCCTCAACTCTTTGAGAGCCGATCAACTTACCTGGAATTATTATTGGTTCCCTTCCGCCAAAATCATGCATATGTCGACATACCGCCCATTCTACATATTAATGGGTTTCAGGGGTTTCCAACCATATGCCCCGCTACGTGTCATGCGGCAGCTGGGAAGAGAACAGAAAAAGGCCCCAATCGAGGATATGCGATCATTTGTATGGGAATTTGTGACAGAAGAGACCCCGAGGGAGACTTATGCACATAAGGTGTGGTTCGGTAGTCGACTCTCCGACATCAACGAAATGGTTGCCGATCGGGAACGGGGAGAAGTGAGTCTCGCTTATCTTGAATGGTTCCACAACCAACCAATACCGGAGCAAAGGTCAGAAAGGTCAGTGAAGTATGCCGTCGATTGGGAGAGAGAAATAGAAGCCAGAGTTAGGGAGGTTGAGCATGAGACGACACAAAATTTCCAATCTTGCATCAACACTTTAAAAGAAGACAAAGGAATCCTGGAAGCAGCCATGGACATACAACAGGCTGACTTCGATCGGGAAAGGGCCGGTTGGGAGCAGGAAAGAGAAGCACTCCAAACTCGAATTCAAGAGATGCAATTGGCCGCAGAAAGGTCGAGGAGGAGTCGGAGTGATCAAATGCTGATAAACGATTTGGAAAGAAAAGCCTTTGAACACCAAGAAGACTTGGAGAAGGCAAAAACGGCTTTGGTTGCAGTCCGAACAAAATGGAAGAGAGCGGCCCACCAAGAAGCACTCCGTCTACAACAAGTAGAGAAAGACTATGATGCGATCATCGTTGATTTGAGAAAAGCAAATGCCACTCTTAAAGAGCGAACTCTCAGGCAAGTCCAGGATGCTAAAGCAGATAGAGACCGTTGTCACAACTTGATGGCACGGATAGAAAGACAAATAGATAGGCTCTTGGACCATGTCTCCGGCAACTCTCAAGTATTAGGGGCAAAGAACAGGCACATAGGGCAGCTGCTCAGAGAAAAAGACATAATCAGAACCAGGATCAATGAGATCGGGCACTACATTACTATGAGGTGTTTGAACTGCGAACGAGTACCTCGGCCTGCCCTCTTTTCTTCAATCATGGAATGTGTCCACCAAGTCATGGCAGAATTGGAAAGTATACAGAGAGATCTCACCCCAAGAACTGCAGCAAGGCCAGACAACGCCCCCCGGGCGCAAAGATTCGAGGCTTTGGAACATGCTTAGGAGAGTCTTTTGTTTTAGAGTCCGTTTGTCCTTTTACAAGTTTTTCTCCATTGCTGTATTTTGCAAGTGTTTCAAGTTTTAAGTTTGTTGAAATAAAATTCATGAACACTTCATCTTATGTCTATTGTTTCCGAACTACGCCCGGTCTGATTCATGCGGGGACATGATACGTAGGCAATCCACATAAGATTCGACCATCACTAAAAAATAAATAAATAAAAATAAAAATAAAAAAAAGGGGGGGGAAAGAAGTTAAGAGAAAAAGAAGATCGATACAAACCGGAATGACGCATCGCAAACAAATACATGTAGCAACATTGTCACCGTATAAGTGCATCACACCCAACGTGAGATTACTTATCTGTTATGTTGTTTCAGACTAACCGTTTGTTTGCCAAACTCCAGGTTTTAGTAAAAGTGGTTGACTTTGCGGTAATCTGGCACCACATTCGTACTTCACAAGGTCCAAAGGAAAAGTTCGGCAGCCTGAAAGTACTCATTCCTATTTTACTAGATCAAAAAAGGGTGCCGACATGTCTTCAGAAATGCCTTTAGCAACCATTCCCGTTTCAGAGGAAAGCTCATTGACAACCATCCCGGCTACTGAGTCGGCAGCTTTGGAAGAGAATAGAATGCTGCGTTGCCGCATGCTCGAGATGTTGGACGATTGGAACAACGGAAAAGAGCCCCCGAGTCTGGTCCCTGGGTTCCCTGAAATTCTTCTCAGGTCAAGCGGTATTTCAAATACCCCCATCAATTACCCGCCTACTCTGTTCGGGTATTCCAATGCTACAAACCTCTCCGAATCACCCTCCACATCCCATCCTCGGGTAGCACCACATGATACATCTGCAAGAACGTCCGGTTGAGTTGCCAGTTCCAGTCACAACGCATCCCACCGCACATGCTCCTTTCTTCGACTCCGCATCCTTTACATTCCCAGCACCACCGCTTACACAGGACCATACCCAGATTGCAGCCAATATATATCCTCAACCACCTCGATATGAGTTTCTACCGAGCCAAAATCCAAAGGCCCCCGAGCAGGATGAGATGGCAAAAAGAATGAGGAGTTTGGAACAAAGCCTGAAGAACATGCAAGGTCTACGTGGACAGAAAAGTGTATCTTACGCTGCTCTATGCATGTTCCCGCACGTCCATTTGCCATCAGGTTTTAAGACACCAAAGTTCGAAAAGTACGACGGACATGGCGACCCCATTGCTCATTTGAAGAAATACTGCAATCAATTGAGGGGTGCCGGCGGCAGAGAAGAATTGTTGATGGCGTACTTCGGAGAAAGTTTGGTCGGAATAGCATCCGAATGGTATATGGATCAAGACATATCTCGATGGCACATCTGGGATGATCTGGCTAGAGATTTTGTAAAACAATTCCAATACAACATCGATATTGCGCCGGACAGGAATTCTCTATCGAACTTAAAAAAGAAGCCCTCAGAAAGCTTCAGAGAATATGCCATCAAGTGGCGAGAGCAAGCGTCCAGGGTGAAACCCCCATGGACGAAATTGAAATGGTCACGACTTTTCTCCAAGCTCAAGAGCCCGATTACTTTCAAAATATGATGTCGGCGATGGGAAAACCTTTCGCCGAAGCTATCAAGATCGGGGAAATGGTAGAAAATGGCTTGAAAACAGGGCGAATTTTGAGCCAAGCGGCCATTCGGGCAACTTCCCAAGCCATTCAAGGCGGGTCTGGAGGGATGCCCCGAAGCAAGAAGAAAGAAGAATCTGCTATGGCAGCGGTAGAAGACAGGAGATATCGAACCTCAAGGCAGGTATTCTCCGACAGGGTCCCCCAACATTATTATCCACATCACGGCATGGCTTATGCTCCTCCGCCTCCACCCTATGCGGTCATGAACATTCAACCTCAGGCACGGCCACAGCCACCAGCCAACAGGAATCCACCTCCATTCCAGAGAAACCAACCTCCTTACCCAAACCAGTATAATCCACGGCCAAATAACGCTCGCCACCGTGAGCAACCCAAAACGAGCTTTACACCGATTGGGGAGCCGTATTCCACTCTTTTCCCAAAACTCAGGCAAGAAAACCTATTGCAGCATGTTCCGCAGAACAGGCAGAATCCAGACTCTCCTGCCTACCAGAGAGGGATATACTGTGCATATCATTCAGGTGTTGAAGGACACAGTACTGACAATTGTTGGACGTTAAAGAAGGCAGTGCAAGAATTGATCAATCAAGGGAGGATCGTCTTCGCAGATGAAGACATCCCAAATGTGACAAACAACCCATTACCAACCCACAACAACGGACCGGTGATTGGGATGATTTGTGACGACAAAGAATTTGACCCAGCTTTGAAAGCGATAATCGCCATCGCCAACATAGAGAAGCGTCCTGAGGCTACCCCGAAACAAGAGAAAATGGGGAAAAAGGTTGAAGCTCTTGAAACCAAATCCGAAAAGACGATTGAATTGAAAGCATCGTCTCGGAAGGGCGGAGTCCTTTACCTCCCACGAGGTAGAGTGGAAAAACCATTGTCCATAGGTGCCCCCAAGAAGTTCCATTTAAAGAGAGAAACATCAATGTATGTACCAAAGGGAACTTATGTGGCCCGAAAACCAGATGAACTTGTGGTTATTGCACGCGTGCAACAAAAACCAATGACAGATCCATCCGCAGTACCCTGGAGCTACCAACGAACACTTGTTATGCGCAAAGGGAAAGAGATCGTGGGAAATTCATCTGAGAGTGTCTTAGGACAGAAGTACTTAAACACACAGGAGGTAAATAACGCCACACAAAGGCGTTTCCCGTCAAAGAAACCTGTAAGTGCTGAAGAGGCAGAGGTCTTTTTTCAAAAGATGCAAATGCTTGATTATGAGATGATAGACCAACTGCGTAAATGCCCAGAGCAGGTGTCGATGTTGTCCCTTCTAATGAAGTCTACCGAACATCAAAAGGTTTTGCTAAAAGCTTTG
Source organism: Nicotiana noctiflora (assembly GCA_032618575.1). NCBI lineage: Eukaryota > Viridiplantae > Streptophyta > Magnoliopsida > Solanales > Solanaceae > Nicotiana > Nicotiana noctiflora. The sequence continues at coordinate 404,328 of JASVEL010002499.1, read as the reverse complement.
AATGAGGCATACGTGCCTATTGAGACTTCATCCGAACAACTTGAAAGAATGACGGAAAGATTCTTCGCGATCAATCAGATTTCCTTCAGTAAAGCTGATTTGCCTTTGGAGGGTGCCGCCCACAACAAAGCTTTGCATTTGACTGTCAAAAGCGAAGGCTACTATATGAAGAGGGTCATGGTTGATGGGGGTTCGGGGGTAGACATATGCCCGCTTTCCACTTTAGGCCGCATAGGAATCGGAGCTGAAAGGATTCGGCCTAACAACTTCATGTTTACGCGCAAAGAGGGGCAGCTGTGAGCACGTGATTTTTGCCCTACATGAGAATCACTCCGAGAAAATTCAAAAATAAAATAGTTTTATGTTGAGCATGATTTTTGTGATTTTTGTGTTATTTTTATCTTACATTTGCATGTTATGTGTGCGTGTTTATTTATTTAAATTAGTAAAATACAAAATATATACAGCATGTTTTGCATTTTTTTTTAGTGTGTTTAATATCAAAATTATACGGTTTACATTTAAGTGATATGTAATCATGTGGGATGATTGTAGTAAAAAAAATTAATTGTGTTATGACATATGTATATATATATATATATATATATATATATATATATACATATATATACACACATATGTATATGATACACCATGGAATGTAGTATGGAAATCGGAATTGGGCCATAGCAAAACCAGGCCCAATGTAATTCAATACACCACCCAATTCTCTACCCAGCCAGCCCAACACCTCAGCCGCAGACCACTCCCATTTTCAACCAAAGTCGCCGTAGCTCCACCACAGTTTTCATTACACACAAAAACAAACCCTAATCCTAAACCCCCCCCCCTCCTCCTCTTCTCCTCCATAGCCGCCACACCCCAATACCCACCCCCCGCCATTTCATTTCCTTCGACCACCCGACACCCAAATGACCAGCGACCACCAGCCTTAACCCTCCACGACCGTGCCTGTCTTCCACGATCTTCAGTCCATCAACCAAACGACCTCTTCCATGGCGACGAACAGCAGCCTTCATAATCCAGCAGCTAACTTCCTAGCAGAAACCAAGGTTTTAACTTTCCTGCAAGATTTCCTACCAAGTTCCACGTCGCTAGCTCCAGCTTGCCATTTCCGGCGAGCTTCACCCTCGCGACCAACTCCTCACTGTCTCGAACAACAAACGAGCAACCCTCCAGCAACCATAACGACGAACCTGTCCGACGAAGCTTCATCGTCCCAGCTACGAACGTCGATGTCCAACATCACCTTCGCGAACAAACTCCAAATAACCAGTTTCAGCTTCATCGAATCAGCCCTCACCTTCCGTTGTTCATCGAATCACCTTCCGTCAACTTTACATAAATGTGTTCACCTTCCGTTTCAGCTTCATCGATGGCTTCATCAAATCAGCCATTGTGTTCGTCGTCGTCGTCAGTCATCACCTTCCGTTGTTCGCTGCTCGTTGTTTGTTTGAAACGATCGCTAGACCACATTTTGTTTACGTCAAAGGTAAAGCCTTCGTCCGAGATTCTGGTTCGATGTTGTCGATTTGTTTGGAGCTGTGTTGATTTTCGGTTGTAGTTGTTGCTTCAATCCATTTACCATTCCAGGTTCATCTTTGCTCCGTTGATTTATCTTTTTCAAATTGAATTAGTTTATGTGAATGTTTAATGTAGTTTTGGTTTCAACAAGTTTGAATGTGTTTGTGATTAGGAAGATATCACTGATAATTAGATGCTTGTGAATTGCTACAAGTGTCCGAGTTCTTTGTTTTTTCTTACTGTGTTACTAGATATGGCTTTCATTCTTGCCTCATATTAATTGGGAATTAATGTATTTGGGTGTTTGGTTCTGTCTAATTCAGAAGGATCTTGTCTTACTGGTAGCTTCAAGAATGCTTCTAATAAAGATTCATGCTAAATGATTTCCATGCCCGTTCATTTTTTTGAGTCCATCATGATTGGTTCCCAATATGATTGGTTTGTTCTTGTTGTCTTGATGTTAAATGATCTAATACGAGTTATAGTAAGTTTGTTATGTGAATTTTGTTAGGCATTGGTTATAGTTGATAGTGATTTGGTGTTTAATTAGGAATTAATTTTGGTCAGTTGTTTAGCATTGTTACAAATGAAGGTTTGGGGGAAGACTAGTAATTTCAGTAGTTTTAGGGGTAATATGGAAATTGAAAACTTAAATAATTATTTATGTTAAAGTATTTTGTCTACTAAGCACCAATAATGTTAAAATAAGAATTTGTTTAATAAAAGTGGGGAACAAGACATAATGGTATTAAAAGTAGTGATTAAAGTACACCTACCCATGCTTTGAATTAAAAATCAATTAGAGAAAGGGTAGTGGGGGACAAACGAATTAAAAATGGAACAAGACATAGTGGCTTTGGAAGATGTTAAAAGAAGTAATTAAATATGTTGCCCATAACTTTTGAATTAATTAAGGAAAAGACAAGTGTTAGTGGGGAACCAAACAAGTAAGCATGGGGAACCATTTAACTTGAATCAAGAAGTCATTTAGGGGGAGGGGTCTGTTTTGAGCTATAAGGAGAGCATTAATCTGAAACAGAAAGGGGGATTCGAAAAACATAGATACACATATTCACAGCATAGATGGAGGTGCACTCATAAAAATACACACACACATACACATTGTGTCACGGTTGCATGTTTGGTTTGTTGCTGTTGTTGCTGTGGTTTGGTTGGGTCCTTTTACTGCTGTTGGTATTGCTGTTCTGTGCTATTGTTGGGTGTATACTACTGCTGTTGTGGTTTCTACTGTGTCACTGCTGCTGAGTGTTGCTGTTGTTGTATTGCTACTGCATTACTACTGCTGATTGCTCCTTCTTTTCTTCTTTGTCATCATCCAGGTACTTCTCATGTCCATGTTGAACTAGAGAGACAGTGTAAACACTGCTCTGAAATCAAATGATGAACTGCAGTTTGGAGAGTTATACGAGTTCCTGTTGTTGCCGTGTAATTCGAATTGATTGATAATTGTATTCATTTGAAATTATTGTAGTATGTTTAATCGAAAAGCTGAAGTCAAATTAATCGAACATTCTAGTTTCGACCTTCTGATAGCCTAGGATTTTAATCTCTGTTATTGGTTTAGTTCTGCCATGTTTAGCTAGATTAACACTAGTTTGTAGTAAAAGCATATATTATGTTAACAGTTTTCTTAATAAGCCTGTGTTCCAGGTACAATTTAAAGAACCCTACAATTGAACTAAGACAAGGCATAGCTATCAAACATAAAATACATCATTATGAGCAAAGAACCGAATTGGCGATTTAGATCAAATAATTAGAGTAATCACTCGAAGCATAGATTGTTAAAAGAGCAAAGTTAATAGATAGCTTTAGTTAGTTCATTTGCATCCATGATCATGGGTAAGCAATACATTAGTGTAACCGTAAACAAAGCCTTAGTAACTTGTATAAAGAGTTAGATTGTGTATTTAAGTTTCATACAATTCCTTTTATATTGAATTCGGAATTTAAACTTGTACTCGTGAATTAATCAATCATTAGAGACAAAATAAATAGAAAATTTAGTTACTTAGGTATGACCTTTAATAAAAGTGAGATGAGCCTCGCCGCATGGAATACACAATTGCGGGGCCCTCAAATTAATTGTTATAAAAATCTTAGATTCGGGAAGACCGTTTAGCAAATTTCACGGTCTTTTCCCAAAAATTAATAACGACGATAGACTCGTTAGGCACGATTTGTAAATAAATTACCTTCCTGAATACGGGTGCGCATTTATGTGACCCAAATCTTACTCTCGGCGAAACCGAAATACATTAGAGTCGCAGGCGTACTGGTTACGGTGCGGCTCGAAATGTGTTTTCGTAACGTCGCAATTCTTCTAAAAAATAAGAGCGGAGCATTAAAAGCACATAGTTAAAATATATAAAAGAATCAGATAGAAACAAAATTGCAGTTGAGCGACCGTGCTAAAACCACGGAATCCGGGAGTGCCTAACACCTTCTCCCGGGTTAACGAAATTCCTTATCCAGGTTTCTAGTTTCGCAGACTGTAATATAGAGTCATAAATTTCCTTGGTTCGGGATTAAAACCAGTAACTTGGGACACCATTAATTTCTCAAGTGGCGACTCTGAAATAATTAAATAAATCCCGTTTCGATTGTCCTTTGATTGGAAAAACTCCCTCGCTCCCTCGCGGGTGCGGAAAAAGGAGGTGTGACAGCTCTGGCGACTCTGCTGGGGACATAAACCTCGAACCCCGGTTCGGGGTCTAAGAACTCGAGCTCATTTAAATTGTTGTTTTGTCTATATCTGATTTTATTACATGTTTGATTGATGTGCTACATGTCTACCGCTTTGATATTAGTTGCACTGTATATACAAACTGCTATATGTTTACCGCTTTGATATTGCGTGAACTGTATATAAAACTGTGCCGAAAACCCGTCTCTTCTTACCCCCGGGATGTGCTTACTGGTTGAGACTCCCCTTTCTGTTAGTGTCAATACCAAAAATAAGAAAAGAGGCAGGATAAGTTACAAAGCCGGATGATCCCGCGGGTCACCGGTACGTAGCCCCCTCCTCGATCCGAGTTGTCCGCTCGGGTACACGGTCTAGTACCATTGAAAACATCGGGATATTGAGCCTAGATTTAGGACGTTTATTTGCATCATATCTGACTTAGGGGACTCAACACAGGGGTTGGGTCCGTCTAGGACAGGTGACCCGGTAATCAAAAGACCGAGCATGATATATGTTGCATTATTTTGTTCTAGATTATTACGGGCTAAATTCCTAAAAAACAAAAAGTGAGGAAATTTTAGAATAGAAAATATCGAAATATCGACGAAACGCTGTCGAAGGTTTGAAAAGAAAATTCGAAAAATAGGTAGAACAATTTTGTTGAAATAATTGGTCAACTAATCCGACCGAACTACGCAGGTTTGATTCTCACCACTAGGTGAGATACGTAGGCAACCCTCATCGGGTTCAACCACCCCTTTAAAAAATCAAAAAAAATGTGTGTTTAATTTTGTCAATAAAATCAAAGTGATGCCGTTTTTGCAAATAGCCGAATGTTCCGAAAGGACGCCGGAAGGCTGTTTTTGCAAAAATAGCCACTTTGAATTATTTTTAATAATTTGCGAGCACAACCTTGAAATACTCCTTGTGGAAATGTTGCAAGGCCATAGCCGCAAAATCAAGTCCGGGTTCACACCCCTTTTGCAAAAAATAACCAAAAAATGTCAAATTTTTTATTTTGTTATAAATAAGTCGAGTGATGCTATTCTTGCTTAAAATAAGCCGAATGTCCCTCAAAAGACGCCGGAAGGCTGTTTTTGCAAGAATAGCCACTTCGAGTCGTTTGTCAATAATTTTGGACACCACTTTGAAATGCTCCTTCGCGAAAATGTTGAAAGGTTGTATCCGCAAAAATCAGGTTTTTGAGTCATCACTCAACTTTACAAAAAATAACCACTTTATCAAATAAGCCATTACATGGCCGGTCTTTGCATAAATAGCCACTTTTGGCATTTGAACTTCTTCAGTCTTGTATTGGATTGTGTCGGTGCTGAACGATGCCCCACAGGCCCCATGATAAAAAATTTTGAAATAAAGTTTTGCCGAAAGAGCCACCTTCTCTAAATAAGCCATTACATGGCCAATTTGTAAAAAAAAAAAAAAAAAAAAAAAAAAAAAAATGGTCACAATTGACATCAAAAATTCTCAATCTTTTGTTGGCCTATGGCGATGCCGAACGATGCCCCATAGGCCCCCAGGATAACAATTTTTGATTTTGCGTCTTCTCAAATAAAATTTTGTAAAAATAGCCACTTTGTCTAAATAAGCCATTACGTGGCCATTTTATGGAAAATATAGTTTTGCGTTGGTTTATGGTGATGCCGAACGATGCCCCATGAGCCACGGAAAAAAAAAATTTTTTTTTTTTTAAGTTTATCTTTTTTTTTTATTAAATTTCGCAAAAATAGTCATTTTGTCCATTAAGCCATTATATGGCCAATTTTGTAAAAATAGTCAATTGATATTAACAACTTCTTAGTCTTGTGTTGGTTTATGACGATGCCGAACGAGGCCCCCATGAGCCACAGGATGAAAAATTTTCAAGTTTATCTTTCTTAAATAAATTTTGCAAAAATAGTCATTTTGTTAATTAAGCCAGTATGTGGCTGATTTTGTAGAAATAGTCATAATTGACACCAAAAATTTTCTTATTTTTGTAGAAATCTCCTACACAAGTTTATAGTTGGAGTCGGCTTATATAATTTTCCTTCAAAGAAAAATCAAAAAATAATAATAATAAAAATCAAATAAATATCTCTTTATTTCTTGCATTAATTTGCAAGAACTACGCTCGGTCCGATTCATGCGGGGTCATGATACGTAGGCAATCCACATAGGATTCGACCATATCCATAAAAAAAAAAAAAAAAAAAAAAAAAAAAAAAAAAAAAAGAAAAAGGGAAAGTTGGGAAAGCACATATATGAGAAGCTGGAATGCCGCATGAAACCGAAGCAACTGCATGATAGAAAGGTTTAACTACCTAGGTTCATTGCATCCCTAATGTGCGTTCACCTGGCTGTCAAATGCTCTAACGCTAACGTGACTTCACTTTGTTGTGTCCATTAGCAGAAAGGTGGTTGGTTGTGGTTCTAAAATAACTCTTCCCTATAAGACAAAGTCAGAGGACAATGGCAGATAATCTCAAGACTGAGTGGGTTGATACCGATACCCGACAACAGCTGGTTGAACGGAACCACGGGTTAGTAGAAGAGGTCAAGATATTGAGACAACACGTGGCTGATATGTATCGGGCGTGGATGGATGGAAAAGCACCACCTCCGCCACCACCTAGCTTCCTGGACTCTGTCCTTACCCGCACAATAAACCCGATGCCGGAGGATCCCCCACACCCTCCATATATACCCGCCTATCACAATTTTTCCAGCCACTCGAGTAGCTCAATTACTCGTCCCCCAGCTATGTTTTCACAATGCTACTCCCGTCCCCAACACCACTACTCTCCCCGGGACAACCAAAATCGTATTTCACCTGCCAGGTACTCAGCTCCACAAAAGGCCTACCAACCCCCACGAACATACCGAAAACCCCCCGGGTCAGGTTTCAGGCCAAATAAGGCGTTTAGGGAGGAGAGGTTGCTGAAGCGAGAAAATGCGCTCACCCCTATCGGAGAATCCTATGCAAGTCTGTTTGAAAAGTTAAAACATGTCGGCCTGATTACGCCGCTCCCCGGATACACTCCCGATCCACGTGCAAGAAGCTTCGATCCTACCGCACGATGTGCATACCATTCCAATGTCAGAGGGCACGATATTGAGAGTTGCCGTACCTTGAAAAAGGAAATAGAAAGAATGATTCAAAAAGGGTGGTTGATTGTGGTCAATGATGATGACATGGGGCACACAAATCCTCTGGGGGGTGTATTGACTGGAGCTAAAAATGTTGAAGCAGATGGCAGCCTTGGCAATATTGAGGCGGAACTTAGTGGCTAAAATGATTGTGCTTGGTAATTGGGAAGATACTCCATCTTTTGGTCAGCTAGATGGAGCTTTGGTGGTTCGTTTTGTCGTCATTTTTGTTGTCCGTGTTATTTTCAGGGTTTTCTTGTGATCAAACCCTTTTTGTCCTAGCAGTTTGCTTTGGTCTTGCCCAGTTTTGTTTCAGGGCGGTACTCTAGTTTGTTTTGCTTGTTTTGTCATTAAACCATTTCGTCATTAGTTTAATGAAGCTTTCGGCCTTTCGTTACTTCCGATCATTTTATTTGTTTAGTTCTTTTACCCTTTAGATTTGTCTTGTGCTCAAATGCCGAATCTAGTGACACGACGTGCGCACACATAATTATGGCTTAATCCTAAAAGTTAATCATTAAGCAATTGGAAGATGATCGGGTCATCTAAAGGAAACAAAAACAACTTGAGACTATTTGGATCCCGAGTCATCCGAAACCGGGGCAAGTAAAAAGAAACAGTCAAAGGCAAGCTGGCCAAAATTGACATGGGGTCGTTCATAATGAGAGTGTTTCCCAACAGTGCTTTAAAGATATGATGAATATTAATTGTGTTACGCTTGGCATGTTTTGAAGATTGGAATGACGAAGGCATTTTGTTCTGCTATCCAAACACTTTATCCATCGTCAACCCTTTGAGCCTGAATTTAAATTCTTTCATACCCCTCCTTCTGAATTAGTTGCAAAGACTAGAAACACAAGTTTGAAAGGTAAAAGAAGAAAGGGATAAAGAAAAAAGTAAAGAAAAAGAAAACAACAAAAAGAGATAAAGAAAAGAAAAAGAAAAATGTGTGAAAAAAAAAGAAACTTGAAAAAGAGGAATTGGGAACTACGTTTGACCCGATTCCTTAAAGAGGATACGTAGGCGCTTCACAGCTCGGTCATAGTGTAAATAAAGAAATAAGAATCCCCAAGTAAAAAAATCGGGGCAAAGAAAAATTGTGTTTATTGTAAATAAATTTAGGTCCGAAGGTTGTAAATTTTGAACCCAAAATTGATTTTGTTTTGAGCCTTCAATACCCTTTCTTTCTAGCCCTATCCAAATCCCACATTACGGTCCAAAGAAAGACCTTCCGATCAGTCTTCAAAAGATGCCGCGTCAAGCGAGGGATAGAGTCCTATCATAATATAACACGTTGATTCTCAGCAGAAAAGACGTTGATTCTCAGCAGAAAGGAAATACGAGAGAGTCTTGGCAGCGACACCCCAATCCCCAGCTAAAAGTGATACAAATGAGAGAATCTTACCGGTGAAAACCTTCACAGGCACCATAAGACGACGAAAGCTGAGAGAAAATCAAAATGAGAGAGGCTTGAAAGTGAAAACCCTTCGGGCACTACAGGTCGAATAAAGGTGATAATCGGATGGAAATCACGAGACCGAAATCGTGAAAGACGAAGGATAGACCATATGTGCATGTCATGACCAGTGGAGTTGGTATTCGCGTTTGATAAGTTTTGTAGATATTTCTTGCTAGAGAGTCATTTTCTTTTTCCTTTGTCTTCTATTTTGTTTCTTTTTATCTTTCTCATTTTTATCAAAAATTCCCCATCAAGGTCTGTCTAGTCAGAACAAGTGAGAAATGACTTCAAAACTTGCCACCAACTTTCCAATTATTATGCAAAGCAAGGAAATGCCATTGACGGCAGAGAAGTAGGGTGCGAAGAAGATTATTAAACTGGGGCAGAAAATTTTCTTTTCAGCTTGAAAATTTTCTGGAAGTCAATACCCACTTGGGGAAGAAGGAAAGTCTTAAGGGAAATGTTCTTCGAACTAGTGTCATCCTCAACAACCTTCAAGAAGAGTGAAACACCAATTTTGAGGAAATGAAAATCTACCGGCAGTGTTAAGTTCCGAGGTGGTCGGACAACACAGAGTGGTAAAGGAAGAAAGGAAATCTCATCTTCAACAAAATAACCCCAAGCAAGTTGAGAAACACAGAACGGGGAAAGGATAAATGGAAAAACCCATCCCCAGCATGAGTATCATCAAATAATAACATCCCCAACAAGTTCTGATAATGAAACACAGAGCAGGGAAAGAGGAGGAGAACAATCCCCAGCAGGAGCACCACAACCAGCCACCACATTTTAAAACTAACCAATTTTTCTTTGATTTGAAACAGGGAAAAAGGGGTTTGTCAGCAGCAAAGCATGCCACGAAGAAGATTCTCAAACTGGGGCAGAAAATTTTCTCCTGTTGCGAAAATTTTCTCGAAACCAAATACTTGGTTAGGGAAAGAAGCTAGATAACGCGAGGAAATGATCTTTGAACCCGATTATCCCAGCAGATTTGAAAGAAAGAAAACAACAAGCTGTGATAGATGAAATTATACCCCCAACAGACAGGACAAGACGAGGAAGCTTGCGTTCAGAAAGGCAAGAAGCCGGTATCACCCTCAGCAGTCCTCGGAAAATGAAACACTGATTTCGAGATTTCACCGGCAGCATTATATCCTACAAGTTTTTCAATGGAGCGAAGCGCGAGCCCCGAAGGAGGTTTGGAAAGAGGAAGAAGGAAAGGGGAATCCCCCGACAGGGTAATCCCCAGCTGATGACACTTCAACCCCCAGCGATCTCGGGAGAGAATAAAGGTTCTGAAGGAAGTAGAAAAGGAGGAAATAAAGAAGATTTTCCCCACCAGCATTACCCCCAGCAAGTAAGTAATTAGTTCCAAAGACATCCCCAGCAGTCAAGAGAAAAATAACACAACCCGGAGGAAAGCAATTCCAAAACAAGGTAATTCGGAAGAAAGGATGGCCCAAGAAGCGATGCAGAAGAAGAAAGTGGTGCAGGAAGCAAAGGAAGGCGACATGGACGGGATGGAGTTAGTAAGATGTTGTTGAAGTCGGAGCCCGCCTCGAAGAGAGGAATGACGTTTAATTTTCGGAGTTGTTGTTGAAGTCGTGAGCCCGCCCGAAGAGAGGAATGGCGATTTATTTTCAAAAGATGTTGTCGAAGCCGGAGCCCGCCCGAAGAGAGGAATGGCGATTTATTTTCAAAAGATGATGATCGAAGTCAGGAGCCCGCCCGAAGAGAGGAATGGCGATTTATTCTCAAAAAGATGTTGTTGAAGTCGGGAGCCCGCCCGAAGAGAGGAATGGCGTTTAATTTTCAGAGTTGTTGTCGAAGTCAAGGAGCCCGCCCGAAGAGAGGAATGGCGATTTATTTTCAAAAGATGTTGTCGAAGTCAGGAGCCCGCCTGGAGAGAGGAATGGCGATTTATTTTCAAAAGATGTTGTTGAAGTCGGGAGCCCGCCCGAAGAGAGGAATGGCGATTTATTTTCAAAAGATGTTGTTGAAGTCGAGAGCCCGCCCGAAGAGAGGAATGGCGATTTATTTTCAAAAGATGTTGTCGAAGTCGGAGCCCGCCCGAAGAGAGGAATGGCGATTTATTCTCAAAAAGATGTTGTTGAAGTCGGAGCCCGCCCGAAGAGAGGAATGGCGTTTAATTTTCGGAGTTGATGTTGAAGTCGGAGCCCGCCCGAAGAGAGGAATGGCGATTTATTTTCAAAAGATGTTGTTGAAGTCGGGAGCCCGCCCGAAGAGAGGAATGGCGATTTATTTTCAAAAGTTGATGATTGAAGTCAGGAGCCCGCCTGAAGAGAGGAATGGCGTTTATTTTCAAAAGATGTTGATTGAAGTCAGGAGCCCGCCTGAAGAGAGGAATGGCGTTTAATTTTCAGAGTTGATGATTGAAGTCAGGAGCCCGCCCGAAGAGAGGAATGGCGATTTATTTTCAAAAGATGTTGTTGAAGTCAGGAGCCCGCCCGAAGAGAGGAATGGCGATTTATTTTCAAAAGATGTTGTTGAAGTCAGGAGCCCGCCCGAAGAGAGGAATGGCGATTTATTTTCAAAAGATGTTGTTGAAGTCAGGAGCCCGCCTGAAGAGAGGAATGGCGATTTATTTTCAAAAGATGTTGTTGAAGTCGGGAGCCCGCCTGAAGAGAGGAATGGCGATTTATTTTCAAAAGATGTTGTTGAAGTCAGGAGCCCGCCTGAAGAGAGGAATGGCGTTTAATTTTCGGAGTTGTTGTTGAAGTCAGGAGCCCGCCTGAAGAGAGGAATGGCGATTTATTTTCAAAAGATGTTGTTGAAGTCAGGAGCCCGCCTGAAGAGAGGAATGGCGTTTATTTTCAAAAGATGTTGTTGAAGTCGGGAGCCCGCCCGAAGAGAGGAATGGCGATTTATTTTCAAAAGTTGATGATTGAAGTCAGGAGCCCGCCTGAAGAGAGGAATGGCGTTTATTTTCAAAAGATGTTGTTAAAGTCAGAAGCCCGCCAGAAAAGCAGAACGCCGTCTCTAGTGAAGAATCGGAAAGTGATAGAGTGTAACGGAAATCCCCAGCATGAATCCAAGTTCATAATCGGAAGGAAGGCAACAAGGATCAGAAAGATAGATTCATACTTCGAAGGAGAATAGTTCGAAGATCACAAGGAAGGGGCCAATGGTCGGAGTTCGGCAATCAAGATAGGCCGAAACAACAATTGTCAGAAGAGAAGAAGCAACAGAAGGAACATCAAGTCAGACAGAATAGCAAGGAACACCGGAAAGTCGAGATGAAGAGATAGATAAGATTTCGCAATGCTGTAACTTAGTCTAGCTTCTTATTTTGTTTAGCACGATGTAATAAGGAGGTCAGTTAAGCAGTGGCAATAGCAGCAACAACAGTGACAGCAAGATCACAGCAGTCACGGTAGTCCCAGCTACCAAAACTTCCCGAACTACATTGACCTGATTCCCTTTTAGCCAGGGATATGTAGGAGACCTTTGAAGCGAAGGTTCGGTCAAACTTTTCCAAAAAATGCTTCACACGGAGTGCTCGAACAGGCAAAAATCGCTCGTATCCGCTCACTTATCTTTGCACGAAAACTATTCATGTTTACGCGCAAAGAGGGGCAGCTGTGAGCACGTGATTTTTGCCCTACATGAGAATTACTCCCAGAAAATTCAAAAATAAAATAGTTTTATGTCGAGCATGATTTTTGTGATTTTTGTGTTATTTTTATCTTACATTTGCATGTTTGTGTGTGCGTGTTTATTTATTTAAATTAGTAAAATACAAAATATATATACATCATGTTTTGCATTTTTTTTTCAGTGTTTAATATCAAAATTATACGGTTTACATTTAAGTGATATGTAATCATGTGGGATGATTGTAGTAAAAAAAATTAATTGTGTTATGAGTTAGTATATATATATATATATATATATATATATATATATATATATATATATATATATATATATATATATATATATATATATATATATATATATATATACATATATATACACACATATGTATATGATACACCATGGAATGTAGTATGGAAATCGGAATTGGGCCATAGCAAAACCAGGCCCAATGTAATTCAATACACCACCCAATTCTCTACCCAGCCAGCCCAACACCTCAGCCCAACCCGACCCGGTCCGAAATAATCAAACCCCCCTCTTTTCAATACACCATCATTTTTCATTACACAAAAACAAACCCTAATCCTAAACCCCCCCCCCTCCTCCTCTTCTCCTCCATAGCCGCCACACCCCAATACCCACCCCCCGCCATTTCATTTCCTTCGACCACCCGACACCCAAATGACCAGCGACCACCAGCCTTAACCCTCCACGACCGTGCCTGTCTTCCACGATCTTCAGTCCATCAACCAAACGACCTCTTCCATGGCGACGAACAGCAGCCTTCATAATCCAGCAGCTAACTTCCTAGCAGAAACCAAGGTTTTAACTTTCCTGCAAGATTTCCTACCAAGTTCCACGTCGCTAGCTCCAGCTTGCCATTCCCATCCAACATCACCCTCGCGACCAACTCCTCACTGTCTCGAACAACAAACGAGCAACCCTCCAGCAACCATAACGACGAACCTGTCCGACGAAGCTTCATCGTCCCAGCTACGAACGTCGATGTCCAACATCACCTTCGCGAACAAACTCCAAATAACCAGTTTCAGCTTCATCGAATCAGCCATCACCTTCCGTTGTTCATCGAATCACCTTCCGTCAACTTTACATAAATGTGTTCACCTTCCGTTTCAGCTTCATCGATGGCTTCATCAAATCAGCCATTGTGTTCGTCGTCGTCGTCAGTCATCACCTTCCGTTGTTCGCTGCTCGTTGTTTGTTTGAAACGATCGCTAGACCACATTTTGTTTACGTCAAAGGTAAAGCCTTCGTCCGAGATTCTGGTTCGATGTTGTCGATTTGTTTGGAGCTGTGTTGATTTTCGGTTGTAGTTGTTGCTTCAATCCATTTACCATTCCAGGTTCATCTTTGCTCCGTTGATTTATCTTTTTCAAATTGAATTAGTTTATGTGAATGTTTAATGTAGTTTTGGTTTCAACAAGTTTGAATGTGTTTGTGATTAGGAAGATATCACTGATAATTAGATGCCTGTGAATTGCTACAAGTGTCCGAGTTCTTTGTTTTTTCTTACTGTGTTACTAGATATGGCTTTCATTCTTGCCTCATATTAATTGGGAATTAATGTATTTGGGTGTTTGGTTCTGTCTAATTCAGAAGGATCTTGTCTTACTGGTAGCTTCAAGAATGCTTCTAATAAAGATTCATGCTAAATGATTTCCATGCCCGTTCATTTTTTTGAGTCCATCATGATTGGTTCCCAATATGATTGGTTTGTTCTTGTTGTCTTGATGTTAAATGATCTAATACGAGTTATAGTAAGTTTGTTATGTGAATTTTGTTAGGCATTGGTTATAGTTGATAGTGATTTGGTGTTTAATTAGGAATTAATTTTGGTCAGTTGTTTAGCATTGTTACAAATGAAGGTTTGGGGGGAAGACTAGTAATTTCAGTAGTTTTAGGGGTAATATGGAAATTGAAAACTTAAATAATTATTTATGTTAAAGTATTTTGTCTACTAAGCACCAATAATGTTAAAATAAGAATTTGTTTAATAAAAGTGGGGAACAAGACATAATGGTATTAAAAGTAGTGATTAAAGTACACCTACCCATGCTTTGAATTAAAAATCAATTAGAGAAAGGGTAGTGGGGGACAAACGAATTAAAAATGGAACAAGACATAGTGGCTTTGGAAGATGTTAAAAGAAGTAATTAAATATGTTGCCCATAACTTTTGAATTAATTAAGGAAAAGACAAGTGTTAGTGGGGAACCAAACAAGTAAGCATGGGGAACCATTTAACTTGAATCAAGAAGTCATTTAGGGGGAGGGGTCTGTTTTTAGCTATAAATAGAGCATTAATCTGAAACAGAAAGGGGGATTCGAAAAACCTAGATACACATATTCACAGCATAGATGGAGGTGCACTCATAAAAATACACACACACATACACATTGTGTCACGGTTGCATGTTTGGTTTGTTGTCGTTGTTGCTGTGGTTTGGTTGGGTCCTTTTACTGTTGTTGGTATCGCTGTTCTGTGCTATTGCTGGGTGTATACTACTGCTGCTGTGGTTTCTACTGTGTCACTGCTGCTGAGTGTTGCTGTTGTTGTATTGCTACTGCATTACTACCGCTGATTGCTCCTTCTCTTCTTCTTTGTCATCATCCAGGTACTTCTCATGTCCATGTTGAACTAGAGAGACAGTGTAAACACTGCTCTGAAATCAAATGATGAACTGCAGTTTGGAGAGTTATACGAGTTCCTGTTGTTGCCGTGTAATTCGAATTGATTGATAATTGTATTCATTTGAAATTATTGTAGTATGTTTAATCGAAAAGCTGAAGTCAAATTAATCGAACATTCTAGTTTCGACCTTTTGATAGCCTAGGATTTTAATCTCTGTTATTGGTTTAGTTCTGCCATGTTTAGCTAGATTAACACTAGTTTGTAGTAAAAGCATATATTATGTTAACAGTTTTCTTAATAAGCCCGTGTTCCAGGTACAATTTAAAGAACCCTACAATTGAACTAAACAAGGCATAGCTATAAAACATAAAATACATCATTATGAGCAAAGAACCGAATTGGCAATTTAGATCAAATAATTAGAGTAATCACTCGAAGCATAGATTGTTAAAAGAGCAAAGTTAATAGATAGCTTTAGTTAGTTCATTTGCATCCATGATCATGGGTAAGCAATACATTAGTGTAACCGTAAACAAAGCCTTAGTAACTTGTATAAAGAGTTAGATTGTGTATTTAAGTTTCATACAATTCCTTTTATATTGAATTCGGAATTTAAACTTGTACTCGTGAATTAATCAATCATTAGAGACAAAATAAATAGAAAATTTAGTTACTTAGGTATGACCTTTAATAAAAGTGAGATGAGCCTCGCCGCATGGAATACACAATTGCGGGGCCCTCAAATTAATTGTTATAAAAATCTTAGATTCGGGAAGACCGTTTAGCAAATTTCACAGTCTTTTCCCAAAATTAATAAAGACGATAGACTCGTTAGGCACGATTTGTAAATAAATTACCTTCCTGAATACGGGTGCGCATTTATGTGACCCAAATCTTACTCTCGGCGAAACCGAAATACATTAGAGTCGCAGGCGTACTGGTTACGGTGCGGCTCGAAATGTGTTTTCGTAACGTCGCAATTCTTCTAAAAAATCAAAGCGGAATATAAGAGCACACAAATAAAATATATAAAGAAATCAGAAAGGAACAAAAATTGCAGTTGAGCGACCGTGCTAAAACCACGGAATCCGGGAGTGCCTAACACCTTCTCCGGGTTAACGGAATTCCTTATCCAGGTTTCTAGTTTCGCAGACTATATTACAGAGTCATAAATTTCCTCGGTTCGGGATTAAACCGGTGACTTGGGACACCATTATTTTCCCAAGTGGCGACTCTGAATTAAATAAACTAATCCCGTCTCGATTGTCCTTTAATTGGAAAAACTCCCTTGTGCCCTCGCGGGTGCGTAAAAGGAGGTGTGACAGCTCTGGCGACTCTGCTGGGGAGAATTGACCTCGAACTTCGGTTCGGGGTCTAAGAAGTGACATTCCAAGTCTTGGATATGGACACTTCTTACAATTTTCTTCTAGGGAGACCATGGATTCATGCGGCCGGAGCTGTGCCCTCTACCCTCCATCGGATGTTGAAATTTGAGCACAAGGGACAAGAGATCGTGGTCCACGGGGAAGATGAGCAATCAATTTATCGAGATCCATCCATCCCTTGCTTGGAAGCGGAAGCGGGAAGCGAAAACATTGTCTATCAAGCTTTCGAGATTGTGTTGGCAGATCAACACGAAGAAGGAAACCCTCTCCCCCAACCTTTTTTGTCTAATGCCTCCATCATGGTGGCGAAAGAAATGATTAAACATGGCTTCCAGCCAGGAAAAGGTTTGGGAAAGTCCCTACAAGGAGTGCCGAAGCTGATAACTTTACCTGTAGCTGAAAAGTTTTTCGGAGTGGGCTTTCGCCCAACCCCTGAAGATGAAAGATGGGCCAAAAAGAGAAAGGAGAAAGGATGGGTTCTGCCGCAACCATTGCCGCATCTGTACCAAACTTTTGTCCGACCAAGGTACAATGAAGAAGAAGAAGACGAGGTCTTTACAGCGGAGGAAATTGAAGACATATGTGGGGCCATGAGGCAAATGCTCTATGATGTTAATATGGTCCAATCGGGAGAAGGAACAAGCACCGCTGAGGTGCTGTATGTGGGCCCCGAAGCTAAATTGCAAAATTGGAAAGCCACACCCTTCCCAATCAGGCGGGAGTTCTGGTAGATTTGTCCTGTCGTTTTTCCTTCATCACAAGTTACTTCAGGATGTAGCTTGGATTTTTTTCTTTGTTTTCTTGTATTTTTGGTTTCCCCAATGTAATTTTGTTTGTTTTCAGAAAATTCCAAGAAAATAAAATAAATATTTCCTTACTTTTGCACTCTTTCTAATTTTGTTATTTATTCTTCCTTTTCAGTCCTAATAATGCGGCTTTAAATAACATGACATGCTTGCGGAACTCATGCTCAAATCCGAACATGCCACCTAATCTGGAAATAATGAACCAAGAACCGGAATACGATGAAGACGAGGCTTTTAGGGAAATAAATCGAGAATTGGAACATTTCGAGAATAAACCTAAGCCAAACTTGAATGACACCGAACCAGTTAATTTGGGAACTGATGAAGAGGTCCGAGAGACCAAGATAAGCATCCACACAGATGAGAAAACACGAGATGCAATAATCCAACTCTTGTTTGAATTTAAAGACGTGTTTGCTTGGTCTTACGATGATATGCCAGGGATTAGGAGCTGATCTAGTGGTGCACAAATTACCAATCTACCCCGACTGTCGCCCAGTGCAACAGAAGCAAAGAAAGTTCAAGACTGACATCAGTGATAAAATCAAAGAAGAAATCACTAAGCAGTTGAAAACGGGGTAATCCGAGTGGTACAATACACCACGTGGTTGGCTAATGTTGTGCCCGTGCCAAAGAAAGACGGAAAAACTCGAGTATGTGTTGACTACCGAGATTTGAATAAAGCGAGTCCTAAAGATAACTTTCCTTTACCGAACATCCACATCCTTGTTGATAACCGTGCCAAACATGAGATACAATCGTTTGTGGATTGTTATACGGGATATCATCAAGTGTTGATGGATGAAGAGGATGCCGAGAAGACTGCTTTTACCACACCTTGGGGGACTTACTGTTACCGAGTCATGCCATTCGGTTTGAAAAACGCGAGAGCAACATACATGAGAGCTATGACTGCCATTTTCCACGACATGATGCATCAGGAAATAGAGGTGTACGTGGACGATGTGATCATCAAATCCAGAACTCAAGGCGATCATGTGCGAGACTTGAGGAAATTCTTTGAGAGGTTGCGGAAGTACGATTTGAAACCGAATCCGGCCAAATGCGCTTTTGGAGTCCCGTCAGGTAAACTTTTGGGTTTCATAGTCAGGTAGAAGAGGTATTGAATTAGATCCCACAAAGATAAAATCCATCCGGGATTTACCTCCCCCCAGAACAAAGAAAGATGTAATGAGTCTTCTAGGCCGACTGAACTACATCAGTAGGTTCATCGCTCACTTGACTTCCACATGTGAACCCATATTCAAGTTGTTGAAGAAAGACGCTGCAATCAAATGGACAACCGAATGCCAAGAAGCTTTTGACAAGATCAAAGAATATTTGTCAAACCCTCCAGTCTTAGTCCCGCCAGAGCCAGGGAGACCTCTTTTCTTGTATTTAACGGTCTTGGAAAACTCTTTTGGTTGTGTTCTCGGACAACGTGATGCGGCAGAGAAGAAAGAGCATGCGATTTACTACCTGAGCAAGAAATTCACTAGTTATGAGGTCAAGTACACTTTGCTGGAAAGAACGTGTTGTGCTTTAACTTGGGTCGCTCATAAATTGAGACACTACCTCCAAGCCCATACGACTCACCTCATTACTCGGTTGGATCCTTTGAAGTATATATTCCAGAAACCGATGCCCACCGGAAGATTGGCAAAGTGGCAAATCCTGCTCACTGAGTTTGACATAGTCTATGTCACTCGCACGGCAATGAAGGCCCAAGCATTGGCAGACCATTTGGCCGAGAACCCGATCGACGAAGAGTATCAACCATTGAATACCTACTTTCCCGATGAAGAGGTAAATACGACAGAAGTTGTTTCGGAAGACAGTCATGCTTGGAAAATGTTTTTCGATGGGGCGGTAAACGCTAAAGGTGTAGGGATTAGGGCAATCTTGATCTCTCCTGCTGGTCAGCATTACCCGGCCACGGCTAGGCTCCGTTTCTTCTGCACGAACAATACGGCTGAGTATGAAGCTTGTAACATGGGCATGAACATGGCAATTGATCAAGGTGTCGAAGATTTGTTGATCATGGGAGATTCGGATCTAATTATCAAACAATCTCAAGGTGAATGGGAAACTCGAGACGTTAAACTCCTCCCTTATCGACAGCACGTGAACATTCTTGGCAAGCGATTTGCATCGATAGAGTTCAGGTATATCCCACGATGTCACAATGAACTAGCTGATGCACTGGCCACTTTAGCTTCAATGCTACCTTATCCGGGCAACGCCCATGTCAATCCCTTGGAAATTCAAATCAGGGAAAGCCACGGTTATTGCAATGCAATCGAAGAAGGACCGAGCGTCAAGCCATGGTATTACGATATCGGGAGATTTCTGAAAACGCAAGAATACCCAGAACATGCTACTGGAGATCAAAAGAGGACCATTAGGAGACATGCAGGTGGTTTCTTTTTGAGCGGCGAGGTCATGTACAAAAGAACCCCAGATCTTAACCTTTTAAGGTGTGTTGATGCCGAAGAAGCAGGAAGAATCATGCACGAAGTACATGCAGGAGTATGCGGGCCTCATATGAACGGGTATGTCTTAGCCAAGAAAATCCTTCGAGCAGGTTATTATTGGATGACCATGGAGAAAGATTGTTTCGGTTTTGTCCGAAAATGCCATCAATGTCAGGTTACATGGAGATCTGATTCATGCACCTCCAACTGAGCTGCATCCTATGTCAGCGCCGTGGCCATTTGTCGCTTGGGGAATGGATGTCATCGGCTCGATTGAGCCGAAAGCTTCAAACGGACACCGATTCATATTGGTGGCTATCGATTACTTCACGAAATGGGTTGAAGCCATCACTCTCAAATCAGTCACCAAGAAAGTTGTGGTGGATTTTGTACACTCAAATCTTATCTGTCGTTTTGGTATACCCGCAACTATCATCACAGACAATGCTGCGAATTTGAATAGTCATTTGATGGAAGAAATATGCGAGCAATTCAAAATAACGCATAGGAACTCCACCCCTTATCGGCCCAAAGCCAACGGTGCCGTGGAAGCAACGAACAAAAACATTAAGAAGATTTTGAGAAAAACAATCCAAAGTTCTAGACAATGGCATGAACAATTACCGTTCGCTTTACTGGGATACCGTACTACAGTACGCACATCGGTGGGAGCAACTCCATACCTGCTAGTCTATGGAACTGAGGCTGTGATACCGGCAGAGGTAGAAATTCCTTCGCTTCGTACAATTGTTGAAGCAGAGATTGAAGATAGCGAGTGGGTTAAGACTCGTTTGGAACAATTAACTTTGATTGATGAAAAGCGAATGGCCGCGGTCTGTCATGGACAACTGTACCAACAAAGAATGGCTCGTGCTTACAACAAGAAAGTACGACCGAGAAATTTCGAAGTAGGTCAGTTGGTCTTAAGACGCATTCTTCCACATCACGAGGAAGCGAAAGGAAAATTCGCTCCTAATTGGAAAGGACCATACATCATCAGGAAGATACTGCCAAGAGGAGCATTATACTTGGGAGACATGGAAGGAAAAGATCCTGAAACGGCTGTGAATGCAGATGCTGTGAAAAGGTATTATGTCTGAACTTGCTTCAACGAGGTCCTCACAAGTCGAAATGATTGAAGGCTTTTATTCCCGCTACCCAAACACTACCAACCCTTTTTGTAAACCCTTTGAGCCGGTTACCTTTCTTTGGCTACCCTCTTTGGAATCCAAACCAAAAAAAAAAAAAAAAAAACAAAACAAAAACAAAGTTCCTGAACTACGTTCTGACTTGATTCCGAAAGGATACGTAGGCAACCTCTCCCTGAGGTTCAGTCACACCAAATCAAAAATCCCGGTTTCCCCAAAAATGAAACTGGGGCAGATGATATTTTTGATTCGGTTTAAGATCCATCAAGATGATTCCAAAGTTGTAATTTTGTTTACAATTCTTATTACCCGAACCGAGTACAAGTCCTTCAAGATCGATTGGAAGTTGTGAGAACATCATTGTTGCGATCCGAGGTTCCTGGAATGAAAAGAAATAAAATGAGAGAGTCTTATTGGTGAAAACCTTCGGGCACCATAAGACGATGGAAGTAGAGAAATACAAAATGAGAGAGCCTGTTGGTAAAAACTCGCAAAGAGTGCTATCCGGCGATGGTAAGAAGAGAAATGAGAGAGGTCGATTGGCGAAAACCCGCAAAGGGCGCTATCAACCGAAAAGTTTGTTTCACCACGAGAGGTCCTGGCACGGCTCTTTAGCTCGGAAATATAGACCCGTTTTGGTTCATAAGAAAATAGGAGTTTTGTGACGATCAAGCATCTAGTCCGAAAAGCATGTCATGTTGGTTAAAGTCAGCATATACCTCAGATAAGTCCTTCTTTTCTCCCTCGAAAGGGACTCCTCTATCTTTGATACGTTTTTCCATTCTTTGATTCATTCTTCTTCTTTGAATCCCTTTCGGTTTAATTTTAATTCTGAAACTATTACAAAGGAAGGTGACAGGACCGGTTTTACAGGACTCCGCTTGGTAAAGAAGAAAAGAAAAACAGCCTCAGTGGTGTATTGTTACAATCCACGATTGGATCGTAATGATCGGTTGTTTCCAAAGGAAAAGAGTTTTAGAAAGGAAACGGAAATCAAAGGCTAAGGTCTTAGAAGAGACAGAATAAGGCAGAAGGATGGAACCCACACGGAAAATCCCCATGGAATTCCGGAATGAACCCGGTCAGTTCGAAAGGAAGTCACCCCAAAGACAATTGGTAGCAAACTTCTCAATGGAAATGGGGAAACGATCAAGCAATGAAGATAACCAAGGCCGCAAAGCCAACCACTTTTTCAACTGATAAAATGTTCTTTGTTGAAAGCAGGTCTGTTTAATTGTGCAAGAAGAAGGTACAACTCGAAGAAGTGAAATACGCAAGCTTTGAAATGGCTTTGGAACAAGGAAAACACATAAAAAAGTAAGTTTCTTTTTAGAGATTTATCTTATGCATTTGTTGATGGTTAAAAAGAACGCCTAAAAGAAGGCCAAAAAAAATGAAAGAAAAGAAAATGAAAACTCCGAAAAAGAGAATCAAATCATATCAGTCCAATATCTGTTTGGACCCCGGTCAGAAAAACCGTTAGATATTGTTTGAATTCCGGCCAGAAAGCCGTGAAACTTTTATCCCGGTCAGAAAACCGAGGATCTCCCCAGTCAGAAAACTGCGGAGCCATTTACTTTTACCCCGGCCAAAAAACCGAGGATCCGACGGCCAAAAAACCGTTAGATATTGTTTGAATTCCGGCCAGAAAGCCGTGAAACTTTTATCCCGGTCGAAAAACCGAGGATCTCCCAGTCAGAAAACTGCGGAGCCATTTACTTTTACCCCGGCCAAAAAACCGAGGATCTGACGGCCAAAAAACCGTTAGATATTGTTTGAATTCCGACCGAAAAGCCGTGAAACTTTTATCCACGGTCAGAAAACCGAGGATCTCCCAGTCAGAAAACTGCGGAGCCATTTACTTTTACCCCGGCCAAAAAACCGAGGATCCGACGGCCAAAAAACCATTAGACCAAAAAACCGTTAGATATTGTTTGAATTCCGGCCGAAAGCCGTGAAACTTTTATCCCGGTCAGAAAACCGAGGATCTCCCCAGTCAGAAAACTTGCGGAGCCATTTACTTTTACCCCGGCCAAAAAACCGAGGATCCGACGGCCAAAAAACCGTTAGATATTGTTTGAATTCCGGCCGGAAAGCCGTGAAACTTTTATCCCGGTCAGAAAACCGAGGATCTCCCGAGTCAGAAAACTGCGGAGCCATTTACTTTTACCCCGGCCAAAAACCGAGGATCCGACGGCCAAAAAACCGTTAGATATTGTTTGAATTCCGGCCGTAAAGCCGTGAAACTTTTATCCCGGTCGAAAACCGAGGATCTCCCGGTCAGAAAACTGCGGAGCCATTTACTTTTATCCCGGCCAAAAACCGAGGATCCGACGGCCAAAAACCGTTAGATGTTGTTTGAATTCGGCCGAAAGCCGTGAAACTTTTCCCCCGGTCAGAAAACCGAGGATCTCCCAGTCAGAAAACCGTGGAGCCATTTACTTTTACCCCGGCCAAAAAACCGAGGATCTTCCAGTCAGAAAACTCTGGAGCCATTTACTTTTACCCCGCCAAAAAACCGAGGACCTGACGGCCAAAAAACCGTTAGATATTGTTTGAATTCCGGCCAGAAAGCCGTGAAACTTTTCTTCCCGGTCAAAAAACCGAGGATCTCCCGGTCAGAAAACTGCGGAGCCATTTACTTTTACCCCGGCCAAAAAACCGAGGATCTGACGGCCAAAAAATCCGTTAGACATTGTTTGAATTCCGGCCAGAAAGCCGTGAAACTCTTCTTCAAAATCCCGGCCAGAAAGCCGTGGAACGTCTATTTGTGAAATTGTGATTTTCTTACCCAAGACCAAAGAGTCTTTTTAATCGCTTTCTGTGTCACAACTAACTCACGAAATTTTCCTAGCAAAACTGGGGCAGGAAAAATTTCGTTCGTTTGTTTGTTTTGTTGTCTAAATAGGTTTGACCTCGGGACGCAAGGATCGAGATAGCCTACAAATGGAACATCAATCCAGAGTGAAGAAAAGAAGAAAAGAACCAAAAGAAAAGAGTTCAAATGTTGGAGTAAACAAAGGCACGATTGCTCAGAAGATGATTGAAGTAACAAGCTCCGCCGACTCCGTTTCACTCAATGTTACAGAAATAAACAAGCACGTACAACTTGCGGAGCATCAAGATTCAGATCGAGGTCTACAGCAAATCAGCTAAGATTCAAGATCAAGTTTTCAAGAGAATCATAGATAGGAATCTTGTAACTCGTAGTTGATAGCATAGCTAGCTTAGCTTTAGTTTCTCTTTTGGAGTAATAAGGAGGTCAGTAAGCAGTAAGCAGCAACAACAGCAACGGTAGCAACAGTAACAACAAAGTGTCGGTCCACGGTAGTCCCAGCTACCAAAACTTCCCGAACTACATTGACCTGATTCCTGTTTAGCCCAGGATATGTAGGAGGCCTCCGAAGCAAAGGCTCGGTCAAAACTCTTTCAAAATGCTTCCCACGGAGTATTCAAACGGGCAAAAATCGCTCGTATTTGCTCATTTATCTTTGCACGAAAACTCTTCGTGGTTTCCGCGCAAAGAGGGGCAACTGTGAGCACGTGATTTTTGCCTAACATGAATTACTCCCACAAAATCAAAACAAAAATTGTCTATTTTATGGTGTGTATTTTTTGTGAATTTTTCGTGTTATTTTGGTATTTGTTTGCATTTGTATATACGTGATTATATGTGTTTAAATTAATTAAAAAAAAAATTTTAAAAAAATACAAAATATGTCGTGTTTACATTTTTTATCTAACTTTGAAATTAGGAGTAATTAATTTTATCTTACAAAATGAAAATCACAAAAAATAATTCATCTTTTTACATTTTAGCATTTAAATGCTTAATTATGTGATTTATGTTTAATTGATATTTAATTGTATGTAACGATTGTTAGTATAATTAGTATTAGTTAATTTGATTTGATTTTTTTTAGTGTAGTTAGAATTTTTATTTTTTATAAATTAGGAGTTAAATTAATTGAGAGGGAGGAAATAATTAAAGCTTTGTTTGAAATTCGGATTGGGCCAAAATTTAAAATCAAGAATCAGGCCCAAAATAATTTTTTGTTTTTACCCAGTCCATACCCAAACCCGGAAAAACCAGTCCGCCCCAGCCCCTCATTAAACGAAACGACGTCGTATCTTTGCCCATCATTTGATCTAAGCCGTCCGATGCATTTGATCAAACGGTCAGGATCAAATCCTAAGCCTACTATATATTCTTTTTACTATACCCAGCCCCCCCTTTCAGAACACCCCATACCGTCTCTCTCTCTAACCTAGAGACCCCTTTGTAACACCACCGTCCCCCGCCGCACTCCGCCGGTCGGAAATCGTCTCCGCCGGCGGCAGTGATCCAAACCTCCCCAAATTTACACCAAATATTCCCCTCACCACCCCCAGCATGAATCCATGAACCATTAACCTCGAATCATCCCCGAGCTCTTCGAATATTAGATCGAAGAATCGACCCAAAATCAAAACCATCCCAATCAACTCCAAACTCACACCATAGCGTCCCTAGACCTTCCTAACCACCACACCACCATTAGCCCGGTTCGAATCTGTTCGGAATTGGTCAAGCCCCAAATTGAGCATTCAAGAACCCTAGAATTCGAACAATGTCTAAATTTGTCCGAATTAAAGTTAATTGAAGTCAATAGACTTTAATTGGTTTGTTTTTCATTTGAAAAACACTTCAATTAAAGTCCGTTTACTTCAAAAATTGCAAGCTCAAGTCCATTGGGACCGGGTCTATTCAATTCCGATTTCTTTCGAGGTAATCTTCTTTTTCCGTTTATTTCAATTTGTATTTATATTTGTTTAGTTTTAGTTCGATTGAATTCTTCTCGATTGTTGTTGGTCGTCCCTGTTCATTCTTTCTTTCTCGAAGACTCATTGTTTGGTCGAGTCTAATTCTGGGTTGTTTGTTTGATCACGAACGTTGTCGAATACATGTTCGCGTCGATTAGCGTCGTCGAACAATTAGCTTTGTATTCCTCCGGCACTAGCCGAGATCTGTTTGAATCACTGTTTTGAATTGTGTTTCATTTGGCAATTTTTCTGATTTGCATTGTTGATTGATATTGATTCTGTTAGTTACTGAATTGGATATAGCTGTGTTAGTTCTTGACTTAAAATTTGAAAGCCAACAGCTAGTTTATCTAAAAGGTGTAGTGCACATGGGAATTATTTCACATGTTTTGAACAGAAAGAACAGGCTGCCAATACACCTTTTGATTTAAAAAAGAGTTTAGACAATAAGTAATGGACTGGACAGAGAATGATGGCATAAATTAATCTGTTAAACTCTTGTGAATGCTCTTAAGAGCTGGAAAATCATAACAAACATGGGGGAATGATGAAAGATAAATGGGTGCACATGTTGAAAGAAGATAGAAGCTGTAAAGAAGAGTGTTTTAATATAAAAATTGTAAGCTTAGTCTTTAAATAGAAGATCTGGAGAACACTGGCAGCACATTACAGACTCTCTGGAAACACATTCACACATAGAGAGATATACACTGGCAGTATACACACACACACAGAGCATTCTCTGAAAAACAGATACACATTGGATATACATACACTGACTGAAAAACAGAAAGTACTCTCTGGAAAACACTACACACACAGAGAAACATTTTTTTTCTTAAACTCTTGATCTTCAAGTGTTTGAAAACTAGAAATATTGTCTCATAACCTCTAGTTCTCCCTGTTTTTTCTTTTTGGTAATCGAGTTTTGGATTGGCTGAGTTCATATTTTGGAATTTGGAATTTGTTTTCGACTGTTTTATTTGTTCCATTGCTGCTGGTGCTTTGCTGTTGGTCTTCAATCTGGGCCATCGATTGGTGTACTCATATTGCTTGGTATACTGCTGTTTGTTGTCACTGCTGCACCTTACTCCTCTTTAATCTCCTTTCCAGGTACACACTTCTGAAACCATTTGTTGATGTAAGTTTGAACTTGAAGTTGGAGTTTGAAATGAATTTAAGAAATCAATGCGTTTCCAAGACATTGCAATAACATAGTCATGGACAAATCTGTTAGGAGAAAAAGAGTTGCAGTTTTCTGTACCTTTTGTGTTAGTATTGTGTCTTCACTGTAACAAATTTCTTTTTTTTTATTTTTCTTTTGCTGCTATATAATGTTAGTATTGGCGTTGAACCATGTTTAGTTTAAAGGAAGTGGGCTGGTAATAGTTGTTTGTAATCATCTAGGTTTTCTTTTGTTTTATCATCTTCAATTGTTGGTTATATGATATCCAGAGAATAATGGTGAAGTTTATTTCTTTCTCTTTCTATATGCTGAAGTTAAATTGCCTGATTGATAGACCATGAAGGAATATCTGGATAGATTCATTGAAGCATAAGAGAAATTTTGTCTTTTTTTTGTCATTTGAATAATTGGGTGTCTTAGGCTTTGTTTTATCCGTGATACTATCTGTTGAGCTTATATCTATTGTGTTAAGGGTTATACATTATCTTGGTAATTGGAAATATAGTTCGTGGAGGTCTTTTATATTGGTGTTGTGCTTATGCTTTTTTTTGTAAAGTAATTCTCCGGGTAGTAAATTTTAAAGTTTTGTTTCACTTATTTGATTATTTAAAAGCTACTCCAGAATATTAATATCTGCCGGTTGACATCAACGAAATAATTTAAAAAATTGTTAAGGAGCCACATGAATTGGAACACGTTTTTGTAATATCGATCGTACAAATGGTGATTGATAAAAATGATATTAGTTAGATTTTGGTAATGGACTATGATTTTGTTAGCTGTAAGGGTGTAATAAATCACGGCGAATTATTTTTATTTAGCATAGTTTGATCAATTTTCTCACTAATGTATAACTTTTCGTTCAATCTCCGGCATTAAATCAAAAGCTAGGAAATAACAATCATTTGGTATGATTCTTTAACTGACAATAATTTTAAGAGATATCATGTTAAATAAATTGAAATTTTTTTAGTTTAGTTTTTACAAATGTTTTTCTTTAATCAGCATAGTTTCAAAGTAAGTAATTCGGATACCTTTTTTTTATTATTTGTCAAAAATCCAAGTCCGTTTGTAATTAGTTTTTGTTTTCTTTAGGTCCGGTTTCAAATTAAAAGAGCGGTTTGAAGTTTAATTAGAGCATATAATTTATAAACATTTTAAAAATCAGATAATTTTAGCCATTTAGAATAATTTAAGCGATCGTGCTAGAACCACGGGATCCGGGGGTGCCTAACACCTTCCCCCGGGTCAACAGAATTCCTTACTTAGAATTTCTGGTTCGCAGACTTCATTTGGAAAGTCGAAAATTTCCTCGATTTGGGATTTAAATAACGGTGACTTGGGACACCATAATTTATTCCAAGTGACGACTCTGAAATAAATAGAATAATCCCGTTTCGAATATTGTCACTTAAATTGAAAAAACTCCCTTGCGCTCCTACCCCCGGGGTAGCGGGCGCGCCAAAAGGAGGTGTGACACCCACAAAATCAAAACAAAAATTATCTATTTTATAGTGTGTATTTTTTGTGAATTTTTGTGTTATTTTTGGTATTTATTTGCATTTGTATATACGTGATTATATGTGTTTAAATTAATAAAAAAAATATATATACAAAAATATGTCGTGCTTACGTTTCTTATCTAGTTTTGAAATTAGGAGTAATTAATTTTATCTTACGAAAACGAAAATCAAAAAAAAAAAAAAATTCATCTTTTACATTTTTTTAGCATTTGAATGCCTAATTGTGTGATTTATATTTAATTGATGTTTAAATTGAGTATGTTAATTGTTAATATAACTTAATTAGTATTGCTTATAATTTAATTGATTTTGTAGTGTAATTAGAATTTTTGTTTTAATAAATTGAGAATTAAAATTAAAAGAGAAGAGAAAAGGAAATAATTAAGAGAAAAATCTGATTTGGGCCATGTTTGAAATTGAAATGGAGCCCAAAACAATGCCTCAGCCGCCCCAGCCCAAAATACCCATTGACCCAGTCCAAACCAAACGAACCGACCCACCTCCCCTTTGATCTGAGCCGTTGGACTCCTTGATCCAACGGCCACGATTAATCCTTGCATTTTCATATACCCAAAACAAACCCCCCCCCCCAAACCCGGCTGCCCAGTCCATTTTCTATATCCCCCCAAAATCAAAATCCTTTTAAAACAGTATTAGAGTATATCGGGTGAGTTAGAAGTGATTTGGATTGAAAATGAAACAAATAGCATGTTTGAAGAAAGCTTGAATATGAAAAGTCAACCAAGAGTTGACTATTGAGTTAGAGTGCTCTGAACCGGATTCTGATGATTCGACTAGTTCCGGGGATCATTTATGACTTAGGAGAACAATCGGAATTGAATTCGGAGGTCCGGTGTAGTTTTAAGCTTGAATTGGCGAATGTTGAATTTTGGCGAAAACCGGATGGTAGGTGATATTTTGATCCGGGGTCGGAATGGAATTCCGACAATTTCTGTAGCTTCGTTATGTGATTTTGGATATGTCTGCAAATTTTCAGGTCATTCGGACATCGTTTGATCGGGTTTTGGATTGAATGTTAGTTTTGAAAGTTTTGAAGAAACTTAGGCTTGAATCCGTGGTTAATTGGTGATTTTGATGTTTAGGATGGTGTTTTTATGATTGGGACAAGTTCGTATAAGGAATTAGGATGTGTTGGTGTGTTTGAATGAGGTCCCGGGGGCCTCGGGGTGTTTTCGGATGGTTAATCGGGAGAAAAATATGGAAAATTGCAGAAATTGGTGCACTGCTTCTGTTGTTTCCGCTCCTGCGGAATTTTGGGCGCAGGAGCGGGTGCGCTGAAGCGGACCAGGAGCCGCAGAAGCGGTGACCGCAGAAGCGGATCATTTTCCGCTGAAGCGGAAACGCGGGGGCGGACTGGGAGTCGCAGAAGCGACCATCGCAGAAGCGGAAGGGGAGCCGCTTAGGCGAGTCCGCAGAAGCGGACGCCCAGTCGCAGAAGCGGACGTATCCGCAGGAGCGGTCCAGTCTCCGTAGAAGCGGACGCGTAGGAGCGGAAATACTTCCGCAGAAGCGGAAATCGCTGTAAGTTAAGTGTATCAGAAGTTACAAAATTTCATAAACATTTTAACATTTGGGGGTCTCGGCTTAAGGGCGACTTTGGGCGATTTTGAGGAAGAAATCAAGGGAAATCATCGGGTAATCAACTATGAACTCATATTATGATTAGTATTGATAATATCATGCAATTATATCATGAAAATGGAGGAATTTGGGGTAATTAATGGAAGATTTAACCCTAGGTTTGAACTTTAGAAAATCAAGGTTTTGAATGAGCAAATGGAGTCCGAATTTGGTAAAATTGATATGCTTAGACTCGTATGGAGATGAGGGTTTCGAATATGTGACTTTCGTAATTTTTCGAGAATCGTACCGAAAGTCGGGTTTTACCAACTTAGTGTAATTTTGCGAATTTCATATAAATTGAAGTGGGTTATGATTCTTTGACCCGTAATTGATACAATTATTGTTATTTGACTAGATTCTACACACGAGGCAACGAAATTCAAAGGAAAAGGCATCGCGGACGATTCTACGACCGGCTAGAGGTGAGTAGTTTGTGTATATTGTAGCCTGAGGGTTCGAAACCCCGGCTTAGCACATTGTGACGCTAATAGGGCGTGGCTCGCACACCGTGGCAGGTGCGGAATTGATTGTGATTGGGGATTGAGACTTGGTCCATCCCGGGAATGAATAATATGATGTTGGTGTTGGAAATACACTGTATTTGCTATATTTGTGGGCTGTAAGCCTTGTTTGGGGCCTTGTGCCGATCTGTAGCGTCCTTAGAGGACAATATTTATGTGATAGCTAAAATTGCTTAAATCACCGATCTCAGTCCTGGAAATTGTAATCACACTTTTGAAATGCTAAGTCACCGGCTTTTACAAACTTAATAAAGTTAAAGTATTTTTCATAAATTATGAATTGAGAACCGGAAATAAGGAAAATGAATTGTTTTGTGACTTAATTGCTTATTGTGGACTGAGTATGGGATCGGGCTGCACGCCGCAGTGGTTGATGTGAGGATCGGGCCGCACGCCGCAGCAGTATTGCGCTTGGGCTGTAGGAGCCCCTCCGGAGTCTGTACACACCCCCGGTGAGCGCCGTCGACGTTAAATGGATCGGGCTACACGCCGTAGCAGTTATGTGCATTGCATTGCATTTGTATTTGTTGGATTACTTTGTGGTAGTTGTATGGTATTATTGTTGCTAGTTCGTAGGAGATTCGGACTGTAGTGTAGCTTCATATTGTGGTATTTTGTGGATTTCTTACTGTCAGCTACATATATATATTTGTTACTCACTGAGTACTTAGTACTCACCCCTACTCCCTGCACCTTTTGTGTGCAGACTCAGGTATTCAGGAGCAGTAGACGGGCATCTCCAGCGTTTGCAGTGTCACATCGAGTTGCTGAGGTAGCTGCCTACGTTCGAAGAACCTAGCTTCTCCTCTCATTCTAGTTGTTATTTTATATTTTGTATTCAGACTTGAGTACTTCTATATCGTACTCTCTATTTCCTGTTTGGTTTTGTTAGAGGCTCTATACTTGTGACTCCGGATCTTTGGGAGTGTCAGTACTTTTGTTCAGTATTATTATTATTGGAGTTCTTAAACTCATATATTCTTCATGGGTTGTCCATTTGGGGACTAGTATTTTTTGATAATTTAAATTGTTGGTCTGGGTGGCCTAGCTTGATTGTTGGGCGCCATCACGACCGGATTTGGGTCGTGACAAGTTGGTATCAGAGCTCTAGGTTATTAGGACTCGCGAGTCATGAGCCGGTTTAGTAGGCTTTCGCAGATCGGTACGTAGACCACCCAAAATCCGGCGGCAACAACGCCGCCGGCCACCCAATTCACACCACACCATCATTAGGCCATCCTCTCCTCAAACCCACACCCGTTTCTCTTCAAACAACACGAGAATGCATCGAATCAGGCGAGTTGATTCAAGAACCCTAGAATAGGGATTTCGTCCAAATCGAAAGAGATTGGGGTCTAATAGACCTTAATCGAAATGTTTTCATTTGAAGACATTTCAATTAAGGTCCATTTGATTCCCAAAATACAATTTCGAAGTCAAAACCGAGATTTGTCCCAAGATTATTCATTCCGATTTCTTCTCTTCAAGGTATTTCTTTTCTTTTCCGTTCTTATTTAATTAGACTCGTCAATTTAGTTAATTGTTTTCGTAGTTTCATTTGTTGTTTGATTTTTTTTCTTCTCTCGGATGTTTCCAAATTTTCTTTCTTCTTCATCTATTTGGGACCTTTTATTTGGTCGACTTGCTCGCTTCTGATTATCTGTTATGAATGACGAAGTTATGAGATAAGAACTCGATTCGATACTTCGTCGAATAGCCAATTCTTCATTTTGGACTGTTTTGGCCGAAATCCTTTGATTCACTGTTTTGAGATTGTTTGTTTATCGATTGTACGTATCATAATCGATTGATCGTTATTTGAATGTTGGAATGCATATTCCCTTCGATTCATATCGTCAAATGATTGTGTTCTACATTTTTTGTTGGTTTGGCCGAGACTTGCCGAAATCGTTGATTCGTCGATTAATTGTTATCAATCATATGTTGCAATCAATTAGTCGGATGATTGACGATTGGTTTCATATTGTTACATTCTAGCCGAGAATTGCTTGAATCACTGTTTTTGTGATTGATTGTTATCGATTATCGATCAATTGTATGTCGGTTAAATCCGTTACGAACCGGATACAGAGTTTGGTCGATAGTCAAATGTTACTATTTTTTTTATTTTTCGTGGAGATTTCTGTTGCATTGTTTGTTTGAGGATTTGAGTCGCTTTGTTGATTGTTCGACTCACTGGTTAAGCTCACTGTTAATCAATTTGGTTTGGATATTGTTGAATCCTAATGTGTATATATTGCCGAGTTTACGGATAACTGGACAGTTTTTTGAGTTTAAGATTGCATTTGTTGGCTAAGTGTGCATTTAGAATGTAGGTTGGTTATAGCTGCATTCCTAACTGAAGTTTCAAGGTTGTTTTGGTATTCAAAAGTTTGAAATGGTGTGCTGGTGTGTAGTTTGTCAGAGGATATTCTTTGGATCACTTAATCTAATACACCTTTAGTGTTGGAAAATAGAAGTCACATGGGAGCACACTGTTGTTTGGAAAATCAGAAAATATCAGGGCCAAAATATGTTTTCTTCTAGTCTGTTAAGTGCTTGGTCAGTTGAAAATCAGAGAACACATGGGGGGAAACTGATAAAGGGATTAAAAGTAATGCACATGGGAGGGAATAAACAGGCTGGAAAAGTTGAACCATGGTTCTGAAAAGGATAACTATTTGGCTATAAAAACAGAACAGAAACACAGAGAGAAAAAAAAGCAGATTTTACACACATTTAGAATCTGGAGGAAAGTCTCTCCTTCATATACACTTTGAAAGAAACAGATTTGACAAACACTTTGAAACTGATTTTGCACTAATTTCAGATTTGACAAACACTTTGAATCAAACCTTTTGTTGTTTCCGTTCATAAACAACCCCAGTTTTTCTTCACTAAGTTTGTTCTGTTTAGCCTTTTCTTGGTTTGCTGGATTCTCTGTTTTGGTTTAGAATCACCTTTGGCTTTGTTGTTGGTCTCTGGTTTACTACTCCTGGATTTCTGAATCTTCGCTAGCTACTGTTCCTGTTGTTGTTTGTTCTGTTTGGAGCTGCCTACTGATTTTCTCTTCCATTTTTCTTGCTTGAAATTCCAGGTACACATCTATGGGTTGTCTATTCTTTTACTGAAAACGAAATGAAAGAATGTTTTGAATATCGCCGCGAAGCCATCATATGAATGATTTTGTTAGATATCCATTAAATTGGGGGGGGGGGGGTGTTAGTTGTATTAAGGATTGTACTGTTAGGCATTAAGGGTTTAAGAGCGCGCACCGTTATGTATGTCTATTTAGTTCTTACTTTCGTTATGAATAATGCGAAATAAAATCCGTTAGGCTTGTATTGTAATCTTGATTTATTTTTAGACTATCGTTTAGTTTTCGTTATGTTTAACTAGTTTCTATTTTTGTTAGCATATATTTAGATCCATGCAAGTAAAACTAGCCAATACGGATTGAGATTTTCCTTGATATGTTAAATTGGTAATTTGTTAAAGTCAAGTAATTTAAGCATGTTTAAGGTATTAATTTGGTTGATGTTAATTATTAATGCAAGGTATTTTGAATCATTTTTGAATTTCTTCACTTGATTTTCCCTTGAAATCTATTTGTACTTAAGTAGACAAGATAAGTTAGCCCGGGTTTTAGATGCCAATGTTAGATCGATTTTAATCGCATAGTCTTGCTTTCGCTAATTAACATCGGATTAAGGATAGTAAACAATCTTACTTTTTAATAATTGGATCAAGGTGAATTATTTCTATTTCGCATATTTTGATCAATTTTCCGTTAGTTTATATCTTGTCATTCAATCTCCGGCCATAAATCAAAAAGCTAGGAAATAATATATCATTTGGTATGATTCTTTAATTGGAAATAATTTTAAGGGATACACTGTTAAGTAAATTGATCTTTTTTTTGGTTTAGTTTTACAATGGTTTTAATCGGCATAGTTTCAAATAAATAATCCGGATACTTTTTTTTTTATATATTCACCTATCTGTCAAAAGTCCGAGTCTATGTTGCAATTAGTCTTTCTTTTGGCATGGTTTCAAATTAATATAGCGTTTTAAAAAGTTTAATTGGAGCATATAATTTATAAACATGTATAAAATCAGGTATTTTTAGTCATTTATAATAGTTGAAGCGACCGTGCTAGAACCACGGGATCCGGGGTGCCTAACACCTTCCCTCGGATCAACAGAATTCCTTACTTAGAATTTCTGGTTCGCAGACTTCATTTGGAAAGTCGAAATTTCCTCGATTCGGGATTTGAATAAATCGGTGACTTGGGACACCTTAATTTATTCCAAGTGGCGACTCTGAAATAAATAAAATAATCCCGTTTCGAATATTGTCACTTAAATTGGAAAAACTCCCCTTGCGCTCCTACCCCCGGGTAGCGGGCGCGCCAAAAGGAGGTGTGACAGCCCCTAGTTTCAGGCCTTAAATAGACACGTTGGATCGTCAACCAAATTTAAAGAAGCCATTTTCCGAAATTATAATTAAAAAATAGCCATAGAATTAAAAGTGACTGAAAAATAGCCACTTTTGAAATATATGACATATTTACAGTGTCATGGTGTTTTCACATTAAAAGTAGCTATTTTGAAACAAAAACTCTAAATACTGGCTATTTTTAAAATACTGGTCAATAAAGTGGCTAGACAATACAATTTTAAAATTATAATTAATCTGACAGGTCCAGTTGGCCCCAAGTACCCCATTTAAGCGTTATTCAATGGACCCAAACCAATTGAAATCAGATGCTGTAAATGAATTTTCTTGAAACATTTTCGCTAGGCCATAAATTTCAAATTTATTTTGAAAAATTTGATTTGGATGAAGTTTGGTTTGAAGATGAAAATGTGTTTGGACATACGTTTTTAAAACATATTTTCTAACTTTATTTTGAAAACACACATATATAATTTTCAAGTTTTGGGGTTTTGGCCCAAATTGAGCTCAATAGCTGATTTTGGAATTTGAAAATTTTTATTTGGGATTTAGCCAAAATATGAGCAAAATTTATGGCCAAACATGAGTTTTGAAAATAAATCTCAAATTTATTTTAACAAAACTTATGATCAAACGGGCCTTCAAGTTAGGAGTAATGGACGTAGGTTTGTAAATAGTAATTGCTAATAGTTGAAATAGAGTTTTAATTTGTACACTTATATAAAATAAAATTATATCAACAAGGCAAGTTGTCCCTAAAATAATGGGTAACTCTTTATAGCAAGTCTAATATTGTAACCAAAAGAATAACAATTGGTTAAATTGTAAGAATGGTGCAAAAAGTTGTTTACATTGTTAGTACATATTACTTAAATTGAAAAATTATAGTAGTAAGATATAATGAAATTGGGAGAAACCCTTTTAAGATGTCTTCTCTTCTTTTTTTCTTTTTTTTTAGGAGGGGGGGGGGGGGGGGTGTTCTTTCAAGTTATGCATGTATGAAAGGAAAACTTCCTGTTTTGTTTAATTTCCTGTACTTTTCGCAAGTAAAATACAATCTTTTTTCAATTTTTTTCGAATAAAATGTTACAATTTAAAATTGACTTTTACGCACTAATAATATAAAAAAATATTTTAATGACCAAGACACGGGCGAATCACACACACATTCATTTTTAGAGTTTTTATTTAGGGATTAGGCCATACGTATTTTATCCTGAAATTTTGAACTAAAACACTTAAGTTCAGGATAATTTAGGACATTTATGTTTCGAAAAATTAAACTGAAAACTGAATTTTATGATACATTAGCTAATTCTTAAATAACAATCATTTAGTGTGGCTACCTGATGTCATTTCTACATAAGACACTTATAAGGTAATACAAATAAATATTTATGATAAACATTAATTCATAACACGGTTATAAATATAATTAACTAACATGCTTGATATCACGTGTTAAATTAGACTAATATTATAAAATAAAATAAAAATAGACTTTTGCTACTGTACTTTTAACTTAGGCAAAAGAATTAATGAAGTACTTATATGTGTTGGTCTCCAAGAATTCTTGGGTTGCAAGTAGTTTAGGGTATAGAACAAGCAATCAAAAGTTTCTTCCTCAAAGCTAATTAGCAAACATAATTTGAGTCAAAATACAGAGTAAAGTTAAATACTGTACATGTTTGGATTGTGAAAATCTGTTTGTTTTGACTTTTGACCTTAGCTGCTTAATTTTGACTACAAGTCAACTTCAATCCTACTGCCAAAAAATTATCCATATTGACATAATGTAGTAGCGATCTCATTCTTTTTCTTACTTTTTTACATTTATTTATAAATTTGGTTCCCTCTCGGTCTAGGTTTGGACCTTTCGCTTGCTAAGAAGTAAATCCAGATCACTAACACACGGATTTTCAGTCTTTTGCTTTTAACAATGACGTGATATGGTTAAAAAGTATATACAAGAGATGAATAGTTTCAATAAGATCCTCTATCTCAATTATATATTTTTCTATTATATAGAAAAGGGAAGTTAGTCGACCAATGGCAAAGTTGTCATTTTAGTCTGCCATGCATGGCAATATGGTAACTTTACTACTGGATATCATAAATAGTTGCTTTAACGTGGCACATGCAAATACCTTTTATTCCAACACATTCAATACAAATCTAGAAGCATCCCTCATTTTATCTCTCTCGTGTCTCATTCCATTCCTCCATCAAATTTTTAGAATGTTCAGGTGCAAGTTAATATTTAGGGTATTCTTTTCTTACGAGATTTGCCCATGTTTTTTCTTTCTTTTTTTTTCTCCGGCTTCCTAATTTTATTGCTAAAATTCATGGTTAATGTTGTTATCATTTTTCTTCAGATTTTTAATTTAAAGACTACTCTTCCAATTCTCTTCATCTTCTCAGCTGAGTGTTATAATTTCAGGTGCTTTTGATTTAATTTTTCCTCATATTTCTTTCAGTTTCTTCATCTTTATTTTTATTTGGCATGCATTCGGTGAAAAATTAAGCTTTTGTTGTATCAGTGAGTTGACACTGAATAATTTGACGAGCATGTATTATCAGTTTTCTCTTTCTTCTAATAATTTCTTACAATATTAAAAAGTTAAGTTCTTCAAATAAATCGAGTGCATGGGTTAATTTGCATCTCGATTTTTTTTTTTAAATCTTTTTCATATTCACCCAAAATGATATGGATGAAGAGTTGAATCGGTAAATTAATTGGGTGGATTGCTGGTTTGTATACCTCCAGACATGCACCAGTAAAAAATATTATCTTAAAATTTTGGGTTTCCACAAATTAGTAAAAAGAACAAAAAAATAGCTGTCACTTCGTATAGCTTGTTTTCTTATTCGACTAAGAAGTATAAGACGAAAAATGTAATCAAAGGCATATTGGATTGCAAGTACTTGGCAATATTTTGTTACCAAAGTGACATAATTTCTCAATCTACCAAGTGACCTAATTTCTCAAGACACCATAGACGATTATCTGAAAATGCTAAAAGATCACATCATATTTTATGTTTTCTATGCAATGCTTTATGTAAATAATAGCTTTAGTGTGGCTTCTTATTAGTACATTATTGTTCTAGAAGGTGAAGTGGTAAACAAAAGTTGATGCCATTGTGCTTTGGAAAGAAAACATTCCAATTGTCTCCTAATTTTTGTAGATAAAATACAACTACAATATTTAGAGCGTCATAGATACTTAGTCATTCTAACTGTCTACCTGATTAATCTTAATGAATAGTCTGCTATTGCATTTTTAGAGGTATTACTTACCTGTCATTTATACCTTTACTATTGGGATATTCTTTTGCTTTTCTGCAGTTTTCTTTTTTTGTCATGATTTTAGTTTCCTTCCAGCTATTACGATAATTATTTGTTGCATTGTAGTTTTTCTATAATTCTATAAATATAAAAATATTTTTTGGCAAAATATGTAAATAAAGACATGTCTCGTGGCTATCCAAAGAGGAAACACAAAATAACTATAAAATATTTAGGCTACACCAATTAGACTATCTAAATGGTATGATTGATTTTTTAGCTTAATGGATCCACAATTCTTTTGTCATATTTGTCATGATACTCAGAGATACTTTGTTAGATGGATGGATGGATGTACACTAACATTCTCCTGGCTTAAAATAAAAGGCTTTCATATGTATTTTCCCTTTTCATTGTGCTATAGGATTTTACAGAAGCAAATTCAACTTAAGGATTTAGCTCCAGTATCTTTGGCAACAAATCATATATTAGAAGTAGAGGATACAAGTAGCTCATCGAGGTAATAGTTGCTATTGAAACTATTTTTATAGGAAGGTAGAGATTTCATTACAATTAAAAAATGGAACTCGTTCCATTAAAAGGTAAGGGTATTATGGAACATATATCTTTATATGACTATATTTTATTCAAGCTGTGAGTTCACTTTTTTTAATTCTAGAATAACTCTGAGTCTCTTGTTGTCTGATATCATATGTGTTGTTACTCACTTGCTTCCTTTGATGTTGTAGAAAGCTATAGGTATGTATATTCAATCCTATGTCTAGATATCGTATTCTACCTTATTTTATTTTCTTTGTGCTTTTTGGTGACTAACATACCATGTGTGACATAAGATCCAACTTTGATGTGATGAACTAACCACTATTAGTCGGGCATTTCGATGGATCTTTGCCTAATACTAGACTTGGATACTTTTTATTTTCTAGGGTGATACTTTGGTTCTTTGCCTAACTTTTTCATATGACAGCACGATAAACAAGAGCTTTTTATTGTTTCATTTCAGGTAATTTTGGGCCAAACTCATGCTCACAGTGTTGATTTCCTTTGATCATTAAAAATTTATAAATCTTGTAGATGATTATTAAAGTAACCTTTTCTGCGTAAGTAGTAAACCTTCTTTTTAAAGTAGCCTCCCACTAAATTAAGTATCCATCAAAGATGTATTTTCGAAAATACCAGGTTATGCCTGAAGGAAGAAGAGAAGAAAAGAAGAAAAAATACTCATGATATGAAGTTATGATGAAGTACACTAGAAAATTAACATAATATGTTATTCTTTTAGGAGGCTTTTCATTTGTTCAAGTCAAGATGTTGAAAAAATGTGTGCAAGAACTTTTGCAGAATCCTTTAAGCTGAAATGTAGTTAATTAGAGTTACCGTATCAAAAAAGAAAAATATAAATTGATTCAAAAGTGATGCAAAGAACAAACTAATTTTTTTTAAAGAAAAATACATATCTCTGAGGCGAGTGCATTTGAAACATGATGCTTTTGCACAAAGAATAATACAAAATAGTCATTAATGTTACTTTGTTGATCAAGCATTTGAAGCTAATTGTTTAACTTTTGATTGAAAGGTTCAAATAATCATCACTTAGAGCGGACTATGTCCTGGAAGAGATTATGTTTAATTGTATAAGTTCTTCAATATTTCCTGACATCTAAATTATTTTCATCTATTGATTTTTCTACATACATACTGATTATTCATCAAAGAGAAGCTCAAAGGAGTCCCATGGCTAAGGTATGTATTGTATTACTCCTTCCGGTCCACAATAAGTGACAAATTTGCTTTATTATTTTAGTCTAAAATAAGTGTTCATTTATATAATCAAGAAAAAATTTAATTTATTTTTCCAATATTACCCTTATGTACGTATCCCTAAAAAGTCATTTACTCCTCGCATTTGAGAAGAGAAGTAAGTGCTACAATAACCATTGTGCAACATTTAATGAAGGGTAGTTTAGTCACAATAATTATTTTCGTCTAGAATTTAGTATTTCATTAATGGGTCTACCCAAAGCAAATTGGTTACTTATTGTGGACCGGATGAAGTAGTTTTTATTTTGTATCTCTTGCTTTGTGCATACTACTATTGTCCTGTATCTTATGTTTATATCATAAATTCAAGAACAACTTAAGTGTAACCAATAAATGTTGGTCGTAACTTCATTTATATATACAATAACAATAAAATAAAAGAGCAAAGTAACTCATGAGTTGAACATAACCTAAATGTGTGCATTTAATTTAAAATTGAACGTTAAATGTCGAAATTCCTCTTTGCTTTGTGGTTGTGATATGATTTGAGCAGTCAATATAGCTCAGATCCACATGATATACTAGACTACTAAAGATAAAAAAAATAGTGTAATCCTTTGCTGGTAAGTTGGTGTATGCGTGGTGGTTGACAAATTGTTTTGCGTTACATCATTATATCAACTTCTAGATAGTGTTTGTTTAATTTGATTTTGCTTTGTCTTTAATATTTTAGATGGTTGTAGAATGTCATTCTCTTTACATGACATATACTCCTTTTGCCTAAGCTTGATTACAGAGTCAACACTAAAGAAAATATCATCTTTTTGTTCCTTGGCTAATTATAGATCAGTACAGTTAATAAACAGCTGAACTCAAAAGGGTTGATTTGCTCAGCTTAGGATATGATAAATTTATTTGTGCTGTGTTGATGAACTGCTGAGTGCTGATACCTAGAGATGGAAGAAGGCAACATATAAGAAGAGTGTCATGTTTTTTCATTATGTGACTATATATATATATATTCTAGATGCGAACTGTTTTTGTTTTCATTACTCATTAACCTCCGCAAATCAATAATTTATTTTTATCTCCAATCAGCAACAACTACTAACATTGGACTTAATCACCTAAACCTCTGGAAATAATATATTTAGCCCTTTTTAAAAAATAAACATATCAAACTACTCCCGAATTATTTACTCTATTCACCAAACGACTTCTTCTAACTAAATACCCTACCAAACATAAAAGAAATCTCAAGCAATCAAGGTGTTCAACACTTAGCTAGAGAATGGATTCATCTAAACATAGTAACATTCAACATGGAATATAATTATATATACATGTAAAAACTCACTAAAAATTCTACAAATATCTTTTTTGAATGCGTACAACGAATTCAAGTTCAAAAATCTTGAACGTTGGACTTACTAAGTTTGAATTCATAGAGAAAGATACAACATAGAGGTCATTAAAGTAAGCTCCTTGTGTTAGTTAGTCAGTTACTAACGGCTATATCAAGTTGTTAATGTTAGTTAATTAGAGGAACTAATCATATATATATGTCTCTAACCTCTATACAGATAAGTAACGAAGCAATATACAATTTCTCTCTTTTCATGCATATCTCTTCTTTTCTGTCACGACCCCAATCCCGGTCGTGATGGCGCCCAACACAACTGCTAGGCAAGCCTGACCGTTTACACTCTCATCCCGAGCATGAAGCTCAAATTAATTACCTGAATATTATTATCAACAATAAAGCTAAACTGAATAATCACCCAAAGATCTAGGGTTACGAATCTAGAGCATCTAAACGAAATCGGATAATAATATCTCAACAAATTACTCAAGTCTGAATAATGTATACATAAAGGAAAACTAGAATAAGAAGAGAAGCCGGGTCCTGCGAACGCCGACAGCTACCTCAGCAACTCGAATAAACACTAATAAAAGCTGGAGTGCTCGTCTATCCCTCTTGTGTACCTGAATCTGCACACAAAGGTGCAGGGAGTAGGGGTGAGTACTAAGTACTCAGTGAGTAACAAGTATATATTAATAGCTGAAAGCAGGAAATCCACAGAATACCACAAAGCAAAGCTAAACTACAGTCTGATACCTCCTACAAACTAGCAACAGCAGCAAATCACAATTAGCACACATAATTCACATATAAGAATGAAAATTAGACCCTCCAATTTCACAGTACACAATTCAGTAGGTACCTGCGCTCACCGGGGGTGTGTACGGACTTCGGAGGGGCTCCTACAGCCCAAGCGCAATAATGCTGCGGCGTGCAGCCCGATCCTCATATCAACTGCTGCGGCGTGCAGCCCGATCCATCCTCAGTCCTCAACATGCATATGAGTCATACAACAGTTCAATTTATTTAATTTCCAAGTTCCAGTTCATTAATTGTGAAAATGCTTTAATTCTATTTAATTTTTCCAAGAACATGTGACTTAGCATTTCGACATGGTGATATCAAACAAGGACTGAGATCAGTGATTAAGCAAATAGAGTTATCACATATATAACTATCCCCTAAGGATACTACAGGTCGGCACAAGGCCCCAAACATGGCTTACAGCCCACAAATATATCAAACACGGTGTGTTTCAACCACATATATCATGTTATTCTTATTCGGGATGGACTAAGTCTCAATCCCCAGTCACAATCAATCCTGCACCTGCCACGGGGGTGAGCCATGCCCTACTAGCGTCACAATGTGCTAAGCCGGAGTTTCGAACCCTCGAGCTACCATATACACTAACTACTCACCTCTAGCCGGCCGTGGACTCATCGGCGATGCCTTTTTCTTTTGAATTTTCCGCCTCATGCGTCGAATCTAGTCAAATACGGGTCAAAGAAACATAACCCAATTCAATTTACACGAAATACACAATAATGCACCAAGTTGGTAAAACTCGGACCCCGGGCCCTCTTCTCGAAAAATTCTGAAATTCATACCAACGTATTCCTCGTCTCGCCACGAGTCCGTGCATATAAAATTTATCGAAATCAAAGTTCGAATGACCTTTCAAAAGTCAAAATTTCGTTTTCAAAACCTAGGCCCTAATTCTTCACAATTTCTTCCCAAATTCATGAGTTTTGATGTTAATTCTACCATATAATCGTGTTTTTGAGTCAAGAAACTTACCTCCGATGTTACCCCGTTGATTTCTCTCTTCACAGCTCCCAAAACCCTCCCTAAACGAAGTGAAATTAGTGAAATAATGATTAGGGCCGCGTCTGAAATTTAAGTAATCTGTTTTGTGCATTGTTGTTGCCTTCTATGCGATCGCAGGCCCACTATTGCC
Organism: Nicotiana noctiflora; assembly: GCA_032618575.1. NCBI lineage: Eukaryota > Viridiplantae > Streptophyta > Magnoliopsida > Solanales > Solanaceae > Nicotiana > Nicotiana noctiflora. Next base: position 360,855 of record JASVEL010002499.1, on the reverse strand, counting down.
ATCACATAGAGCAAGTTTTCCAAGCCTTAATTTTCTTCTCTGCGATCGCAGGCCTAGCCATGCGATCGCATAGCTTCGCGCCCTTACCCTTTTGCGATCGCAACCATGCTTACGCGGTCGCACTACACAGACTCAGCAACCTATGCGATTGCAATACCCTTCACGCGATCGCATAGCGTTAAATTTTCGCCTCTTCAAATCCTACTATGCGATCGCAATCCTGGCTATGACAGCTGCCTGCAAATTTTCTGCTGCAATTTCATGATCAAAACTTGCTCGTTGGCCATCCGAAATGATCCCGAGACCCCCGGGACCTCAACCAAAGCCACCAATACATCACATTACCTCATTCAAACTTGCTCGTAACATAAAAATACCATCATAAACATCAAAATCACCATTTTCACACGGATTCAAGCCTAAGCTTCCTTAAAACTTCCGAAACTAACATTCGATCTAAAACCCGACCTAAACACCTCCGAATGACCTGAAACTTTGCACAAATATCCAAAATCACCTAACAGATCTACTACAACTCTCGGAATTTCATTATGTGCCCCGGATCAAAATCTCACCTACCGTTTGGATTTTCGCCAAAATTCAACCTTGGCCAATTCAAGCTTAAAACTACAACGGGCCTCCGAATTCGATTTCGATTGCTCTCCTAAGTCATAAATGATCCCTCGAAACTAGACGAATCATCAGATTTCCATTTCGAGCTGTTTAACTCACCGGTCAATATTCGGTTGACTTTTCCAAACTATCCCTTTCATAAAGAGGTTTCTGGCTTCATTTCTATCCAAATTCTTCCGATTTGCTTCTAACTTTCCGAACACATATAAATTAGCATATTGAAGTGTTAAATGAAGAAAACAGGGCGATAACTCCCGTAACGCCGTTACATTCTCCCCAACTTAAACAAACGCTCGTCCTCGAGCGTACTCAGAGTTGTACTAGAAGCAACCCAATAGCTGAATGACCTTACCAAGCATATATGTGGGGTGGTACCACGTCTCCCTATCTTTCATAAGTCCGATAACACAATATAGCTGAACTTCCACAGTCCATCTGAACCATAGAACACATTGCACTTTCCGAAATCATATTCCAATTCCAAATCCCAAATCTATACTCAGAATACACCTGAACCAACTGTAATAGCTCATACTCGCCACTCCGGGTGAGATCTTATGGTGTACCAAACAATCCAATCACTCGAGATGATGGCCTCTAATCATAACAATTTCCCACGATAACCGATTACTACTGAAAAACCTTTCTTATTAGCTAAAGTCTTATTCCAACACCTTCATATATTGCCCACGGCAACCGAACACGCAATATGTCAAACCCATCTCTTAGGTCATCCATTCATGAATCCATTTTCCTTTTAACTGATACCACAATAGATTTCGGAGCCAAGCCTCAATATTACCTTTCTAAATAGCTGAAACCACATATGGCCGCACTCATTAATGGCTCCAATGATCCTTCCGATTATAACACACCGCACTGATGATATGACACCTCAACACCGGCCTACGCCCCGACGAGCACAACACAGGCTCCAATAAGAAACGTCTGAATATACTCCAATCATGACAACTAACTCAAACTAGAGAGCTGTAATTCAATTCCTCTATACCATCATAACATAGGACTGAGATCCCGTCTCGCTTTATATAAATAGAGTACCTGAATTCTCCTCGAAATGTCATAACATCATATGGCCTTGCCACAACTTATGATTCCATCCAAACACCATTACCCATGAAGCACCTCAAGTCATCATGCTCAAAATAGTCAGCCACGCACAGATTTAGGTTTGAACTCAAGCAATCAATCTCACCCGCGGTGAAACAATTAATATACACTATAAAATCTTGTAAGGACACAACCGATGTGCCATTCGCCGAGCGACACCCAAAACTGATTTTCCTCAGAGACTAGGAAATATTATACACAAGGTAACATATAGAGAAACTATTCTCCATATCACACGGTTGCAGCGTGCAACCTGCTCCAAATAACATACCCGTGGCGGCGTGCCACCCGATCCAGATACCATACCTATGGCGGTGTGCCACCCGATCCAACTAACCCGTGGCGGCGTGCCACCCGATCCACACATAAATCTCGCAAAAGGAAATGCACACCGAGTCAAATTCTTCATTATAATAAACATATATAGCCTCAAGCTCAGCTACAAGAAACGCATCCGACAAAGTTCCTCAATATCGAAGCTGAATCAATGGTAGAATCATCTGCACTGATATCCGCCACGAATGCCCAACTGACAAAGCAATACCTACCAACCGTCCGCTAGTCCTGGGTACTATTACCCTGCTGGAGCATACTCTGATGCACTCTACTACGCAATTCGTGTCGTTTCCGACATAGTCCATATCACGTTAGTCTAGACAACCCGACTTATGACAACCAGTCTGCAACCAAATATCCTAGCCCAAATTCATCACATCAAGCTAAGAGAGAGCTACTAGGGCTTCCAATTTCCAATAATCGCTAAACGATGCCGATACACACAATATACAACCACTGCATAGGCGGATTACGAGAACTTCTAGTCTCCATCACCTATATAACACATGAATCACTATGCCTGATCCACACTCCACTGTACGAATACATAACACACATCAAGCATCCATTCATACTACGAAAGTCATTCAGAAATTTCCCTATGCCATCAACGACTCAATCATCATAGTCGATCCAACAAGAGAATACCACCATACCACTAGATATTATCAATTTACAGCACCTTGTCCCTTTTGACCATATACCCTGCCAAATCACTAGAATAGCAGTATCATTTTTCCTTAATCACCAGAAAGATTGGATTCTTAAATCACCTGCAGCTGCCCGCGCTGCTCAATAATTTTTTTAATGACTTCCCATATATTATGAGTTGACCTCAAAACCTTGAACATGCCATTATCAGCTTCCTATAACACATCGCATATACCATACCACACTAAGATAACATGGAAACTCCTATCCCTTTTTTGCGCCGCAAACATCGACGCACTCAACTAGTCAAGGACTTTCATGATTCCATATAGAAGACAACTCATTACACATTCCCAGCTTTGCATACCAACATCAAATACACTCATTTTCAAACCACGGCAAAAACACATCACAAACTCTTTCTTCCAATTCATTGCATAAGTTTAACTGCCAGGACTGAGTCCTTTTACCCACGTCGAGCTACGCAACTGCCAGCACTCAAGAGCTTTGTTGCACCATATCTGCAAGACTCATTACTTCGAACACATACCAGGAGTCAATCGTATCCTTATCATACCGTTTCGGTTTATTAACAAGTTGTTCCATTTACCCAATTTCCTTTCTGATTCATCTTTAATTTAATATTAGCCTTTACTGTAGCACCACAATATCTCAACTCACGTTACCACACGAGACTCGTACATAAGACCGCACGGTCTAAAACCCATAGGCCACTGAATACTCTCTCAATGTTTCCTAGAAGTACCATATTCTACAACACTTATTTTGAAGAACTTCCTGCGATTTTGAATTTGTATCATTACATTCCAATACGGATACATAGAATCCCATCATTCACATATCATAACACAAGTCTTGATCTCTTCTAATGAAACCACTGTCTTTATCCATATACACAATCTTAATACACCTGACTATTACAAGCAAAATCTTGAACACCGCAAAACCATTCTCGGGCGTCATTCACCCTTATTCAGCTGTAATTCAACTATCTTATTGAACAGAACAACTCGTGCCTTGTTAGAACTCTGACACCGCAGAACATGATTACATACCGATACAATTAGCTATCTTTCTTTTCTATACACCGAACATTCTTTACCAACAACAGTTCAAAACATACTAGTATTTCTTCACAACTACGAAGCACCATAACCTTTGTCAGAATTTTCCCAACATGCTTGGAGACAGAACCAACACAGCACACAATAGTGCAATCAGCTAATCAATGACAACCTCCCCAACTTGGCTTGGAGCCATACGTCAAAGCACCTTTTAGCCACTCATAGCATTCTTACTCAAATTATGCCTCCAATGTCACAGTGAGATTAAACTCAAGTCATTTACAAGCTTCGGCGGGGACTCGAATCATCAAATACCTTAACTTTTCTGCGATTCTTGCATTTATACACACACCACAGTTATGCCTACTCTCTTTAGGTGACATAAATCTTTTCTAAGTCCCAATTCTTTTAAAAAAAATATTTTGACAGAGTTTCCTTTGTAATTTGGCCTATCCACCTGCCAGAGAATCACCAAACCATCCTAACAATACGTCCACAACTCGACAAGTCATCACAATGTATATCAACAACATTAATCTCAATACTACACGAGTTATATTATCAAAATTGATACATGGGCATGCGCTGCACCTGCTCGAATCATAACATATATCAAATAGCCTTCAACTACATATAAGAATCAACCCAACTACTTTGCCTCAATCTAGTATTTCAGTACAACACCTTCCACCAGGATACACATAACATAATCACTTTAGTCTTCCTGTGTCTAAACTCGTTTTACTACACGCAAGGCACTTTACCTTCCAACTAAGAGATATGATAAATATTCACCATGCCCATTGTTCGGGGCTACACAACAAATTACAATAAGGATCTAACACTTAACAGCTCATTCATTATCAAGCTGCCATTTCCACAATTAGGGACAATACCGATCACACGAAATTTCATAATACCAGCTCGTAAAATCAACACCGGGGTGCTCAAGTCATAGAAAAAGATCTGGCCTCAAGTCCTCCCGACTGGCCCAACATGAACTCACGGAGATTATATCTCGTCCCTCGATCGGGGAATCACAAGCCATCAAGGCAATCATATTACTGAGCGCTCTATGCGTACACAGACGTATGGAAGGAATTTCAAAACTTATATCTCAAGCTGAATCAAGAACGCACGATAAGAATTCCAAGAAATGTGATGTGTTTCCTAAAAGGTTTGTAGCCTCCGAGGATAAGTACAGGCGTCCTCGTACGGATCCACGAGACTCTACCAACCGGCTCAAGACTCATGGGGCCTAGTAACCTAGGCTCCGATACCAACTTGTCACGACCCCAATCCCGATCGTGATGGCGCCCAACACAACTGCTAGGCAAGCCTGACCATTTACACTCTCATCTCGAGCATAAAGCTCAAATCATTTTCCTGAATATTAGTATCAACAATAAAACTAAACTGAATAATCACCCAAAGATCTAGGGTCACGAGTCTAGAGCCTCTAAACATGATCGGATAACAATATCTAAACTAAATACTCAAGTATGAATAATGTATATATAAAGGAGAACTGGAATAAGAAGAGAAGTCAGGTCCTGCGAATGCCGGCAGCTATCTCAGCAACTCGGATAAACTCTGATAAAAAGGTGGAGTGCTCGTCTAACCCTCATGTGTACCTAAATCTGCACACAAAGGTGCAGGGAGTAGGGGTGAGTACTAAGTACTCAGTGAGTAATAAGTATATATAAATAGCTGAAAGTAAGAAATCCACAGAATACCCCATAATGAAGCTAAACTACAGTCCAATTCCTTCTACGAACTAGCAACAACAATACATTACAACTATCACAGATAATTCAACAAATAAAGATACAATGCAATGCACATGACCGCCATGGAGTGTAGCCCGATCTATTTAACGTCGACGGTGCTCACTGGGGGTCTGTACAGACTCTGGAGGGGCTCCTACAGCCCAAGCGCAATAATGCTGCGTGTGCAGCCCGATCCATCCTCAGTCCACAACATGCATATGAGTCATACAACAGTTCAATTTATTTAATTTCCAGGTTCCAGTTCATTAATTATGAAAAATGCTTTAATTCTATTTAAGTTTTCCAAGAACATGTGACTTAGCATTTCGACATGGTGATATCAAACCAGGACTGAGATCAGTGATTAAGCAGATGGAGCTATCACATATATAACTATCCTCTAGGGATACTACAAGTCGGCACAAGGCCCCAAATATGGCTTACAGCCAACAAATATATGAAACACATTGTGTTTCAATCATATATATCATGTTATTCATATTCGGGATGGACTAAGTCTCAATCCCCAGTCATAATCAATCCCGCACCTGCCCCAGGGTGCGAGCCACACCCTACTAGCGTCACAATGTGCTAAGCCGGGGTTTCAAACCCTCAAGCTACCATATACACAAACTACTCACCTTTAGCCGGCCGTGGACTTGTCCGCGATGCCTTTTCCTTTTGAATTCGCCGCCTCGTGCGTAGAATCTAGTCAAACCACAACAATTATATCAAATACGGGTCAAAGAAACATAACCCAATTCAATTTACACGAAATACACAATAATGCACCAAGTTGGTAAAACCCGGACCCTAGGCCCGCTTCTCGAAAAATTCCAAAATTCATACCAACGGATTTCTCGTCTCGCCACGAGTCCGTGCATATAAAATTTATCGAAATCAAAGTTCGAATGGCCTTTCAAAAGTCAAAATTTCGTTTTCAAAACCTAGGCCCTAATTCTTCACAATTTCTTCCCAAATTCATGAGTTTTGATGTTAATTCTACCATATAATCGTGTTTTTGAGTCAAGAAACTTACCTGCGATGTTACCCCATTGATTTCTCTCTTCACATCTCCCAAAACCCTCTCTAAACGAAGTGAAATTAGTGAAATAATGATTAGGGTCGTGTCTGAAATTTAAGTAATTTGTTTTCTGCACAGTCGTCGCCTTCTATGCGATCGCAGGCCCACTATTGCGATCGCATAGAGCAAGTTTTCCAGGCCTTAATTTTCTTCTCTGCGATCGCAGGCCTAGCCATGCGATCGCATAGCTTCCCGCCCTTACCCTTCGCGATCGCACCCACGCTTACGCGATCGCACTACACAGACTCAGCAACCTATGCGATCACAATGCCCTTCACGCGATCGCATAGCGTTAAATTTTTGCCTCTTCAAATCCTTCTATGCGATCACAATCCTCTCTATGCGATCGCATAGAGCAATCACTGTCTGCAAATTTTCTGCAGCAACTTCAAAATCAAAACTTGCCCGTTAGGCATCCAAAATGATCCCGAGACCCCGGGACCTCAACCAAAGCCACCAATACATCACATTACCTCATTCAAACTTGCTCGTAACATAAAAACACCATCGTAAACATCAAAATCACCATTTTCACACGGATTCAAGCCTAAGCTTCCTTAAAACTTCCGAAACTAAAATTCGATCTAAAACCCGACCTAAACACCTCCGAATGACCTGAAACTTTGCACGTATATCCACAATCACCTAACGGATCTACTGCAACTCTCGAAATTTCATTCCGAGCCCCGGATCAAAATCTCACCTACCGTTCGGATTTTCGCCAAAATTCAACCTTGGCCAATTCAAGCCTAAAACTACACCGGGCCTCTGAATTATATTTCGATTTCTCTCCTAAGTCATAAATGATCCCCCAAAACTAGTCGAATTATCAGAATTCAATTCCGACCTGTCTAACTCATCGGTCAACATTCAGTTGACTTTTCCAAACCATCCTTCTCATAAAGAGGTTTATGGCCTCATTTTTATCTAAATTTCTTCCGATTTGCTTCTAACTTTCCGAACACATATAAATTAGCATATTGTAGCATTAAATGAAGAAAACGGGGTGATAACTCTCGTAACGATTGGTCGGGTCATTACATTTTCTCCATCTCTCTGTTCCCCAATTGGGTAAGCACCCATTAATTGGTTCATGGTATTATAGCAGTCAAGCTAAACCACTAATCTTGAAACTCGATTCTTTATTTCTGCAATTGTTCAAAGCTTAAATCAATTGTTCAATTTTTTCGAGTTCTTGAAGAAACTTGACTATGACGATTAACTGTAGAAGATAGTGCTAGTATGCACGGTACTTAGTTAGTTGAATTACTTAACCATAGTTAGTTGTTAATTGGTAATTAAAGTAAATCATGGTTAGTCAAGTTTGTATAAATACTTGTATTACACATTGTAAATGCAAGAGAGAAAATTCATTTCTTCTGGAACTCTATTTCAATCCTTCTCCCCTGCTTCTATTCTCTCTTCTATTCCTCCGATTAATCTCACACGTACATATTGAATTAGTGTTCATTGCAGAATTCGACATAGTATTGGAGCTTCTAATTGAGAGAATTTAGGGATTTTCTTCTGCAATTTTGAAACGAAATTGAGAAACTCTTCAATTTTGAAGTTCATATGAAAACCTAATTTTGTGGTTATGGTAAATGCTACTGCTGAATCTAGCTGTAGCACAATTGATGACAATCATCTATTGTATCTATAGCCATCGGGTTTGTCGGGAGTGGTACAAGCTAGAATATTGCTCGTCGGAATGGAGAATTATAGTATTTGGAGTTAGCGATGTTGTTGGCACTAGAACGCAAAAATAAGTTTGGATTTATCGATGTCACCGTTCGCCGAGCTACCGTTGACAAGGATCTGGAGAAACGGTGGGATCGTTGCAATGGTTTGGTGAAATCATGGACTACAAGCAATGTAAGCAAGGAGCCTCTTAGCGGTATACTCTTTTGTCCTGATGCTTATTCTGTGTGGAATGACTTAAAGGAGAAATTTGATAGGGTTAATCTCACTAGAATTTATTATCTTCATAAGGAGGTAGCCACAGTGACTCAAAGGTGTTTCACCTGTTCTGTTTATTACTCAAAGCTGAAAGATCTTTGGGTTGAAACTGATTCTATCATGTATGTGCCTTCCTGTTGTGATAAGTCCAAAAACTTTGTTACTCATCTGAGAAATCAAAGGTTATTGCAATTTCTAATAGGCTTAAATGGTGGTTATAGTCAAGCTCACAGTCAAATTCTAATGATGTCATCAACACCCTCCATAAATTAAGTGTTTGCCTTAATTGCTTAGGATGAAAGTCAAAAATTAGTATCTGGTGGTGGTTATGGGTTAGGTGAGCACATTGATCCCACTGCACTCTTCACTACTAATATGAGAGGAACTCAGAAACCTAAGAGGAATTTTCCTATATTTTATGATTTTTGCAACATGAAAAGGCATAACAAGGAGAATTGCTACAAGCTTATGCACTGTGAGTTTTGTAAAGCGAAAGGTTATCTCAAGGAGAACTATTATAAGATAATAGGTTATCCGGCTGATTTCAATGGGAAGAAGAAAGAAAATGCAGCCATAGGGAGTAATCATGTAGCTGATCTTGTTCTCAATCAACAACATCATAATATTGCACAGGATCATCATGTGATTAATACTGAACAACAACAAGGAAATGGACAAGTCTTAGCTCTATTTTTCACTACAGAACAGTACAACCAAATATTGACACTATTGAACAAGTCTCAAGTATCTGAGGCTAGTGTAAACATGGCAGGTAAGCTCTTATATGATAATTTGAATGTACTGAGATGGATAGTTGATACATGGGCAATAAATCACATGATTAATGATGAATATGCACTGAGAGGTGGTGTGTTAGTAGGAAATTCTGGGAAGGTTCAGCTGCCTAATGGAGAATCAGCAAGTATCACTCAAGTGGGAGATTGTCACTTAGCAGGAGGTAACTTGATTGACGATGTGCTTTGTGTACCAGACTTTAAATTTAATCTTCTCTATGTGTCTAAGCTAACAAAGGCTTTGAACTATTGTGCTTTTTTTTTCCCAACTTCTTTGTCTTTCAGGATCTCTTTACTGGGAGGGTGAAGGAGACCGGTAAGGAAGAAGATGGCTTATACGTACTAAACTCAAGGAAAAGAAAATAATTTACCGGAGAAGCAAAAGCAAAGGCAGCCTCTGAGGAGTTGAATGCAAGTATTTGGCGTAAGAGGTTAGGGCATGTGCCTATGGCAGTAATAAGAAAGATTAGTGTTTTTAGACACAATTCTAATTTTGCAATAAGTCATTGTGACATGTGTCCTTTAGCTAGACAAACATGTGTTCCTTTTCCAATTAGTAGTACTAAGACAAATGACTCTCTTTGTTTGGTTCATATGGATGTTTGGGGGCCATACAAGGTAACTACTTATAATGAAATGGGATACTTTCTAACTTTGTTTGATGACTTTTCTAGATGGACTTGGATTTTTATGTTACAACTTAAGTCTGATGTAATTACTATGCTGAAAGACTTTATAGTAATGGTCTTGAATCAGTTTAACCAAATGATAAAATTTTTTAGATCAGATAATTGCTCAGAATTCATTAACAGACATTGCAGCACATTGTTCAAACAACATGGTATTCTACATCAAAATTCTTATTCGTATACCCCACAAAAAAATGGGGTGGTAGAAAGGAGGCGTTGACATATCCTAGAAACTACTCGGGTTATCTGGTTTCAAGGACATCTGCCTCTTAGATTCTAGGGAGACTGTGTAGAATCAGAAGTCTATGTAATCAATAGAGTTCCATCATCAGTGTTGGGAAACAAATCTCCTTTTGAGATGTTATACAATAAACCGCCTAATTTTTCACATATGAGGGTCATTGGCAGTCTATGCTACTAACTTAGTTAGAAGAGACAAGTTTGAGTTAGAGCAATCAAGTTAGTGTTGCTAGGCTATACTTCTACTTAGAAAGGATATAAGTTGTATGACGTGGAAAACAAGTCTATTTTTATTAGCAGGGATATGGTCTTCAATGAATGAGTCTTTCCTTTCGAACAACACATAGCTATTGTACAACCAATTTTTTATCAGCCCTATTCTAGATTTCTTCTTATGAAGAACTGAGACAATATGTTTCATCTGAGCCTCTAACTCTTCCTGTATCAACATTAGCTTCTCCTGCCGAATCAGGTGTTCCTGCTCCATAAGAAATCCTTACTTCCATAGTGGCTGCATCAGACTCTCCTACTATTCTAGAAATTCATATTGCATCAGAGGTTCCCTTTTCTTCTCATCCTCCACCACTTCCTTTAGAACCATTAAGAAAATCAAGCAGAGTTAGTAAAACTCCAATTTGGCTTCAAGATTATGTCCAACCAGACAAAGGGAAGAAAACTGCCAACACTTGCCTATACCCAATCTCTTATATATTAAATTACAAAGCTCTTGCAACCACTGATAAAAGTCTTATCGCTAATCTATCTACTAAAGTGGAACCAAGAACCTATTCTGAAGTTGCAAAAGACCCAAGATGGGTTGATGCTATGAGAGATGGGATTCAAGCATTAGAAGATAATCATACTTGGTCCATTATGCCTCTTCCTCGGGGGAAGAAAGCCATTGGCTGCAAATGGTATACAAGATAAAGTATAAAGCTTTCAAGTGATATTGAAAGGTTTAAAGCATGGATGGTTACAAACGTTTATAGTCAAAAGGAAGGAATTGATTATCAGGAAACCTTTTTTCCTGTGGTGAAAATGGAAATAACGAGAGAAGTTATGTCTCTTGCATCAGCTCATAAGTGGGAAATTTATCAGATGGACGTGTTTAATGAATTCTTGCAAGGTGATTTGATTGGGGAGGTTTATATGCAATTACCTCCGGCTTCACACAGTCACCTGGAGTTCAACCTGTTTATAGGCTGCTCAAATCTCTCTATGGACTTAAGCAGACATCTCGTCAGTTGAACATCAAATTAACTACTGCTTTGATATCTTCTTCTTTTATTCAGAGTCATCTGGATTACTCTTTACTTACTAAGAAGGTGCTAGACAAAATGGTTATAGTTTTGATCTATATGGATGATCTCTTGATCATAGGCAATGATTCTGATCTCATCTGGGAAACTAAGGACATTCTGCAACATAGTTTTAAAATTAAAGACCTTGGTGAGCTTAGATATTTTCTTGGATTGGAATTTGCTAGAAATGAGGAGGGCATATTGATGCATCAACGAAAATTTTCTTTAGAGCTCCTCTCTAATTTGGGGTTAACTAGTTCTAAGCCTTTAGCTACTCAGCTGGAGCCCAATCTAAAGCTCACTTCAGTTGTTTTTTATGAGTATGTTGGGGAAAGTGATGATCAATTGCTTGTTGACCCCAGTGTATATCAACGACTGATTGGTCATCTACTCTATTTGACCATTAGTCGTCCTGATATTTATTTTATAGTGCAAACTATTAGCCAATTTATTCATGCTCCCAAAGTATCTCATGTGGATACTGCTAGTCATGTGGTCAGATATATCAAGTCTGCTCCTGGCTTGGGTATTCTTTTTTCTGCTTCTAGTGTTGCCTAGCTGCATGCATTTTGTGATGCAGACTGGGCTTCCTGCCTCAATACTAGATGATCAATCACATGATATCTTATCACATATGGTTATTCTCTCATATCTTGGAAGTCGAAGAAGTAGTCTACCGTCTCAAGAAGCTCTACTGAAGTAGAGACAAGAGTGTGGCATCAACAGTCACTGAGATCACTTGGCTCATTGGCTTATTCAAAGAGCTCAATGTTCAGCTTCATCTACATGTGCCTCTTCACCGTTATAGCAAGTCTGCTATCCAGATTTCTGCAAACCATGTCTTCCACGAATGAATAAAGTGTATTGACATCTATTGTCACTTCATTCGCGAGAAGATTTAGCAAGGTTTGGTCGATTGTGTACCTTGCCTCAACTGAACAACCTACTGATGTTCTTACTAAGGGACTTTCTCTTCTATAGCATGATCACTTTCTTTCCAAGCTAGGAATGAAGAACATCTTCATTTCCCCTAGCTTGAGGAGAGTGTAAAAGATAGTGCCAATACACATGGTACTTAATTAGTTGGATCACTTAATCATAGTTAGTTTTTAACTTAATTGTAGTTAATTGGTACTTAGATTAAACTCTAGTTAGTCAGTTTTGTATAAATACTTGTATTACACATTGTAAATGCAAGAGAGAAAAGCCATTTCTTCTGCAACTCTATTTCAGTCCTTCTCCCATGCATTATTCTCTATTATATTACTCCGATTAATATCACACGCACACATCAAATTAGTGTTCTTTACATAATTCAACATTAACAACTTGTTCCGCCTGGGAGTCTGACTGCAAATTCTAGCCAAGGAGTTCTACTTACGCTTGCTCCAGGCATTGACTACAATCACCCCTTATTTTTGAGTCAATCAGATATAAGTGGTATACAAATTATCTCATTTCAATTAACTGGATTTAAAATTATTCTCTATGGTATTGATCCATGAGAATGGCGTTGTTAGTAAGAAATAAATTGGGGTTAGTTGATGGAGATTGTTCCAAAGAAAAGTTCCCAAAATGTATGTGGAATCATTGGGAAAGGGTAAATATGATTGTACTTTCTTAGTTAATGAATTTTATTAGTAGTGGCTTACTTGGTGGTATAATGTATGCCTCAAATGCTCAAGCCATCTAAAATGACTTGCGTGAAAGGTTTGATAAAATAGATGGCTCAAGATCTTACAATTTATATAAAGAAATTTCCACTCTTAGTCAAGGAACTGCATCTATGTCTGCATATTTTTCAAACATAAAGAATTATGAGAAGAATTTGAAGCCTTGGTTCCTGCTTTTGGGTGTGATTTCCCAAAGTCAATAGATTTCATGGTTCACTTGCAGAGCTTAAATTATTCCTACAGCCAAGCTAGAAGTCAAATTATGTTGATGAGTCCTATGCCAACAGTCAATCAAGCATACGCTATGGTGATTAGTGATGAGAGTCAGAAACCAGTTGTAGCCAATGCTGATTTACTAGGAGCAAATCCCACTTCTATTACTGGACAATATGATGCGGCAATGTACACCAGGACTGGAGGAAATTATCAGAAGTCTAGGAAGAATTGCAATCTATTTTGTGATTTCTGCAAAATGAAAGGTCACTGTAAAGAAAATTGCTACAAGATTGTAGGTTATCCAACATATTACAAACCAAGAAAGATGAATGCAAATAATCATGGTGTATACAATATGCTGTCTGAAATAAGTATGCAAAATAATCAGCTGCCAAGAGGGAACTGGACTGAGAAGAACTTACAGAATTCCTAGTTCACAAGTAATACAATGAGTATTACTAACTCGCAGAGCATTGGGCAGGTGAACAATGCTTCTTTGCTGGGTAACTGCACATTTACTAAAGAATAGTGTGATCACATTGTGCCTAAACAAAGATAACTCAACTTCTTGTGCAGCAATTTCATCAGCCAATACAGCAGGTATACCATGTGCTTTACTAGCTTCAGATAGTTTACAAGAGTGGATAATAGACAGGGCACAAACCATATGGTAGCTGACCTAGAATTATTGAACAAGGCTATCTTAGTTTAAACAATCCAGCCAAAGAAAGTACATCTACCCAATGCAGAAACAACTCAAGTCACACATATTGAAACTAGTACTTTATCAGATCAAAATACAATAACTAATGTGTTTTATATTCCTTAGTTCAAATATAATCTTTTGTTAGTTTCTAAAGTAACCAAGAAACTGAAATGTTTAGTTGCTTTCTTTCTTGATTTTTGTATAATTTAGGAAATCTTCAGTGGGTGGGTGAAAGAGATTGATAGAGAAGACAGTGGTCTCTACATCCTCAACAGACAAACATTATCAGAAAGTGATGCAATTAGTTTAGCCACAAAGGAGACAGAAGCAAATAAAGAGATTAGTTCAAGTGATATAAATATTTGGCATAGAAGGCTTGGTCATTCTACTACTGTCCTCAAAAAGTTACTATCAATCAAGACACAAGATATATATGATAGAATAGACCTATGTAGTATGTGCCCTCGTGCAAAGCAAACAAGGAAACATTTCCTTATCATTAGCATTAAAACAGCTACAAGTTTTGAATTAGTTCATATGGATTAGTGGGGGGCTTGCAAAGTGTTTACTATGGATGGTAACTGTCACACCTCCTTTTTTACGTATATCGCTTATTACTACTACACCCCGGGAATGAATATAATAATAACAGGGAATGAGTTTTTCCACTTAAAGGACAGTCGAAACGAGATTTATTTGTTTAATTTTTAGAGTCACAACTTGGGAAGATAATGGTGTCCCAAGTCACCGGTTTAATCCCGAACCGAGGAAATTATGACTCGGTTTTACTGTCTGCGAAACTAGAAATCCGGATAAGGAATTCTGTTAACCCAGGAGAAGGTGTTAGGCACTCCCGGATTCCGTGGTTCTAGATGGTCGCTCAACTGCCATATTTGTTTTTATCTGATTTCTTTATATATTTCAATTATGTGCTTTAATGTTTCGTTTTTAAATTTTTAAAGAATTGCAACGTCGTGAAAATGCATTTCGGGCCACACCGTACCAGTACGCATGTGGCTTTTAACACATTTCGACTTCGCTGAGAGTAAGATTTGGGTCACATAGATACGCACCCGTATTTGAGAATGTATAATAAAAATCGCGCCTAAAGCAACTACGCGTTTGCACTTTGCAAGTGCCATGAAATTTGCTAAACGACATGCCTCAAAATCTAAGGATCAATTCATAATAAAGAAGGCCATGTAATTTGTCATTTTGTTTGGTGCGACGTACCTCAATTCCTTTCAATTACAAGCTAACACAACTAAATGGGCTAAATCTTCCCCAACCCCACCCCTTAAATTTAGGCACAATAATTCTTGTTCACTAGGACGAAACAAATCCAAAGCAGACCAAACATCAAACAAATAAAGAAAGAGATAAAAGAATAACACTCATAGCTATACATTCGATACAGTAGAAGAAATGAGAATCATTGAAATTTATAGTGAATGTAAAAGCAAAATGAGACAGCGTAATTATGTTTTGAAGCATAACTACTGTTTTAACATCCAAATGAATCAATCCAATATTTTGCCTTTAGCTTCAGATAAACATAACACCAGCAAACCACAAATTCCAAATACCACATAAGAAAACCATGTATTTTCCTCCAAGAAAACCAAACAAAATTGGACTATATGCACCATCCAAAAACCAATGCTTGTCTCACTGTTGACCTTATTGAATTCCCCACACAAGTTAGGAAACAATTCCACATTATAAATCAATAGCACATTAAATGATGTATGTGCACTAAGAGGAAATAGCTATTAATCTCATTCTTTACGCTAATGAAATAGCGCGGAAGAGAATTTAGCCGAGATTTTGCGAGCAAACAACAGAGACAACGATGCAACATCAGCGCAAGTCAGCGGACAATGAGCAGTAATTCCGAGGCTCCAAAACAGCGGTAAATAACCACAAACGAAACAGAGACTCGACGACGTCGACATCCCCAGCGCTCAAACTTTTCTATTTTGTTTTTGTTGGATTAAAAATCAAGGTGTCACTCTCTCAATAAATCTCTGGAAAATCTCTCCCCCCCCCCCCGAAAAAAATAATCTCCAAAATTCTCTCTCTCTGAAATCCCCCGCTTCCTCCTCAAATAGAGCTCAAAATCTGTTGGAGGTGGGATAGATAGAGACATGCAAAATTCGTGTCTTTATATGATGAATGGTCTGTTGATTTTAAAAGAAAACAGGTCGGGTCGGGTTTAGGTGTGGGTGGGGCTTGAGTGTGGGTTGGACTATGACTTTGATTTGGGCCAGGTGAATTTCAAATAAGAAGCCCAATTTCGGGCACAACTTTATTTGTTATTTGTTTTCTTCTTATTTCTTTGCTTTTGTATTCATTTTTAATTTGTATTATATACTCCCTCCGTTTCAATTTATGTGAATCCATTTGACTGGGCACGGAGTTTAAGAAAAGAAAGAAGACTTTTGATCTTGTGGTGTAAAATGAGGTACCTTTATTTTGTGTGGCTATAAATCGTTGCATAAAGGTAAATTGTTTCCAAATAAGGAAAGGGGTCATTCTTTTTGGCACGGACTAAAAAGGAAATAGGTTCACATAAATTGAAACGGAGGGAGTATATCTTTTTTATTTTTATTTTTCTTGATTTTATAAAATTGAGAGATTAAACTAACATTTAAACTAATTAAAGTCTAAAACTATTTAATAACTATTTTGTAGTAATTTCCAATTAAAACAATGACATGCTATTTTTTGATTTTTTCTTTACATTGTTCTAAAATGAATTAATACCTACTAAATGCAAATGTATATTTTTGTATTTTTTATATATGATTTAACATGAGCAAATAACACAAAAATTGTATAAATAAGAAAAAATTATTTATTTTAAATTTTATGGGAATAACTCAAATATAAGGTAAAAATCACGTGCTCACAGTAACCATTTTTTCTTAACCGTGGTTGATGATTTTACTAGGATGACATGTATATTTCTACTGAAAATAAAGTCTGATGTATGTGTGATTATACAACAATTCTTTGCTTTTGGGAAACACATTCTGAGACAACAGTGAAAACAATTCGAATAGATAATAAGACAAAATTTGTTAACTCAATTTATAAAAATTTGTTCAACGGTCTAGGAGTAATTCATCAGAAGACATGTCCATATAATCCTCAGCAAAATGAAGTAGCTGAGAGAAAAGATAGACACATCATAGAACTAACTAGAGCTATCAAGTTCCAAGCTGGAATACCTATCAATTTTTGGAGATATTGTGTACTTACTGCTGTTTATCTTATCAATAGACTGCCTAGCTCAGTTATTGACAACAAAAGTCTATATGAAAGATTATATAGCAAAAAACCAGCATTAACATCTTAGGGTTATAGACTGCTTATGTTATGCAAAGATAATTCAATAACATGACAAACTAATGCCTAAATCAAGACCATCTGTGCATATGGATATGCTGCAACTCAAAAAGGATACTTATTATATGACTTAATAGATAGAGTATTTCGTAAGCAAAGATGTTCAGTTCAGGGAAGGTATATTTCCATTTAAGAACAAGCAAGACAACAAGTAGTCTATATTTGTCCATCACAACATAGAAGACAACTTATTTCACACCACATATTCAATCACATATACTACAAGTACTGAAAATCACATACCTACAACTCAACATGAAGTTCTTACACCACCAGAGTTCACATAAGATATCACACATCATACTGAATCTCTTCCTTCAGAAGTCTTACAGCCAACTACTCAACATATATTAACCATATAGCCATCAATAATTCAAGTATCACGGGTTATCCCTATTAGCCTTCCAAATCAACCAGATATCAGAAAGTTAGGTAGAGGAAAGAAACCACCTATATGGACGAAAGACTTTGTTTCACCGAATGTTCATCAAGATGAACCTTATGCCATATCAAAGTTCCTAACCTATGAAAATTTAACTCCTACATATCAAGCTTATTTGACATCTGCTTCAAATATTATTGAACCAACCTTCTACTCAGAAGCTGTAAAAGATCCTAAGTGGGTTAATGCAACAAAAATTGAGATTGAAGCCCTATAAAACAATCTCACTTAGGACATAGTATCATTGCCTGAAGGTAAGAATCCAATATAGTGCAAATGGATTTATAAGATAAAGTACAAGGCATTAGCTGAAGTGGAAAGATTCAGAGACAGGCTAGTGATAAAAGGATTTAGTCAAAGGGAAGGAAAAGTCTATAAAAAAACCTTCTCTCCAGTCATAATGATCAAGGTTCTAAGGACTATATTGGATCTAGCTACTACAAGGCAATGACATATACACCAAATGGGTGTATATAATATCTTTTTACAAGGGGGATTTGCTTGATGAAATCTATATGACTCTACCACAAGGATTCACAAGTCAGGGGGAGAACAAAGTGTGCAGACTTGTTAAATCCTTGCATGGCTTAAAACAAGCTCCACGACAATGAAATGTTAAGTTAACAAAAGCAGTACTAAGCTCTCAATTTTAGCAAAGCCAATATATCCACTGTTCGTTCTTTAAGAAAACTACATAAGGCATTACAACGACATATAGAAGATATGCTCATTACTAGTGATTGTCTGAGATTAGTAGAGGAAACCAAACCAAATCTGCAACAAACCCTTCAAATGAAAGACTTAGAAGAATTGAAATATTTATTAGGCATATAGTTTTCAAGATCAAAACAAGGAATACTTATGCATTAGAGGAAATATGCCATAAAACTTATTTTTGAAATAGGTCTTGCAGTTGCTAAACCATCAATTACACCACTAGATGTCAATATAAAACTCATAACAACAGAATATGATGAACATCTCAGACGAACTAAGCCTACTGCACTGTTAGATGAAGAACTGTCAGATTCAACTTCTTATCAAAGACTGATAGGTATTCTGATTCACGTCCAAGCAACGGTCGCAGTCAATATAACCTGGTCTAATAAGTCCAAGATCGATCCCATAGGGAATTAACCTACCAATTACAACTTTCACAACCCAAGAATACTTCCGAATCAAGTTCCCAAAATTTCGAGTATATGTTTATATGGATTTCGAACTAACTACTACCTTTGCAAGGATGAAAAAGGCTTAAAAGAAAGAATTGAATATTGGGTAAAATAATATGGAGAAGGACTAAGGTATTAATTTCCCCTATTGATGAAATCCCTTATCGTTATGCTCATACAAATTGTCAATATATTCTATCAATCATAAACGCTATTTGTATCGTAACCCTCTCCAGAGCAATTACAATAATTTACTAATGCACTCTCCCGAGCTACCCTAGCTAGCTTTAATTTGAATAGTTCACTTAAGATTACACCCAAGACTTCGTTATTCCTAACCCCGTTTTTACGCCTAAAGTTATAGATTCCTCCAATAACCTAGGTGTGGTGTTGTTTAACAATAAACCTAAATATGCACTCTTTTCCAAGTTATTCACACAAAATAGGCACAGCTAAATGGGGATCCTACCAATTAACTACAACAAGAATGAATTTGAACAAATATAAATCTAGCTAACAATTTGTAATCACATAAACGATAAGTTCATCATTCAATAGGTTCCATCAAAACCTTTGAAAACGATTTAGCTACTCATGCTCAAAGAAACAAGAATAATAATTGAATTCATAAATAAGTACTTGATATAAAATAAAGGAATGAGTTGGGAGAGTTCTCTCTTACTAATTGTCTTGCAAAAGTAGGGAAAAATAGACAACATGCCTCTATTGGCCGAACTAGGAGTTTATATAGAGGTTTTAGGGCTAAAAACTGAATTTGTACACAATTAGGAAAACATTTTGCGGCGCCTTCCGCGGTTCGTCCGCGGCCACGGGCGAACCGCGAACAGAGCAGTCCTCTGATTCTTCCGAAAAGTTCAGAGAGCTTGTTTTTTCGCGGTTCATCCGCGGTCGCGAGTGAACCGCGGATGAACAGTACTTTTGATTTTTCTTTGATTCTTCAAGCTCACTTCACTTCAACTCTTCACTTGGCCTTTCATCAACATGTGACTCCAAAATAGCTCCTTTTAGCTTCCAATGTATCATATGTACCTATAACACACCAAAACATACTAATCAAAGCATTTTGTCGTCATAAACAACATTAATTCAACAACAAAGTGTGATTATTTAGGGCATAATTATAGTCAAATTCACCGATTATCAATTCCCCACACTTAAACCTTTGCTCGTCCTCGAGCAACCTTAATCACACTTTAGGCCAATTTTTAATTATGTCTCCCCCAAAATATGTCACAAAAGCCATCTTTCATGATTAACCCAATATATGCACAATCTTTACCTAACCGTAACCTCTCATGCCAACACATTATTGCTTACTCTACTTATTACCAAAAAATTGCAAATTTACCTTTTTCCTCTTGAGTTACACGCCCTCACATAATTTATTGAGAGAAGTTCCCACACATAAGCAATTTAGAACATGAAACTTATAAATATCTGAAAAAATTCACTCACTCTCAACAAAGAACATTTATATGCATACAGACACACCATAAGCTTGCCCCTAGTGTAATACTCCACTAATCGAGTTATTCAAGCATAGATCAAGAGGTCTTTAAGGGTTGTAATGTTGGCTACGGGACGGGTAGGATACTTTTGGTTATAGTGGCTAACCTCCCTAAGCACTTTTCTTTTCCTTTTCAAAATTTCCCTTTAGTTTTCTTCCTTATGTCTCCCCTAAACATTCCTTCACCTTCATTTACTTAAAATCCCCACTTGTCTTTTGTTGGTGTAACTGACCTTACTAATTTTCATTGATGTAGCTCTTTTTTTTTTTCAGAATATCTCTTTGCTTTGCAACACATGTACATTATTTTGGCCAGTTCACTATTTTCTACCATTCATTCTTGATTTTCTCTTTTTCAACCTCCCTTCACCCCACACTTAGACTTTTTCATTTCCAATTCAATACAAGTGCTTCTAGGAGGTAAACTAGAACAATATAATAATTTGATGAACATTCAAGGGTTATCAAAGAATATGCTTTAAGCTCAAAGGGGTTAACTAAGATATTATGTACGGGTGAATTCATGTCTATTGGTTTATGGGGTTACACAAAGAAATGCCTCTATCCTTTCTACAACCAAACAACTTCTATTTCGCTTTGCAAACACACAGAGCAAGTTCTGGGCATCATGTAAAGCATACAATGTAAGTAAAACCTCACACACACATAGCATGCGACTCATTTGGAATCCGGTTCATCTACAAAGTCCTATCAAGGTTTAAGCAAGCATTATTGTACAAATTTAAGGCATATTGAGATTCTACAGTCAAGCTTAGAAAATACATTCTCAAGTTCAATTAAGCTTTGCTAATGTGCAAACTCGGGGTTACATGTTACCCTTTTGCCCTCTAATCCTAAAAAAGAAAAATCTACCTAACCCGATTCAAATAAAAACCCTTGGAAAATAACCATGGTCAAAAGGAAAACTAAGGGGGAGATGATACACTACCTAGAAAAATAAAATAAAAGAAAAAAAAAATTCCTACGTGGACTGCTTCCCTCAAGAGTAGTTGTCCTAAATAGTCCGTCATCACGAAGAGTCCTCTACTCATATTTTTGAATTTTTTTTTGATTTTTTTGTATTTTTTTATATTAACCACTACAACTAATATATACAACATATACAAGATAAGTCACCCACCCCACACTTAAAAACATGTCATGTCCCCATGACATCAAGAAAGATAAAGCTCAAGAGGGGCGAGAAAACTTACCTGAGACTCACTCGGAGTCGGAGACGGTGGATGGGTCGACGTGACATTCTCGTCCAAGTGCTCGGAGCCATGCCATGAACCTGCTGTCTAACCGAGCTTGCCTCTGAGACATCGCGTCTAAATGCATGTGCAATCCATCAATGGAGGTGCGCAGATCAGCAACCTCCTCCTCCATGGACCTAAGCATAGGTCGTGAGGATTCGGACCTAGACATACTCGCTCCACGGTGAGCATGCCTGGAAGGTCCGGGTGAATCAGTGGAGTGCCTGTCCCGGGCAATAGGTACAGGGTCATCCTCTGCATCTAAGTCAATTGGGTTAGTGTCTCGGCCAACCCGAATTTGAGAAGGTCTAAAAGGAGCTTTTGGTGGTAGATCACCATCTGCGGCCATGACTGGGGTCTGATGGCTGAGACACAGTGTAGTGACAAGAGATGGGTAATAGAAACCCTTGGCTGTGAGGGATCCCCTCAGCACCATCTCGTCACTAATTAAGCGGGCGATGTCCACGTCCCGCTGTGTTACAAAACACCGTGTTAGAAGTGCCCTATTAAAATTGACATCTGTGGTGTTGCTAGAGGGCAAGAGCCGGTTACATATGATAGAAAACCAGCATTTAGCGGTATGTGTAAAGTAGTTAGAATGGAGTGTTTTATTTCTAATCCACACAGGGATTCCATCTACACATAATGCCTCAATTACCATGTCCCAGGTAACACCAGGCCTATCGTGGTAGTAGTCCACGTCGCTTGTATTATTTGGTAGTCTCAGTGCCTGCCTAATAGTATGACCATGGGCGTAGACATACTTACCTCTGATGAATATCCTCTTAGCCATCCCGTAAGGAGCATTGGCATAGAACTCCCTGACAAGCATCTTGTTCACTAGGGGCGGCGCGTCAAATAGAAACTCCATTTCGCGTCGACGAATTTCATCATATATTTCTGGCTTTTCAGAACGGAGGGCTATCCGGTCAACTTCAACTTCCTGGAGCCATGACTTAGCTCCCTTAGTGTGGAAACCACCCTCCGCCTCTTCGCAGGCGAACCTTGACTCATCATAAGTAGGTTGCCTCGAAGAGCTAGCACCATGTCGTGATCTTTTAGGGGCCATGATCCTGCACAAATAAGACAACCAAACATTTGCATAATGTTAGACACCGGTTGGCTACTCAGACTTCGCCCTCCGTGGAATATCACAATTGACCCTTTAGTGCAACCATCCCATAACTCCAATACTTAGTTACTTATCTAACAATTTCACACATGCATATTCAAGCACCCCACACTTATTTATTTTGGCACTCTAACATTACCCAGTCAACTTAAACCATCTCCAACAATATACAACAACAAACAATTCACTACTTGGGCATTATTTCTCCTAAAAATGCATTACTCAATTACTACCAAAAACAATTGCCCAACCAACCAACACATATAATCACAACACTTTTGGGTCGCCAATAAAAGAAAGGGGGGAGGGATTGTAGAGAGAAGGAAGAGAGATTTGAGAGAGAGAGAGAGAGGATTTGGGGTGGTAGGCGGCTGTGGAGGGGGATTATGTTTTAGGGTTTAAAGAAGGGCGAAAAGGAAAATGTAAAAAATATCTTTTTGTTTTTGCCGACCGCGGAGCTGACTGCGTTCGTTCGTGGTTGCGGATGGACCGCAAACAGTCAAAACTTCAGAGGGGTCACTTTTTCGCGGTTCATTCGCGGTCGCGGATGAACCGCGAACAGTGATCCTATCTAAATTTTTGTTTCCGCTGGTCAGAATTTTTTTTATATAGACTAACTATAATGAGAATACTTACAACATGTTAGTGGGTTGCCTCCCACGTAGCGCCTGATTTAACGTCGCGGCACAACTCATCTTAGTGCATTTTAAGGCTCGCTAGACCTTTGAGGTTCATCCAACCGTAATTCCACTTTGTCCTCGATGTCATCCATGCCTACATAAGGTTTCAACTGCTGTCCATTTAGCTTGAATGTGCGTGAACCATCAATGGTTTGAATTTCCACAGCGCCTGACTCAAATGCCTCAATTACCCGGAAGGGTCCTGACCACCTTGATTTCAATTTACCTGGGAACAACCGTAATCTTGAATTGTATAACAGTACCTTGTCCCCACTTTTGAAGTTCCGCTAAACGATATTCTGATCGTGAATCCACTTCATCCTCTCTTATATAGTCTAGTGCTTTCAAATGCGAGATACCAGAATTCTTCTAATTCATGTAACCCGGTTAGTCTAGATTTCCCCGCTTCATCCCAGTTGAGATTTAATTGCTTCAGTGCCCACCATGCTTTGTGCTCTAGTTCCACAGGTAAGTGACAAGCTTTCCCAAACACCAATTTGTGTGGTGACATGCCGATTGGTGTCTTGAATGCTGTCCTATAAGCCCATAGTGTGTCATCAAGCTTCCTAGACCAGCCGGTCCTTGTGGCGTTCACTGTTTTAGTTAATACACTCTTTATCTCCCTGTTGGAGACCTCAACTTACCCGCTGAGATGCGGGTGGTACGGAGTTGCCACTCGGTGTTTCACATCATACTTGGCCATTAATTTTTCAAACGCCCGATTGCAAAAGTGTGTGCCCCCGTCACTGATGATAGACCTTGGAGTCCCGAAACGGGTGAAAATGTTCTTCTTCAAAAATCCCACCACCACCTTAGCATCATTGGTGGGTAATGCTACAACTTCCACCCATTTGGACACGTAGTCAACTGCAACAAGTATGTACCTATTGCCGTATGAACTGATAAAGGGCCCCATGAAGTCTATTCCCCAGACATCGAACACTTCAACTTGCTGGATTGGGTTCATTGGCATTTCATGACGCCGGGAGATGTTCCCGGTGTGTTGACATTCGTTGCAACCTTTCACCCACAAGTGTGCATCTTTAAACACCGTTGGCCAATAGAAACCGGCCTCAAGTATTTTGGCGGTTGTACGTACTCCTCCAAAGTGACCACCATATGCTGAAGCGTGACATGCCTGCAAAACAGAAGATTGTTCTATCTCGGGGATGCATCTCCGGATCATGTTATCGAGACATATCCTAAACAAATAGGGTTCATCCCAATAATAAAGCAGACTTTCACGAAAAAACTTTTCCTCTGGACCGACGAGAGGTCGTGAGGAACAATACCACTGGCTAGGTAATTTGCATAATCAGCATACCATGGCGCTTCAATAAGAGTGGTGGTGAGCAGCTGCTCGTCTGGAAATGTTTCCAGAATTTCTCGACTCTCTTTGACAATTTCAGCTCCTTCAAGTCGTGACAAATAATCAGCGACTTGATTTTCAGTGCATTTTCTATCCCGAATTTCGAGGTCGAACTCTTGGAGAAGCAGCACCCAACGAATTAGGCACGTCTTAGAGTCCTTTTTATCAATTAGATATCTTAAAGCTGCATGGTCTGTGTATACAATTACGTTGGATCCTATGAGATAGGACCGAAATTTGTCAAATGCGAACACGACCGCAAGCATCTCCTTTTCCGTCACTGTGTAGTTTAGCTATGCTCCACTCAAGGTCCTACTTGTATAGTATATTGGGTACATCAGCTTGTCTTTCCTTTGGCCCAGCACTGCCCCCACTGCATAGTCACTTGCATCACACATTAGCTCAAAAGGTTGCTCTCAGTTGGGGGCAATGATGATGGGTGCTGTGACCAACATCTTCTTCAGTTCCTCAAAAGCAATCCTGCATTTATCAGAGAAAACAAAAGGGTCATCTTTTTCAAGTAACTTACAGAGAGGGTTTGATATTTTGGAGAAGTCTTTGATGAACCTCCGGTAAAAACCGGCATGTCCAAGAAAGCTTCTTATGGCCTTGACGGATGTTGGTGGAGGTAGCTTTGCAATGACATCAACTTTGGTACGGTGTACCTCAATGCCTTTGCTTGAAACCTGGTGCCCCAATACTATACCTTCTTGTACCATAAAATGGCACTTCTCCCAGTTAAGCACTAAGTTTGTTTCCGTGCACCGTTTCAGCACTCTTGTCAGATTGACAAGGCATTCATCGAATGAATTCCCTACCACTGAGAAATCATCCATGAACACCTCCATAATGTCTTCCACCATGTCGGTAAAAATGGCCATCATGCACCTTTGGAATGTGGCAGGTGCATTGCATAGTCCGAATGGCATCCTCCTGAAGGCAAAAATGCCATAAGGGCATGCGAAGGAGGTCTTCTCTCTATCTTTGGGGGCTATGGAGATTTGATTGTACCCCGAGTATCCATCCAGAAAGCAAAGTGGGACCTCCCTGCCAACCTGTCAAGCATTTGATCAATGAAGGGAAGCGGGAAGTGATCTTTGCGAGTGGCTAGATTCAGCTTCATGTAGTCCATGCATATTCTCCATCCGGTGATGGTTCTAGTTGAAATCAACTCATTATTCTCATTTTTCACCACCATCATACCACCTTTGTTTGGCACACATTGGACCGGGCTAACCCAGCTGCTATCTGAGATTGGGAAGATGATTCCCGCGTCTAGCCATTTTATTACCTCTTTCTTCACCACTTCCTTTATGTTAGGGTTCAGCCTTCTTTGATGTTCCCTGAAAGGTTTGTGTCCCTCTTCCAGGAGAATTTTATGCATGCAATATACGGGGATGATCCCCTTTATGTCTGCCATGGTCCACCCAATGGCAGTCTTGCATTCTTTGAGTACCTGTATAAGCTTTTGGGCCCGCACATCTAACAAACTAGATGAGATAATAACAAGTAAAGTGGAGTTAGGACCTAGAAATTCATACCTGAGATGTGATGGTAGTGGTTTAAGCTCAAACTTTAGTGGCTCTTCTATGGATGGTTTTGCAGGTGGAGTCTCTCTTTTCTCTAAGTGTAGAGGCTCGAATTCAAGCTCTCTCTCCCAAAATCTCTTGCCTTCCAGAGATAGTACCCATTCAGCTAAACTTTCACCATTTACCTCTTCCATGTTCATCAGGCATGCTTGAAGTTGATCTTCAATGGTCAACTTTGCATCATATGTCTCCACTATCACATCAACCGCATCAATAAGAGAGCAATTCGCGAACTCACTAGGGCGCCTCATGAATTTTTGCACATTGAATATGATCTCCTCATCATTCAACCTCATCTTGAGTTCCCCAGTTTCACAATCAATTAGAGCTCTCCCGGTGGCTAGGAATGGTCTTCCTAGGATTATAGGAATTTCCTCGTCCACCTTGCAATCAAGAATAACAAAATTGGTGGGAAACACAAACTTCCCTACCTGGATAAGCACATCATCTAAAATACCACATGGATGCTTAACCGTCCTGTCAGCAAGCTGTAATAACATAGAGGTAGGCCTGGCTCTCCCAATGCCTAGCCTCTTATAAATAACTAAGGGCATGAGATTAATGCTTGCCCCCAAATCACACAATTCCTTTGCAAAGGCATAATTCCCTATAGTGCATGGGATAGTGAAGCTACCTGGATCAGATAGCTTCTCAACTATGGGTCTGGAGACCACTGCACTACAAGTCTGGGTAAGGGTTACGGTGGCCAAGTCTTGGAAATCAAATTTCCGCGACATCAAATCTTTCATCATATTAGCATACCGAGGCATTTCTTTTAAAGCTTCAATTAAGGGAATGTTTACCTGGATTTGCTTGAGCATCTCAAAGAACTTTTTGTATTGCTCTTCTTTCCGGTGTTTGGCCAACCTTTGGGGGAATGGTGGTGGAGGCCTCTTCTTCCCAATGACTTGGGAGTTTTCCTTTTCTAGCACTTTCTCTTCAACCTGCTGTTTTACCTGTTCAGCTACTTTCTCCGTTCCCTGTTGCATCTCTTTATTTTCAGCAGCTGGCTGGACTGTAACTTCTGTCAACCCGGTGGACTCATCCATTTTAATGGGCAATAGAGTGAATGTCTCAGCCTGTGTGTCGATTTTCTCACTTTTTTTCTTAGCATCAAGATCTCTACTACTTCTCAGAGTCACTGCCATCATCTTCTTTGGGACTTGGTCTTTTGGGTTTGTTTGTGTATCTGCAGGCAATGTCCCTTGAGGACGATTGTTGAGTGACATAGCAATTTGGCCCACTTGTACTTCAATATTCTTGATGGATGCATCATGTTCATCTATCCTCTCATTGGTTTTGGCATTTGACCCAATTACCTGCTGTATCATAGCTTCCAACTGTGCGAACCCATCGTCATGTCTACCCCCATGTTGTGGTGGAGGTGGATGATATCCGTGCTGCTGATTGCCGAAATTCTGAGGTCTCGGATATGGAGCCATGTTGTGTGGTGGCCTCATACCTGCTGCATTATATTGTGGCTGAGGAGGCCTATACTGCATTGGATCCTGCTGACCCCAACTCTGGTTACCTTGTCACTGCCTCCATAATTAGCCACATAATTCATGTCTTCATGGTGATGATGATGTTGTTGGTCAGCAGCCCATGGATTACCTATGGGTTGGCTAATGCAAGATGTGCATAAACTACCATTGGTGGTATCTACAATGTGAACCTGCTGCTTGACCCCAGATTCTTCCACCTTCTTTGTCAGGATGCTCATTTGTGTCAATAAGGTTGCCATGTTCTCCTCCATAGTGCTGGATGGATTCAGAGGTACAGAGTGTACCACTGGTGTGATATGAGCATTCTTGTTCGTCCACCCGGAATTTTGAGCCATCTTGTCTAGCAAATTTTGGCCCTCTCTCCAAGTTTTACTCAGAAAAACCCCACCTGCTGAAGCATCTACAATATTCTTCATACTATCTGAAAGCCCCATGTAGAACCTTTGACCCAACATCTGCTCAGGAATTCCATGGTGAGGACACATAACAAGCATACCCTTGAATCTGCCCCAAGTTTCATGTTATGTCTCCATTGGTTTCTGCTTGAAGCTCACATTCTCATCAATTTGATGAGCTGTCTTGTTAGGTGGATGAAACTTATTGTGGAATTGCTTGACTAACTCATTCCAAGTTGTAATAGAGTTTATGGGGAGTAATTTTAGCCATATCTGTGCAACCCCTGTAACTGAGAACGGAAAGAGCAATAGTCTGATGGCTTCCGGAGTCACATTCGGTTGCCTCTGTGTCTTGCATATTGATAGAAAGTTCTTCAGGTGCTGCTGTGGATCTTCAACCTGAGACCTAGAGAATAATCCCTTGTTTTGCAACAAGTGTAGCATGTTGTTAGTAATCCGGAAAGACTCAGCTTGAATTGTTGGCACAATGATGGCAGTTGCCAAATTATCCGTTGTGGGTTGTGCCCAGTCAAACAGTGCACCTTCCTGTGCCTCTTGCATATTTAACCCAACTTGTTGGTTTGGTTCGTTTACATCACCCATGTTGAAGTCTAGTTTGATTGGTTGTTGAGATTGCTGAATTTGTTTGATAGCCTTGTTACGTGCCCGGAAAGTTTGCTCGGGGTCTGAGAGTCCTTCAATTAGTTCTCCAGTCCTTGCAGATTTTCTAGGCATGCACCTGAGTACCTAAATCAACAACCGTCAAAATATTCAATGTAAAGTGTAGAAAGAACCTGACTACACAAGAATCTCGAAGTTCTGTCAATGGCAATTGATAATTCCGTTAATTCCCCGGCAATGGCGCCAAAATTGATTCATGTCCAAGCAACGGTCGCAGTCAATATAACCTGGTCCAATAAGTCCAAGATCGATCCCACAGGGAATTAACCTACCAATTACAACTTTCACAACCCAAGAATACTTCCGAATCAAGTTCCCAAAATTTCGAGTATATGTTTATATGGATTTCGAACTAACTACTACCTTTGTAAGGATGAAAAAGGCTTAAAATAAAGAATTGAATATTGGGTAAAATAATATGGAGAAGGACTAAGGTATTGATTTCCCCTATTGATGGAATCCCTTATCGTTATGCTCATACAAATTGTCAATATATTTTATCAATCATGAACGCTATTTGTATCGTAACCCTCTCCCGAGAAATTACAATAATTTACTAGTGCACTATCCCGAGCTACCCTAGCTAGCTTTAATTTGAATAGTTCACTTAAGATTACACCCAAGACTTCGTTATTCCTAACCCCGTCTTTACGCCTAAAGTTATAGATTCCTCCAATAACCTAGGTGTGGTGTTGTTTAACAATAAACCTAAATATGCACTCTTTTCCAAGTTATGCACACTAAATAGGCACAACTAATTGGGGATCCTACCAATTAACTACAACAAGAATGAATTTGAACAAATAGAAATCTAGCTAACAATTTGTAATCACATAAACGATAAGTTCATCACTCAATAGGTTCCATCAAAACCTTAGAAAAGGATTTAGCTACTCATGCTCAAAGAAACAAGCATAATAATTGAATTCATAAATAAATACTTGATATAAAATAAAGGAATGAGTTGAGAGAGTTCTCTCTTACTAATTGTCTTGCAAAAGTAGTGAAAAATAGACAACATGCCTCTATTGGCCAAACTAGGAGTTTATATAGAGGTTTTAGGGCTAAAAAATTGAATTTGTACACAACTAGGAAAACATTTTGCGGCGCCTTCCGCGGTTCATCCGCGGCCGCGGGCGAACCGCGAACAAAGCAGTCCTCTGATTCTTCCGAAAAGTTCATAGAGCTTGTTTTTTCACGGTTCATCCGCGGTCGCGAGTGAACCGCGGATTAACAATACTTCTGATTTTTCTTTGATTCTTCAAGGTCACTTTACTTCAACTCTTCACTTGGCCTTTTCATCAACATGTGACTCCAAAATAGCTCCTTTTAGCTTCCAATGTATCAAATGTACCTATAACATACCAAAAAACACTAATCAAAGCATTTCGTCATCATAAACAACATTAATTCAACAACAAAGTGTGATTATTTAGGGCATAATTATAGTCAAATTCACCTATTATCATATTCCTATACTTAACAATGACAAAGACAGGTATCTCATTCAGTGTCAAACACTAAGTCAGTTTTTATAAAAACCAAAGAAATCTCACATGGAAGCATCTCTAAGGATTGTGAAGTATATCAAGAACAGTCCTGGACAAAAAATACTACTCTCTAGTAAATGGAACTACACAATTTCAGCATATTGTGATGCAGATTGGGCTACCTGCACACGCTCAATGAATCTATCTCAGGTTACCTAATCAAATTTGGAGACTCCTTAATATCATGGAAATTAAAAAAGCAAACCACATTTTCAAGAAGCTCTGCAGAAGATGAGTATTGAAGCCTTGCAGCAACTGTGACAGAACTTATCTGGCTAGTGGGACTTCTAAATGAAGTGGGAATTGATACCAAACTACCTATGGAGGTATTTAGTCATAGCAAAGCTGTGATAATAAGTGAATTTTACTATATTCATGCTCTAAATAATCATATTCTTAAGTTGTTTTGATAATATATATGATGACAAAAATGATCTTATTAGTGTTTTTCATGAATTGTAGGTACAAAATGGTTAAGAAAGGCTAATGAGCAATTTGGAGTCAAAAGTAGAAGAAAAAGGTCATTTATGCAAAAATCATAAATACCACGCTAGAATAGCCCTGAATATTTAGAGAACATGTTCTACCGTGGTTCCACCGTGACCGCGGTGAAACCGCGGTGGATGAGACCTGCTGAAAATATGAAGATTCAGAGAGTTGATTTTACCGCGGTTCTACCGCAACCGCGGCAGAACCGCGGTGACAAGCGCAAACTTGTGGGAATAAAGTATAAAAACGAGATTTTAATGACCTAAACCCTATATAAAACCTTAGGATTCGCCAAAAAGAGGCAAGAATTGTATTTTTAGTACTTTTGCAAGGAAACTAGTGTGAGAGAATTCTCTAAACATATCTCTTACTTTTCTTTTGAATTTTCGGCATAAATTCTTTTCTAGCTTTTGTTTTCATAGTTATGAGTAGCTAAATTCCTATCTAAGGTTTTGATGGAACCTATTGGTTGTTGAACTTCTGATTTATGTGAATACAAATTGTTAGTTAATCTTTATTTGTTCAACTTCATTCTTGTTGTAGTTAATTGACAGGATCCTCAATTAGATGTGCCTATTTAGTGTGCATAACTTGGAAAAGAATGCATATTTAGGTTATTGTTGAACAACACCACTCCTAGATTACTAGAGGGATCTATAATTATGGGTATAAAGGTGGGATTAGGGATAACGAAACCTTGGGTGTAATCTAAAGTGAATTGTGATAATTAAAGCAAGCTAGTGTAACTCAGAAGAGTGCAATCGTATATTACTGTGATTACTTGAGAGAGATTTACGGTAGGATTATTGTTCACGATTGATAGAGAGATATTGATAAATTAGTATGAGCATAAACAGAAGGGATTCCATCAATAAGGGAAATCATTACCTGTGACGACCCAAAGGGTCATCACTTATTTTATTAATCATTTCGAGCTTTTGAGGCCTTGAAAACCTCATTCTATATTGCCTCGATTTGTGTGCACGATCCGAGCATGTAGCCGGAAAGATTTTTGTGATAGAAAATATGAATTCTATGAGAAATTTGGATAAAAATGATATTAATATTGATATGGTTGACTTCGGTCAATATTTTTGGTAAACGGATCCGGACCCGAGCGCAAATGCGAACTTTCCATCCTTAGCTCATTTTTCAAACTCCAGAAATTGGTCGGGGTTCGCAATTGCGAACCCATGTTCGCAAATGCGAACACAGAGACCTGTAAATCACGATTTCCAGCTTCATTATTCACATTTCACAACCCAAAAACACCCATTTGCGATTCTTCACGGACTCCCTCTTCTTCAAAACAATTGTAAGTCATTTTTTACTTAATTCTTTCAATTCCTAACATCATTAAACATGTTTTTCAATAGAAATCAAAGGTTTTCATGGTAGAAATTCTTGTTTTTGGTAGAATATAGGGTTTTTCATAAATTGGGAAATTGGACCTCGAATTGAGGTCCGATTTTGAAACAAATCATATACTTGAACTCGTGGGGGATGGGTAACCGGATTTTGGTCCGAACCCCGAGTTCCGACCATGTGGGCCCGGGGTCGAAATAAACTATTCCGGGCAGAATGTTGTAAAAGTTGTAATTGGCTTTATAAATTAGTTCGTTGAGTAGTATTGATGATATTAAATCAATTGTGAATAGATACGATTGGTTTGGAGCCAAATTTGAAAGGAAAAGGCATTTCCACGGATTGAATTGTTCGTAAACATTCGAGGTAAGTGTTTGTTCTATCCTAGCTTGAGGGAATAGGATTATGTGCTATGTGCTAATGTGATCGAGTGCGGTGTATGGGCTGTGGTGACGAGCATCCATACTCCGGCGTCTAGCATGACCGTGAGTCGTTGTTAATACTTGTTGTGGGACATATTTGAATATAAATTGTTGAACCCTTGCCGGGTTGTAGAAGTGTTATTGTTCTCCCTTGTCGAGACTTGTTGTGAAGATGATTATTGATTGCCCTTGTTGGGACGGTTTATGATTTACTGTTTCATTCTTTGCCCTTAACTGTGATTGTTATTTGGGTGAGGAAGAGTGATAATGCACGAAGGGTGATGCCGTGCCTTGATTTATTATTTATGTACGAAGGTTAATGTCGTGCCTTGATTTATTATTTATGCACGAAGGTTAATGCCGTGCCATGTTTTATTGATTATGCACGAAGGATCATGCCGTGCCTTGTTATTGAACTATGTACGAAGGATCATGCCGTACTATGGATGTGAGGATGAGAGTAAAAGCACGAAGGGTGATGCCGTGCACTTTATTTGCTTATTTGGTGAGGATGAGAGTAAAAGCACGAAGGGTGATGCCGTGCAACTACTTGCTATTCCTTGACTTGATATTACTTGTGTTTCCATTATACCTTATTTTCCTTGTGAAATTATTAACTGTTGTTAATTGTTGAGTTCTTTGAGATATTCCTTATTGTGTTATTACTTGGTTAATTCTTGTTATTTGTGGTATACATATATATTGAACTGCACAGGTTTATGTGGGTGTCTGGTCCTAGGCTTGTCACTACTTCGTCGGGATAGGCCAGGCACTTACCAGCACATGGGGTCGGTTGTGCTGATACTACACTTCTGTGCGTTTTTGCACAGGTCCAGGTTACGATCAGGAGCAGCGGCAGTAAATCTTTTGCGTGGGAGTTGATCATATTTGAGATCGAGTTAGCTTGCAGACGTCCGCAGGCCCGGCGTCTCTCTCTTTACTTATGTTACTAGTTGTAGTCTCTTTGTTCCGAGACAAACAGATTATGTTATATTTCTTTCAGACTTTTATGTGTAGTATTCAGTAGTAGTTCGTGAGTTGGTGACTCCACGTCTTGGGTAGAGGATTTCAGTATGATTTTACCTTGAAACTGGTTGTTTCTATTTCGATAAAGCCTTCCGCACTTATTTAATTAAAGTTATGATTTTGTTGATAAATTAATTATGAAATATTATTAAAAACATGATAGTATGAATACAGTGGCTTGCCTAGCTACTACTAGAAGGCGCCATCACGATCCCGATATTGGGGAAAAATCCGGGTCGTGACATTACCTTAGTCTTTCTCATTCTTGTTTACAACATATTTAGTTATTTTTTCAGTTATTTAGTTCTTTGAAGAAGTAGTTATTAAGAAACACTCAAAATGATATTTGAATAGTTAGGAAGCTGATTCAGAAGATTATTGGGTTTTGAAGATCATAGTTGGTAGGTTTATTCTATGAGGATTCGACCCCGTGTGAAATTCTTGGGTTATATTTGCTGCGGCCGCATTGTCCTTTTTATAAGGCATAGTTGGGCGTTATCAAATTTTGGCGTCGTTGTCGGGGAATTAACGAAATTATCAATTGCCATTGACAAAATTACAAGATTCTTATTGTAGTCAGATTTCTCTCTACCCAACTTTTGATTGAAAATATTGAAGATTGTTGAATTGGTTGCTCAGTTGTATGCCTAGAAAATCTACAAGGACTGGAGAATTACTTGAAGGACTTCAGACCCAGAGCAAACATTCTGGGCACTAAACCGTGCAAAGAAACAACATCAACAATCTCAACAGACACTGAAATTCGACATTGACACGGGAGACGTGAATAATCCCAACCAGCAAGCTGGGTTAAATGCTAGGGAAGAGGCACCTCATGTACCTGAGGGTGCACTTTATGATTGAGCATAACTAACTACTAACAACTTGGCTACTGCCATTGTTGTGCCCGCAATACAAGCTGAATCATTCTAGATCACAAATAATATGCTACACTTGTTGCAAAACAAGGGACTTTTTTCTGGGACACAAGTTGAAGACTCTCAGCAGCATCTGAAAAATTTCCTGTCTATATGCAAAACGCAAAGACAACCCAATGTGACACCGGAAGCAATCAGGCTACTGTTGTTTCCTTTCTCGGTTATAGGAGCTGCACATGTATGGCTTAACTCACTTCCTATCAACTCTATAGAAACTTGGGATGAGTTAGTCAAACAGTTTCACAACAAGTTCCACCCGCCCAACAAAATAGCTCAACAAATTGATGAGATCGTAAGCTTCAAGCAAAAAACCAATGGATACTCTACATGAGACTTGGGGCAGGTTTAAGGGAATATTAGTCATGTGTTCTCACCATGGTGTTCCAGAACAGATGTTGGGACAAAGTTTTTACATGGGGCTGTCTGATAGCATGAAGAATATAGTTGATTCCTCAGCAGGTGGGGCTTTTCTGAGCAAGACCTGGAGAGAAGGCCAGAATTTGGTGGACAAGATGGCTCATATTTCAGGAGGGACAACCAGGAATACACCTATCACTCCAATGGTACACTCTGTGCCTCTAGACCCTTCCAACACTATGGCGGAAATCATGGCCACTCTATTGACACATATGAGCATCCTCACTAAAAAGGTGGAAAAATATGGAGTTAAGCAGCAGGTGCATATTGTAGATACTACTAATGTGGGCTTGTGCACATCTTGCATTAGCCAACCCATGGGTAATCCATGGACTGCGGAACATGAACATCATCATTAGTATGAAGACGTGAATTATGTGGCTAACTATGGTGGTCAGCGACAAGTAAATCAGAATTGGGTCAGCAGGCTCCACAACAATACATGCCACCTCAGCCACAATACAATGCAGGAAATATGGGAGGTATGAGGCCACCCAACAATATGGCTCCATATCCTAGACCACATGCTTTTAACAGTCAGTAGCAAAGGTATCATCCACATCCACAATAGCATGGGGGTAGACAAGCAGATGGGTTCGTAAGATTAGAAGCTATGATGCAGCAAGTTATTAGGTCCAATGCCAAGATCAATGAAAGAGTGGATGCACGTGATGCAACCATTAAAAATATCGAGGTGCAAGTGGGCTAGATTGTTATGACATTGAACAATCGTCCTCAAGGGACATTACCTGCGGTAGCTGATGGCAGTGAGTCTTAGAAATGGTAGAGATCCTGATGCTGAACAAGAGAGATCTAGAGGTAATTTGCAGGCTGAGATACCTATTCCAGTACCCATTAAACTGGATGAGTCTATATGATTGACAGAAGTTACAGTCCAGCCAGCACCTGAAAATAATGACGTGCAACAAGAAACTGAGAATGCAGCTAAACAGGTAGAACAACCGGTTGTTGAACAAGTAGTAGAGAAGGAAAAATCCCAAGTGATTGGGAAGAAGAGGCCTCCAGCCCCCATTCCCTCAAAGGTTGGCCAAGCACCAAAAGGAAGAGCAATACAAGAAGTTCTTTGAAATGCTTAAGCAAATCCAGGTAAATATTCATTTAATCGAAGCTTTGAAAGAGATGCCTGGATATGCTAAAATGATGAAAGACTTGATGTCGCGGAAGTTTGATTTTCAAGACTTGGCCACAGTGACACTTACTTAGACGTGTAGTGCAATGGTATCCAGACCCATAGTTGAAAAGTTATCTGATCCAGGTAGCCTTACTATTCCTTGCACTATAGGGAACTTCGCCTTTACTAAGGCATTGTGTGACTTGGGGGCTAGTATCAATCTTATGCCCTTGGTGATTTATAAGAGGGTGGGCATTGGGAGAGCTAGACCCACGTCAATGTTGCTACAGCTAGCTGACAGGACCGTGAAACGGTCGTTTGGGATCTTAAATGATGTGC
The DNA here is from genome assembly GCA_032618575.1 of Nicotiana noctiflora. Lineage (NCBI taxonomy): Eukaryota > Viridiplantae > Streptophyta > Magnoliopsida > Solanales > Solanaceae > Nicotiana > Nicotiana noctiflora. Next base: position 323,750 of record JASVEL010002499.1, on the reverse strand, counting down.
TTATTCAGGTGGGGAAGTTTGTGTTTCCCGCTAATTTTGTGATTTTAGACTGCAAAGTGGATGAGGAGATTCTTATAATCTTAGGAAGACCGTTCTTGGCCACTGGGAGAGCATTGATTGATTGTGAGACTAAATGATGAAGATATCATATTCAATGTGCAGAAATCTATGAGGCACCCAAGTGAGTTCACAAATTTCTCCCTTATTGATGCAGTAGATGTGATAGTGAAGATAGACGATGAGGCATTGACAGTTGAGGATCCCCTAACAACATGCTTAATGAACTTAGAGGAAGTAAATGGGGAAAGTCTGGCGGAATGGGTGTTAGCACTGGAAGGTAGGGGGTTTTGGGATAGAATTATTGAGTTTGTACCTCTACATCTAGAAAAGAGAGAGACCCCTCCAGCAAAACCATCCATTGAGGAACCACCCAAGCTGGAACTCAAGTCATTACCAGCTCACTTCAGGTATGAATTTCTGGGCCCTAACTCCACTTTACCTATTATTATCTCATCTCGTTTGCTAGATGTGAAGGCTCAACAACTTATACAGATACATAAGGAGAGCAAAACTGCCATTGGTTGGACCGTGACAGACATTATGGGGATCAGCCCCGCTTATTGCATGCATAAAATTCTGCTGGAAGAGGGACACAAATCTTCCAGGGAACATCAGAGAAGGCTGAATCCAAACATGAAGGAAGTGGTGAAGAAGGAGGAAATAAAGTGGTTAGATTCGGGAATTATTTTCCCAATCTTTGATAGCAACTGGGTTAGCCCAGTTTAACGTGTACCAAAAAACGGTGACATGATGGTGGTGAAGAATGAGAATAATGAGTTAATCTCAATAAGAACTGCCGCCGGCTAGAGGATTTGCATGGACTATAGGAAATTGAATCTTGCCACCCGCAAAGACCACTTCCCACTTCCCTTCATTGATCAAATGCTTGACATGTTGGCAGGGAGGTCACACTTTTGTTTCTTATATGGGTACTCAGGGTACAATCAGATCCCCATTGCCCCTGAGGATAGAGAAAAGACCCCCTTCACATGCCCATACGACATTTATGCCTTCCGGAGGATGGCATTTGGCCTATGCAATGCACCTGCCACATTCTAAAGGTGCATGATGGCCATATTTACTAACATGGTGGAAGATATTATGGAGGTGTTCATGGATGACTTCTCAATAGCAGGTGTCACACCTCCCTTTTTACTACCCTACACCTGAAAAGGGCTTTTGTACCGATCCGTTTTGAAAGATACGTAGGGTATACCTCAGTGTTCAAATACACAAGACGGATATAACAACAAAGAGGAAGGAGTTTTTCCACATAAAGGACAATCGATCCGGGATTTTTATTTAATTATCAGAGTCGCCACTTGGGAAGATAATGGTGTTCCAAGTCACCAATTAATCCCGAATCCGAGGAAATTGACTCTATTATTACAGTCCGCGAAACAAAGACCTGGATAAGGAACTCTGTTAACCCGGGAGAAGGTGTTAGGCATTCCCGGATTCCGTGGTTTTAGCACGGTCGCTCAACCGTCGTTCTCAATCTTATTTGACTTGTTATAAATTTTTAAACAATATGTATGTGCTTTTACTTTAATATTTTTTAAAATAATTGCGACATCGCGAAAACGTACTTTGAGTCACACCGCAACCAGTACGCCTATGACCTTTAGTACATTTCGGCTTTGCCGGGATTTGGGATTTGAGTCGCACCAAGTGCACACTCGTATTTTAAGGAAAGTATATTAAAGCGTGCCTAATAGTGTCTATCAGCTTTTAATTCTTTTGGGAGAAGCTATGAAATTTACTAGTAGCTTTCGCGATTCTATTTACACATTATTTCGTTACTAAGGGGGCCCCACTATTTGGTGTCATGTGAGGCTCATCCCGATTAAATTTTAGAGTCTCAATCCTAACAGACTATGTTATTCTATTTCTGCTCTTTCCTTATCTATTTATTATCGTATCAGAATTGAGCCCAGGCCACTATCATTTCCTTTATCGGGCCTGGGCCTTTGTACCCACATTTAAATAGATACTGGATCTGCCTAGATCTTAATGACCCAGGACGTCTTTAGGCTTCTATTCGATAGTCCATCCAACTTCGTGTGATAGTTCATGCCTACGTTACATATTGGGCCCAAACCGAATTGGAACAATAATAATGACAGCAAATAACTGAAGACAAATATAAACATCTAGAATCAATAATAACTTCAAATTGCACTTTTATTTATCAAAGGGGAAAAATCAGTATACAAATTATCAGTGTTAATTTTAATACCCAACTGCCTAATGCACATGTGAATCGAATTAAAAGATTGACCTCACTTTTGTTTCTAATGATGAATCTATACTAACATCCAAATTACTTACTAACTAAGGGGTTAAGAAGTGATTTAACTATATATGAAAATCATGATGATTACATAAGATGAGATGAGTTATCTACAGCTACACTGTTATACTACTGAGTAGAATACGAACTGAACTTATTTGATGTTTTCAAAGCCAACTTCGTCTTAATTGTTACTTCATCTGTTCATTTGCACCTTTAAATCACTCAAGTCTGGACATTGATCTCTAGAGCATGCTAATTATATGAGCAAGATTTATAGTTCTAATTACTTAATTATAATAACCTAAGTATCTATATTTAAGTGATTCAAAGACTTAAGCATAACTATACCACTGATTTTACTACGACTTTAGCTCATTACAGTGTTATTAATTCAATTGTGAATGAATCATGGCTTGAACTACTATTTTATGATTAACTATGTGATCATGATTTACGATACTACTGTGAACAAGTTGTTAATGATTAAGACTGTGGTTAACTAGCTTATTTTTAAAGTTTTACCTACTTTAACTAGGTGACATGCTATCTACGATTATGCTATGACTATAATACTAGCTATTACACTGTTTTTGTTTTTGTTTTTCTACTAAAACATTCTACACTACATTTAAATTACAGATCTAAGCTATATTAAACTATTAATCAAAAGAATAAATCAAAATACAAAACAGCAATTGATTTCAACTCTCGAACTTCATTCCACTTAAGCATTTCAACATTTACCTCTTCAGTTGAACAAGGGAATGTACCTGGTTCAGCAAAATAGAAACCGATGAGTTCTAGGAGGATTAGAAGCAAGCAATCAGGAACAGACTCAGGCTAAGCAATGCAACAGTGTAAGATGGAATATCAACGAGCAGAAAACCACATCAACAGCAAATATGAAATCCCAGAAGAGATCGAGCAGAAAACCCACACACCAACAGCTTAACCAGTGATTGCTACTTGAAATATGCAGGAAAACTATTTGCTATTAGCTATTATATTTTACTCTGAATTTCTCTATTGAAAAACCAGCCCTTACTTAGTCTTTTTAGGGGGTATTTATAGGCAGATTTCTTGGGGGGAAAGAATAGGAGTTAATTCCATTTCTTTCCCCTTAAAAATTACTAAATCTACACTTACACCCCATTTTCTGTTATAAGATCCCTTCCAGCATGTGCTGGAAGGTTCTTTTTGATTCTATTCCTAAGCTTTTACCAAAGTGTCCCTATTGGTTATGGATTTTTACTGATTTTCCTTTTTAGGGAGACCATTATACCCCTCAATCTCTGCAAAATTGCAGAAATCAGGAGCACAAATGACTCCTATGTCCCTATATGCTCTATTTAATCTACCATTTTACCAATTTGTGTTCCTTTTATGCCCTTAAGGACAGTGCTGAATTACCCGACCTACCTAGGTTAGGTTTTTCAGCATTTTTAGACTTATTTAACTAAGGGCCAGTCCTTGCATTGGTATTTAAGGACTGGCCAATTCTAACTTAAAGAACTATTTCAATTTTAACCCTTTTTATTTCATTTTCTGTTAATTAAAACTTTTATCTCATTTTAAAACTAATTGCAGGACTAGCCTGCTTTATTGTTATACTTAGCCTATTTAAAATTTAGCCTGCTTTATTGTTATATTTAGCCTATTTAAAATTTAGCCAGTCTCAAGTTGAGACTTGGCTTGGGCAATTGAAGCCCATTTACTAAACATAGGCTGGGCTAAGGCCTTTGCAGACCTAGCCACCTGTGATTCAGGGCTCAAATTGAGCCTTGGTAAGTCTGAACTTGCAGACTTAAACCAATTTACACAACTAGCCCATTTAAGGGTGGGCCAGTATGTGTAGGACCTTGCAGAGTTGGTCAATTTGCAAAATTGACCTCTCTTGGTCACTTATTTATCTTATAACCTATTTTTCATTTTTCAATTTTAACCTATTTCATAACTAGCCATTTGTGAAACTTAGTACTATTACAGCTATAACCAATCCCCCTAAGGTTGATGGGCATTAACACTGCTCATACTAACAATACACTATTGCAAACTCAGCCATTTCAACATACAATTGCACACATAGCCACATGAAACCAAACATTGTTCATCAATCAATTAAAACTCAAAAGGGAATTTTGTTAATGTTGAATCTTAACTAATCAACTCACATAACTCAATTTCATGTAGCGAAGTGTCAATTAACATCAATCAGACTTAATTACAACCAATTTATGCTAGATGATTCACTGAAAGACCCAAACCCCTTAAAGTTCATGGACATAGACTTAATAGAAACTAGGTCTCATAAAACAGTCAAGAAGAATGAAGAATAGCCTATATAGGAACAATGGACCTTGACAGAGTAACATAAGAGTGGTAATTAGAATCCACTTTCAAGTACTAACCCTAGCTTGATATATGCATGTGATAGATAAGATAAAAATGAAGAATAGAAGAACATGGAGAAACAGTGAAGAAGAATCCTACATCTATCATGTAAAGTAGCAGAAGAAAGAAACATAATCACTAAATCAAGATTAGCATGCCTATTTAGCATATGAAAGCACATAAGAGGTGATATAGACATGAAATGAGGCTAGGCTTGCACTAAAACAAATAGAAGGGATGTTGAAAGCCAACAAATGAGAAATCCCTAAATATAAACAAATGATGTGAAGATCTCTAGAACAAAGAAGCAAACCCAGATTAAACACAAGATAACTCTGATATAAGAGATGAAGAAAGACGGCTAAACTTTCACTAAGACTAAACATGCAAAGAAACAGAAAGAAGAACAGTCAAGATATTGCAATTTAACAAAAGACAACCTAATACAAAGATGAAAAAGAATGAGAGTCAAACGACTAAACTAGTATTTGAACTAAACATGCAGAACAACAGAAGAAATATTGAAAACCAACAAGATGAGGAACCCTAATACTAACAGAAGATGAAGAAGCACAGGGACATCAAGATCTTTAAAATAGAGAAGCAAACCACAAGATAACCCTAATGAAAGAAAACGGCTAAACTTTCACTAAAACTAATCATGCAAAGAAACAGAAAAGAAGGATAGTCATGATATTGCAAGCCAACAAATCAAGACAGATCTTTTTAAGCCAGAAAAATAAACAAAGATAAAAAATAAAATCAAAACAACAAGATAACAAAACAAAAGCCAACATAAAAATGAGCAGACGAAAGAAAGCAAATAAACACAAAGAGTGGGGGGACTTAGCTTGCAGGGCCGGTCCCCTAAGCTTCCCTTTTTCACCCTTTTCTTTTTCACTCTCCTATTCAGGCTTTTTTTCCTCTTTTCTTTATTTCTTTTTCTGGTTTTCTTTGTTAGACTTCAAGGTGAAGTATTTTTGAGATTTGGTTTGGAGGGGGGGTATTCAGAGGGGTAAAGGTGAGATCTTGGGAGGGGCTTTGGTTTGAGTCACCGAAGTTAGGGTTCCGGCGACTTCTTTTTGGATATTCGAGAAGATCGGGGTAGATTCGAGGGAAACCAAGGTCATAGGGGGATAGATCGGGCTGAGGTGGTCCTGTGGTGTTGATTTGGAGTGGGTTCTCATAGGTTGTGGTCACCGGAGATAGACTCCGATGACCAGAGTCTCAAGAACAGGGGGCTTTTAGGGTTTTCTTGGAGTTCTGGGTGAGATTTGAGATGAAGAAGGAGGAAAGGGTGGTTTGGGGTATGGGGTGTGGCCGGAGACCACCGTGGGAGGTGGTGGCCTCCATGGCCGGTAAGGTGCAGAGGAGAAGAGGGAGATGGAGAAGAAAGGATTTTGGGCGGCTAGGGTTTGGGATTTTTTGCAAATGATCGGTCTCAACAAACCAAAGCCTTTTATACTCGTAAAGGCTGAGGTGATCTTGGTCATTGAATCTCAGATGATCAACGGTCAAGACCAGGCATTACATAAACGACGTCGTCTCATTACAAATGAGACCCAAGCTTTCATCCATTAGATTAGTTAAAACGGACGGCTCAGATCAGTCCTTAAACTTAATCAATTTAATTAATTCTGGTCAATTATCTCAGCCGTTGGATATGATGCAATGGACGGCTGAGATCAATGGTATCTATTGAACTGGACCGGCTCTTTGGGCCAATGTGTTTGGGCCACTGATTTGAATTTCTTTTGGCCCAATGTGACTATACCTATGTATTTTTTGTATTTTCTCTGGTATTTTAATAATTTTTATGTATTTTCTTGTTGTATTTTATTTCCTATTTTTATACCAATTACTCAAATTCTTTTAATTTCCTATTTTTTCCAATTTTTCTGATATTTTTTGCTATTTTCTACTATATTCCTTTAACTTCCGCTAATTAAAGCTATTTTTTGTTAATTTTCTTTTTAACTACTTAATCCAAAATACATGTATTTCTCCTATTTTTTTAATTTTCTAATTTCTAATTATTCAAACACACAAAGTGTATCTAATTCCAAACAAGACATGCAATTACACTCAAAAAAATTATTTTATTTTAATTTTGGAATTTACTTACCTTGTGCAAAACTCATGTGCTCACAGCTGCCCCTCTTTGATCGGGAACACGAAGAGTTTCAGTGCAAAGACAAGTGAGCAGTAATAAGAGATTTTTGCACATTGGCATATTCCGTGAAAGCATTTTTGAAAACCTTTTGACCGCACCCTACTTTAGAGGTTGCCTACATATCCTAGGCTAAACAGGAATCAGGTTAGTGTAGTTCGGGAAGGTCTGGCAGTTAAAAACTACCAGACTCACTGTTGCATTGACACTGTTGAGACTTGCTGACTTACTCCTTATTACACCGGGGGATAAAATGTAAAATGAAGAAGCTATTCTATGCTATGATTCTGTGAATTACAATTGTTCCTATCTAGCTCCTTGTCTCTTTACTCTTCCTTGTCTCTTTTTCCTTGACTTTTTGTGATGCTCTGACTCTCTTTTTATTGATTTTCCTTTTCTTGCTCCCCCCTTCTTTTTGATTTTTGATGATACTTCTTGTCTTCGAACTGAGACCTGCTTAAAACAAACCAAAACAACAAACTTTTTCTTCTGCCCAGTATGGGCTTTTCATGTTATGGTGTTACTCATGTTAGCTAACACAAACCAAAGTTGCGGAAATTAAAATTACAAAAATGTATTCCCTTATTATCCAGGTTGGCGCCTGATGCATGAAATTAAAATTTGCAAAAATGTATTCCCTTGTTATCCAGGTGGGCGCCTGATGCATGAAATTAAAATTTGCAGAAAAGTATTCCCTTGTTATCCAGGTGGGCGCCTGATGCATGAAATTAAAATTGAAGAAAAGTATTCCCTTGTTATCCAGGTGGGTGTCTGATGCATGAAATTAAAATTGCAGAAAAGTATTCCCTTGTTATCCTGGTGGGGGCCTGATGCATGAAATTAAAATTGCAAAAAAGTATTCCCTTGTTATCCAGGTGGGCGCATGATGCATGAAATTAAAATTGCAGAAAAGTATTCCCTTGTTATCCAGGTGGGCGCCTGATGCTTGAAATTAAAATTGCAGAAAAGTATTCCCTTGTTATCCAGGTGGGCACCTGATGCATGAAATTAAAATTGCAAAAAGTATTCCCTTGTTATCCGGGTGGGCGCCTGATGCATGAAATTAAAATTGCAGAAAAGTATTCCCTCGTTATCCAGGTGGGCGCCTGAGGCATGAAATTAAAATTGCAGAATGTATTTCCTTGTTATCCAGGTGGGCGCCTGACGCATGAAATTAAAATTGCAAAAAGTATTCCCTTATTATCCAGGTGGGCGCCTGATGCATGAAATTAAAAATTGCAGAAAAGTATTCCCTCAGTTTGATAGCTGGGGTATGAATTTTAAAGATGATACCTCCCTCTTGTTTTTGGTATTTTCTCTGACTTTCATCCATGAATTCCTTCACTTATTGCCGAACTTTCTTTTTGATGTTTTCTATCTTTCCACATTGGTCACATCCACTTTAAAGTGATTATTGACGATTTGTTCCTGTCTAAATCACATAACAAATCTGATTAGATTTAAGCTGCTGGCAACTGGCATCTGCCATCCCTGCCTCTTATTGCTTTCCTCTTTTGCTTTTTCTTCCACTGTGTGGCCTTTCAGTTGACTATCTTCTACAAACTCTTTTAGTATTTTCTTGTTTTTCACTTTTTGTTTTCTTTTTCTTTTGGCTCTGTTTGCCAAACTCTTTTATTTCTTTCCAACGTGTTCCTTTCCTTTCTTTTTTGATCCAGTGTTATTTCATCTCTTATCATCGGAGCTAGTAGTTTGCTTTTAAAAGACAAACAATGAAATGCAGAAAAATGAATCTCACAAGGGGTAAAGGTGTTTCGGAGGAGTGGTAGAACTTATTTGGGTATGTTTGCCGATTTTGTTGACCATGCCGTGTATTTAAACTCCGACCCAGTTTGTTCAACCCATTATTCTGACTCCAAATTGTTCTTGACCCAAACCGATCCTATTTTTTTTGCCTTTTGTTTTTCCATGATAATCCTTACGATCGCCTTATGGTGCCTCAAAAGGATTTCACCAACAAGGCTCTCTCATTTATTCTCTCTCAGCCTCACAATCGCCCTGCAGTGCCATTAAAGGTTTTCACTGTCAAGACTCTCTAATTTTTATTCTCTCAACCTCACAGTCGTCTCACGGCGCCGTTTAAGGTTTTCACCGATGAGACTCTCTCATTTTTTCATTTTTCATTTTCCTTTTGTCTTTTGTTTTTCTGTACCACTAATGTTATCCAATGTTTCGTTCTTCCTCTATTGCATTTGTTATTCTCTTGAAATTGATCAGAAGGACTTTCTTTGGACTGCAACGTGGCTTTTGGAAGGGTTAAGAAAGAAAGGTAAAAGGCTCAAAATTTACGAGGGTTTAAAAATATTTACAACTCTCGGAATTATAAAACATAACTTCTGCCTCAGTTTCAATATGTGGGGAATTTATGGATTTTTCCTTTATTGTGACTGAACCTCTGTGAGGCTACCTACGTACCCTTTCGGGATCAAGTCAAACGTAGTTCATTACTACGCCATCAATTTATGAATTTCTTTTGACTTTTTCCTGATTTCTTTGTCTTTTCTTTTCTTTTCTCTTTTTTTTCTTTTTTTTTCATTTTCATTTATTTTCCTTCTTCCTTTTTGTTTTCATTTTAATTTATTTGATACTTTCTTTTTGCGTCATAAACAATTCCGAGAGGGGGGTAATGAAAGAATATATCGAACATGGCTCAAAAGGGGTGTCAATGGATAAAGTGTTTGGATAGAGAATAAAATGCCTTCATCATTTCAATTCCAAAATCACAACAAAATACAATCATACAATTAAAAAGGAATCATACATAGTATCTTTTGACCGCATCTGAATTGATAGCAGTCTCTACGCACATTCTTTTCAATGTCTGTCAAATATAATGCTCCATTGGACAACACCCATGATACCATAAATGGTCCCTGCCAGTTCGACGCAAATTTGCCCTTTGCTTCGGCCCAATGCGGTAGGATGCGCCTCAATACGAGTTGTCCAACTTCAAACTTCCGAGGACGCACCTTCTTATTATATGCTCTGGCCATTCTTCGTTGATACAATTGCCCGTGGCAAACTGCTGCCAACCTTTTCTCGTCAATCAGACTTAATTGTTCCAGCTGGGCTTTTACCCATTCTTCATCATCTATTCCTGCTTCAGCTATGATTCGTAATGAAGGTATCTCTATTTCCACGGGTATAACAGCCTCTGTCCCATACACCAATGAATAGGGTGTGGCGCCGATAGAAGTGCGCACTGTTGTGCGATAACCCATAAGAGCAAAAGCTAATTTCTCGTCCCATTGCCTGGATTCTTCCACCATTTTCCTTAGGGTCTTCTTTATGTTCTTGTTTGCAGCTTCTACTGCCCCATTTGCCTTTGGCATGTATGGTGTAGAGTTACGATGTGTGATCTTAAATCTCTGGCAAGCTTCCGCCATGAGATGACTATTCAGATTGGCCCCGTTATCTGTGATGATTACCTCGGGAATTCCAAACCGACATATAATATTTTCATGCACAAAATCCACTACAGCTTTCTTCGTCACCACCTTGAACGTCTTTGCCTCAACCCACTTAGTGAAGTAATCAATCGCGACCAAAATGAATCTATGGCCATTGGAAGCTGTAGGCTGTATTGGTCCGATAACATCCACGCCCCAAGCAACAAATGGCCAGGGTGCAGACATCGTATGCAATTCATAAGGCGGGGAGTGGATTAAATCTCCATGTACTTGGCATTGGTGGCATTTCCTCACATATCTGATACAATCCCGCTCCATGGTGAGCCAATAATACTCGGCTCTCAGAATCTTCTTTGCTAAGATATACCCGCTCATATGGGGTCCACAGCTCTAGCATGCACATCAATCATAATCTTATCATCTTGTTGCGCATCTACACACCTCAATAACCCCAGGTCTGGTGTTCTTTTATATATGATTCCTCCACTGAGGAAAAAGCCATTCGCCAAGCGTCTTACAGCTCTTTTCTGATCACCGGTGGCTTGCTCCGGGTATTTTCCTGCTTTTAGGTATTCCTTGATGTCGTGATACCACGGTTCTCCATCCAACTCTCCTTCTACAGCAAAACAGTAAGCATTTTGACAACGCACCTAGATCTGAAGTGGATCTATATAGGCTTTGTCCGGATGATGTAACATAGAGGATAGTGTGACCAGAGCATCTGCAACTTCGTTGTGCATTCTTGGGATATGTTTGAACTCTATGGATTGGAATCTTTGGGACAACTCATGCAAACAATGTTGATAAGGTATCAATTTCAGATCTCTTGTTTCCCATTCTCCCTGAATTTGATGTATCAAAAGATTCGAGTCACCCATGACCAAGATCTCTTGAACACCCATGTCTATTGCCATCCTTAATCCCAATATACACGCCTCATACTCGGCCATATTATTGGTACAGAAAAATCGAAGTTGAGCGGTAACGGGATAGTGTTGACCCATTTCTGAAATGAGTACTGCTCCGATACCAACTCCTTTACTGTTGACGGCTCCGTCGAAATACATCTTCCATCCTGGCTTTTCACTCTGTTCTATTTCTTCGACATTCATTGTCTCCTCATCCGGAAAATATGTCTTTAGTGGCTCATACTCATCATCCACTGGATTCTCTGCCAAATGATCTACAACTGCATGTGCCTTTATTGCCGTACGAGTTACATAAATGATGTCAAATTCTGTGAGCAGAATCTGCCATTTAGCAAGTCTTCCTGTAGGCCAATCATGATATCAAGCATGTGGTATATGCTGACAGATAGTGTTTCAGTTTCTAAGCCACCCAGGTCAATGCACAACATGTTCTCTCTAACTGAGTATATTTTACCTCGTAAGATGTGAACTTCTTACTAAGGTAATATATAGCCTGCTCTTTCTTGCCCATCTCATCGTGCTGTCCTAGCACACAACCAAAAGAATTGTCAAGCACCATCAGATATAAGATCAAAGGTCTTCCTGGCTCTGGAGGAACTATCACAGGAGGATTTGCCAAATATTCCTTGATTTTGTCGAAGGCTTCCTGACATTCATCGGTCCATTTCACTGCTGCATCTTTCTTTAACAACTTGAAGATCGGTTCACATGTTAATGTCAACTGAGCGATGAACCGGCTAATATAATTCAGCCTTCCCAACAAGCTCATTACTTCCTTCTTGTTCTTCGGCAGAGGTAAACTCTAGATGGCTTTGATCTTTGATGGATTTAGTTCAATACGCCGCCGACTCACTATAAATCCCAATAGCTTCCCTGAATGTACTCCAAAGGCGCATTTAGCGCGATTGAGTTTAAGATTGTACCTTCGGAGCCTTTGAAAAAACTTCCTCAAGTCCTTCACATGATCATGTAGCTTCTTGGACTTTATGATGACGTCGTCCACATACACTTCGATTTCTCGATGCATCATGTCATGGAACATTATGGTCATTGCCCTCATAAAAGTAGCTCCGACATTCTTTAACCCAAATGGCATCACTCTATAGCAGTATGTTCCCCAAGGCGTAATGAAAACAGTTTTTTCCGCATCTTCTTCATCCATTGGGATCTGGTGATAACCCGCATAGCAATCTACAAAAGAACCGATCTCATGCTTGGCGCAATTTGTCGATTAATATGTGGATGTTTGGCAGTGGGAAGTCATCCTTTGGACTGGCTTTGTTGAGGTCTCTGTAATCCACACACACCCTGGTTTTTCCATCTTTCTTCGGAACTGGCACAACATTCGCTAACCAGGTGGGGTACTTAGTAACTTGTATGACCTTTGCCTCAAACTGCTTATTCACTTCTTCTTTTATCTTTACGCTGATGTCCATTTTGAACTTTCGCAACTTTTGCTTCACTGGCCGGCATTCAGGATAAATAGGCAACTTGTGTACCACCAGATCAGTACTAAGTCCGGGCACGTCATCATAGGACCAAGCAAAGATGTCCTTGAATTCATGCAGCAACTTTATTAACTCTTCCCCGAGGGAGGTTTCTAAATGTACACTGATTTTCGTCTCCTGGACACTATCTTCGCTCCCCAAATTGATAGATTATGTCTCACTCAAGTTCGGTTTGGGTTTTTCCTCATATTGATTCAAGTCTTTACTTATTTCCTCCAGTGTTTCCTCATCCTCATATTCTATCTCACTATCATTCTCAATTTCTTGTATAATAATTCGATTGTCAGAATTGGGCCGGGAATTCTTCATGCATGACATATCATCAGAATCAGCACATATGGAACTGTACAAAAGGAAAAATAAAAATAAAAATAAAATAAGGCAAAAATAAAGAAAGAAGAAGAAACTGCATTTCATTGATATTTCAAAAGATGAACAAAGCTTGGGTACATTTTGATTTCAATGGGGGTGGGGACTATAGAAAGTAAAATTGCTTTTGGGGAAAGGATGATGTATTTCAAAAGCTAACTACCAAGACTCCTTCCTGATTGCGAAGGGAGTGGCTTCCCAGTTGTTGAGCATAATACCAGGCCCCACGAACTGAACGTCTATCTTGCTGGTACCCTCGCACATCTCTACCATGTTCACATCCCCAAATAACATTTCAAGCCTCATCAAGAGCTCCTCATCAGGTCTAGTCTCAACATACCTAGACGCAGCAGATGTCAGATGTCGTTTTGTACCAGGCTTGGCAAAGGTGTCGGACAGTTTTGGGACAGGTTTAGGAAGGGTCCAGTTTTTCTTTTTGGCTCTCTTGGCTTTCTGGATGTCGGCATGGGTGGGTTTGAATCCCAAGCCGAAGGTGTCATTATTCATTGGCAGATGGACTGGTTGAGTTATTCCTTGCAAGGCTATTCCCAGCCCTTTCCCTGTGTAAATACATTTTTAATCATCTCTCTGGCTACCATCACAGTGGCAGGTGCCACTGTAGGGATTGGCAATTTCTATCCTTCAGTAATCTTGTTCACTGCTACAGTATCTGTCACCTGGTACACCCAGGGACCCTTGTCTCCATCTGTCTCCTCGAAGGGCATTATGGCATTGCAGGTGTCTCCCTCTCCGTGCACTGTGATTTCTTGCTGCTCCCATTCGAACTTGACCATTTGGTGCAAGGATGATGGCACGACTTTGGCTGCGTGGATCCATGGTCCACCCAGCAATAGATTGTAGGACACAGTGATGTCTAACACCTGAAACTCCATCGTAAAGTCTACTCGCCCAATGGTGACCTCCAAGATGATATCTCCCAAAGTATTTTTGCTTCCTCTATCAAACCCTCGCACATTTACACTATTCCTCCGGATTCTGTCAGGATTGATATTCAGCTTTCCAAGAGTCGAAAGTGGACAAATGTTTGCACTTGGCCCATTGTCTATCAACATCCGAGTGACTACTGATTCCTCGCTTTTCACAGTAAGATAAAGCGCCTTGTTATGTTCAGTCCCCTCAATGGGCAATTCATTGTCTGAGAACGTAATCTTGTTGGACTCAAAAATCTTGTTGGTAATCTTCTCAAGATGACAGACTGAGATCTTTCCAGGAACATGCGCCTCATTCAATATCTTTATCAATGTTTTTCTGTGTTCCTCAGAATGGATCAACAATGAGAGTAAAGAGATTTGTGCAGGTGGCTTCCTCAACTGTTCTACTATCGAGTAGTCTTGAGATTTTATCTTCTTGAGAAATTTTTTCGGAGACAGGCTTCTTCATATGACTCTCCTTCACTACCTTCATTTTTCTTAACTCTTCCGGGGCAAAACACTGCCCGGAACGAGTTAGCCCGTGCGTCTCGTTGATCTCTCCCGTCACTTCTTTTCCTTTGTACACTACTGCCACCTTCTTGTAGTTCCAAAGTACAGCTTTAGTATCTGTCACCGGCATCTGCACCACTGGCTTTATAATTACCGGTTCCATACACGCACCTTTCACTATCAACACTGGTTTCACCCCTGGCACCACAACTTTCAAAGCCTCGACCGTTAGTTGCCTTTTCACTGGTACTTCAACTACTACTTCCCCTTTTTCAATTTCCTTTTCAGCTTTACTGCTGGCCTTTATCATCATGACCGACTGGGATGGCTTCCTGCTGCTCTCCTTTGGTGCCAGCTCTATTATGTGTGTTTCATGATGAGCCGGTAGCGGATTCTAAGTAATGTTCGGAGCCTCTGGAGCATGTACCTCAATCCTCCGACTATCAATGAGCTCTTGAATAGCAGTCTTCAAGTGCCAACATTTTTCAGTGTCGTGTCCTGGTGCCCCAGAGCAATACTCGCACCTGACCGACTGATCAATATTCCTGGGAGGTGGGTTCGGAAGCTTTGATTCGGTCGGGCTCAACATCCCCAATTCCTTCAATCGGTGATAGAGGCTAGTATAGGATTCCCCAATGGGGTGAATGTTTTATTCGTCTAGTTTATGTTCCTCATCTCTGGATCGGGCCTGAAGTTGGGTCTGTTCGGGTTTTTGTAAGTTCTAGAAGAAGGGTATGTATTTTGTGTGTGATAAACATTTTGCGGGGCCTGAGCTCGCCATACCTGTGGTGGTGGTGGATAAGTTTGGGCTTGTGGATTATGGTAGTGTGGGGTAGTAGGTGGATAGTATGGTAGAGGTGGGTTGTAGGGTGCTGGCGGGTAAGGCTGGTATGGTCGAGGCGGGTGATGGTATTGGCTACGATTCCAGGGTTTACTCTCCACAACCGACACCTCTTCTTTCTTCTTCTTCCTAATGGCTCCTCCATTCCCTATCTGGATGGCCTGATTTGTGGCTTTAATTGCAGAAAAGCTCATAATCTTGTTAGTTTACAATCCTTCTTCCACGAAACTTCCCATTTTTATGACTTCATTAAAATTCTTTCCAATGGCTAACACCAGATGTCCATAGTAGGTAGGCTCCAAGGCCTGCAAGAAACAGTCTACCATTTCACTTTCTTTCATTGGCGGATCCACCCTCGCCGCCTGTTCTCTCCATCTAAATCTCTAAAGCTTTCACCAGGTTTCTTTTCCATTTTAGTGAGTGACAACCTATCTGGTATGATTTCCAAATTGTACTGGAAATGGTTAGCGAATTCTTGTGCGAGATCATCCCAGATGAACCATCTGGTGTGATCTTGGCACGTGTACCATTCCATTGCAGAACCACTCAAACTTTGGCTAAAGTATGCCATCAGAAGCTCATCTCTTCCCCCTACACCCTGCATCTTGCTGCAGTATCCTCTAAGATGGGCCATTGGATCTCCGTGTCCACTGTACATGTCAAACTTCGGCAACTTGAACCCGACAGGGAGTTGAACTTCTGAAAAAAGACATAGGTCTTTGTACGCCACACTTACTTGTCCCCCTAGCCCTTGTATGTTACGAAAGGACTGCTCCAAACTCCTCATCTTTCTGGCCATCTCCTCCTTTTCTAAGTTCCTGGCAGGTTTTTCTTCGATCGCCTCTATCAACGCGTTGTGAGATTCATGCTGCCTAAAGGTTGGATCAGGCGGGTAGTAGTGGGTGTCTTGTACATGGAACAACGTCTCACTAGATGACTTATGCAGGGAGGCAGGTGGAGGTGCTACATATACCGGGGCGACCTGTTGTAAGGCCCCGTAAAATATTTGTGCATAAAACCTAGTAGCTATAGTGTCACGGTCCGAATAATGTGTTAGGAATGCGTGGAATTCTACCCTTGGTAGTGATTTAAGTTTCAAAATGTAGATAATTAATTTTTCCGAAAAGTGTCAAATATGCGGTCAAGAATGCGACCGCAAACCTGACATGCGGACCGCATTCTTGCCGCAAAACTTTCCAGAAAGTCTCCCAAAGATCGTGTCAATAATGCGGTCGAAATTGCGATCGCATAGTGAATCTGCGGTCCACTTTGCGACCGCAGATCAGGCATGCGGACCGCATAATGGTCGCATTCCGTGACAGAGCTGGAGTAATTTTTGAGGCCATTCTGCGGTCACTATGCGGACCGCATGTTGATTCTGCGGTCGCATAGTGCACCGCATAATTGACCCCGGCCCAGATTTTTGTAACATTTTGACCCGATCTCTTCTTTAATATAACACCTTTATTCTTCATTTTATCAAATCATTTTACCAAAATTAGAGAGAGAAGAGAGGGTATTTAGAGAGAGAAATCTTTCATCTTCAAAGATTGTTCCAACCATCTTAATTCCAAGGGATCATAGGGCAAGGATTCAACTTCCCCAATATTTTCAAGGTAAAAACCCTAACTATTTTCTTTGATTTTCAGTTTTAAATTGGGTAAAGAGAGGTTTGCATATAATAGCTTTTGGAAATAGAATTTTACACTCATGCATGATTATTGAACTTGATTTCTAGTAAAAAAGAAGTGAGTAGAAGTAAGAGTCTTCAAGAACAAGGTTGGCAAGAGTAGGATATCTTGGGTAAGCATAAAGTAGGAAGAAAACTCATCATCGGGTATGTATGGCTAATTTTGATTCTTGTGAAATCGCCTACATGTGTGAAACTTGTTTGGTTCGTGTTAATTTGACAAATTGTGTGAAATTCTTGATATTGTTGTTGGATATTTCAAAGTTGTTGTTGAACTATGAGTGATGAAACGTGGAATATGAACCGAGAGGTAAATGAGAGTTGAATTGGGTAAGGAATAATGAATAATGGTTATGATGGCCTATATGGCACCTTGTGGAAAACAAACGAAATGCTTGAGAATTTGTTTATTGTGGAAAGGGATGAAACACCTGAATTGTGGAAATATTGTAACATGGTTGTGATATTGATTTGAAAAATAATTGAGAACATGAAACAATGTGCAAGTTGCTTATTTGAACTCGTTGAAATTGTGTGTAGTACCTTATCTGCTGTTTGAAATTGTTGTGTTTTCAACTGTAAGGCGGGGTCGTGTTGTGCGCTGCAACGTGAGGAAATAAGGTGTGGGTTGGGGTGATAAGGGTGGCCGAGGTAATAAGGGCGGTCAGGGGCAATAAGGATGGAAAGCGATCGAAATCGCTATTGAAAATTGATACAAAAATCAATAAATGTGAAATTGTGAAAGGAGACAGCAGGAGAGTTTGCAACCTGTGGGGCATTGATTGCCCCTTTGTTTGACTACTTGTGCTTTACGTGATTGATTGGTTATTGTTAAATTGGTTGATCGTGGAAAGTGCTTTGTGTTGAGAATTATTTGAAATGAGGAAAAATGTGGAAGCATGGTTAGCTGGCTTAATTAATTGTTGATGTAATTTAATGGCTTGAGTTTACTTGGGAGAAAGTTTGTCCATACATACCAGTACAATTCAAGTGCACTGACGTCCCTTTTGCCGGGGACGCTACATTCGTGTTATGATTGTAGGTGGATCAGTAGCAGGCACTTCAGCTCATCGGCAGTAGTATCCTTCTCCTTCCATTGCCCGTTTTGGTGAGCCCCTTTCTTCCTTGGGGCCCTGTGTGGTTCATGCCACTTTTGTTTAGATTTCATTTTGGTTTTGTAAGGTATAGCCGGAGCCTTGTTACTGGCAAGTATTGTATTCCCCTTTTTGTATCCTAGAGGCTCTGTAGACATGTAAACTGTGGGACTCTAGTCTTATGTATATGTATTGTGTTATGTCGGGCGTTGTAAAAACTTCAAACTTGTTAATGAATCACTTGTATGGTTTTATTTGTTTAATGTGAAATCATTCATGATTAGTGAGATATTTGGTTAATGAGAAACAATCAACACAGGGGTAACGCGTGAGAATGAAAGGCACCCAGGTCCGTTTGACTGGGGCAACCCGATCAGGCGCCGGTCATGTTCCTCGATTTGGGGCGTGACACCTGTGGTGGCTGGGGTGGCACTTGTTTTGACAGTGGCGGTGGTGCTTCAGAGGTGGAGGCATAATAGTGGTGATAGTGTGAATATGTAGAGGATGAGTTCATAGTGGGTGGCTCAGGGTTGGGATTGGCTGGAGGGATGTATGCGGGGTTAGCGGGATAAGTAGGTAAGAGTTGACCCCTCGACCAAGTCTGATACATCTCAACCATCTGCTGTTTAAGCTTGTACATTTCTTCTTTCATTCCCGTCACGTCCACAACTTCCTCCTCTTGGAAGGGGTCCATGACTGTTGGTTCAATTTCTTGAGATACGGCCTTTGTCATTGTCTTAGATCTTGTGTTGTAGGGATGAGAAGCAAGGATGCCAGTTGCCAGCTAGAATCTGGTTCTCATAAACAGCAAAACCCGTTAGTAGTTAGCACATGAAAAGATAAGATGCAACGATTTGGAATAATCACATTTTTGCCTTCAATCGTCATGCATTATCCCCGCCTTTGTTTTATTTTGAACCAATCTCATCATTCTTCTCTTTTTTTTCTCATTTTATTTTCTTTTCTCTTTTTTTTTCTTTCTTTCTCTTTTTTTTTTCGTTTTCTTTTCTTCTCTTTTTTTCTTCTCTTTTTTTTTTATTTCTTTTCTTTTTATTTCTTTTGTTTTTTATTGATTTGTGTGCCTATTTATTTACCTATCGTGAATAAAGAATTGACATAAAGCAAAAGGATCGACTGTAAACACGTGATTTTTGACCCTCCCCGAGATTTTTCTATATTTCTAGCGTAAAATATTTAGTTTAGTTTTAATATAGCTATTTTAGTTAAATTTGACTCTTTTACTTTACTTTTACCTCAAAATGAAAAAATAACAAAAATATAGTTTTATTAATGTTTCGTAGTCATTTTTAAACTTGAAAAATATAAAAAATACTTTTATTTTAATTACGAGTATTATAGTTATTTTGATTACCTAGGATTAATTAAATAACACCGTGTTCTCATTTTCGGTTCCGGGCGAAGAATAATATTCGGGTTCGAACTACCCGGTTTTATAATTTTCGGACCTAGCCCGTAATAACCCGAGTCCACCACACGTGGGGGACACACATGGGGGACACGGACAGAATATTATGGGAGGGGATGGGCATCAACATTGTTAAAATAAAGGTGGGACTATTCATGGGTTTTGGATTTAAAAAGGGAGATAAAGGGGATGGGGCTCACGTTTTTGGGGGGAGGATTGATTTTAAATAAAAGAAACACTACTACTATTAAAGAAAGGGAGGCAGTAAACAGAAGGGACCTTCTTCTTGGTCTCTGACGGCTTGAAGAACAAGAAAAAATCGGGCAGCAAGGGATTTATAAAAAGAAAAACGGGAGCAAGGGGGAGGGGGTTTATAAAAAGAAAAAGAAAGAAAAACGGGAGCAAAAAAGGAAAAAACGAAAAGAAAGAAAAAGACAGAAGCAAAAGGGGCTGGAGGGGGGCACGTTTTAGGCACGGTTTTTTGCATTTCTGGACCCTCACGTTTTTGAAAAGTTTTCTTCTTCATCTTCTTCAGAAAAATAGACTACTGTTCGGTTGTTTTTCTTCACGGGGAGAACAAAGAAAATTGGGGTGCTTCTTCATTTTTTTTACGGAAAAATACACGGCAGAAGACACCTGAGAGCAGGGACTTCATCTTCTTCTTGCTAACACACACTAACACTAGAAATCATAAACCGACGACCTCCGTCGACGCCAGCCATAGCTGAAGCGTTGTCAATCCACAGCCTTCCGTTGCTACCTTCTTCACGTCCAAACGACCTCAGCTGTTGCTGCTTGACAGTGAGAAAATACAGCAGAAATAGTGATAGAAAAGTGAGAGGTTTTCAGTCCAGTTGCGTTCGAGGTTCCGGCACGGTCGTATCGTTCGTGTTCTAATTCGTGACTGTTGATTCACTTTGCCGCGACCAGGTATTTCTTCAATCGAATAATATAAGCTTCATTTTATTTGAACGAGAACAATGTAATCTGCTTATGCTTTGTTATATTTTGAAATTGTTTGAAGTTCATTATATTACATATTTGTTTTTCTTGATCTTTAAGTAACAATGATGTTTATGAAATGTCTATGATTTTTTTTAAAAAAAAAAAAAAAGATTAACGTGTAATATTTTAAAATGTGGCAGCATGTTACACATTAAATGAATCCAAACTCAATGAGGCAGAATGTTTAAAAATTAACGTGTAGTATTCTAAAATGTGAAGTATTGCTCAATAAATAAATATAATAGGAAAATTGTGTTGGGAATACTTGCTAAATAAGTCATTTTTGTATATTATCATGATTATGGGTACGGTTTCCGCGACATAATTAGATTAAAGGAATCGGGGGTGCATTTCATGTGACCCGACTCCATATTTGAACAAGGTTAAATAAAGAGTGTCGTGAACCACAAGTGCATTTCATGTAGTGTGGCTTGCAACATGTTTTTAAATAATCTTGAATTAACTCCTAAATAAATATAGCGGAATGTAGTTTGCTTTTAAATTAGAATTAGAGGTGTGCCTCGCCTAACAAAATTATACAAATCGCGGGGCCCTCATAAATATATATGTAAAATATTTAGATTTCGAGATGTGCCGTTTCTTCGGGAATTTCCTAGCCTTCAAAAAAAATGTAAATAAGTAATCGCTCTAGGCGCGTATTTTAATAATTTTACCTTCTTAAATACGGGTGTGCATTTCATGCGGCCCAAATCCAAATCCCAAAATGTTGAATAAGAGTATGTCGAGGATCCGGGTGCATTTCATGTGACGTGATTCGAAACATATTTTTAGGCAACATTCTTTTTCGTAAATAATAATAATAATAAAAGCGGTAAAGGGATATTAATTTGCATTAAGTATATAACTGTAAAAATCAGATAAATAAGCCGAATATGACAGTTAAGCGACCGTGCTAGAACCACGGAATTCGGGAATGCCTAACACCTTCTCCCGGGTTAACAGAATTCCTTATCCGGATTTCTGGTTCGCGGACCGTCAAATAGAGTCAAACCTTTCCTCAATTCGGGTTTCAAACCGGTGACTTGGGACACCATAAATCTCCCAAGTGGCGACTCCGAATCTCTCAATAAATGAATCCCGTTTTGGTTGTCCTTTAATTGGAAAAACTCTTTGCGCCCTCGCGGGTGCGTAAAAAAGAGGTGTGACAGCTCTGGCGACTCCACTGGGGAATATTTAAACTCAGAACCACTGGTTCAGGGTTTTAGAATTCGAGCTTGGAATAATTGTCGTATTTGGCTTATTTATTATCTGATTTTATTATATGTTTGTATTAATGTGCAAAATGATATTTTTATCGCTTTGATATTTTTGAACTGTACATATAAATTGTGCCGAAACCAATCTCCTCTCTGAGTCTTCTAAATCATGAAGAAGGGTGCACTTCGTGTGACTTCTTTTCTGTATAGTGTCCAATTCCCACTTTAGAACGAGGTTTGGATAAGTTGCAAAACCGGCGAAGCTTCTGTATTCCCGGGTTGCTGCCTCCTCCTCGGCTCGAGTTGTCCGCTCGGGTAAGCTAGGTCTAGAACAATAAACCCAGGTTTTTGAACCTAGAATAACAAAGCTTCATGCGGGATCCCTAGTAGGAACGTTTATTTGCATCATGTTGCATTTGACTTAGGGGACTCAACACGGGGGTTGGGTCCGTCTAGGACAGGTGACCTGAAATGAAAAGACCATCCTGCTGCATCCTGTTTGTTTTATGCATATATTTGCTTCAGACTTGCAGGCTAACCGTTTTTTTTAGGAAAATGAAAAAAAATAGTCTCAAAATAGTTTGTTTTTTTACTTACTTAAAAAGAAAAAAAAAACGTTTGTTGTAAAATAAAAAAAATGTTTGATCAAAATAAAAAAAAAACAGTTTCAAAATAGTTTGTTTTTTTTAAAAAGAAAAAAGAAACGTTTGTTGTAAAATAAAAAATATGTGATTTCAAAATAGTTTGATTTTTTACTAAAAAAAAAAAAAGAAAAAATTTTTGTTTTAAACTTAAAAAAAAAAAAGAAAAATGTGTGAAAAATAAATAGTTTGTTTCCTTTAAAGATGTAGTTTGTTTGACCGAACTACGCAGGTTTGATTCTCACCACTAGGTGAGATACGTAGGCAACCCTCATCGGGTTCAACCACCCCTTTAAAAAAAAATCAAATAAAAAAAATGTGTGTGTTTAATTTTGTCAATAAATCGAAGTGACGCTGTTTTTGAAAATAGCCGAATGCTCCGAAAGGACACCGGAAGGTTGTTTTTTGCTAAAATAGCCACTTTAAATTATTTTAATAATTTGCGGGCACAACCTTGAAATATTCCTTGTGGAAATGTTGCAAGGCCATAACCGCAAAATCAAGTCCGGGTTCACACCCCTTTTGCAAAAATAACCAAAAAATGTCAAATTTTTGATTTTGTTATAAATAAGTCGGGTGATGCTATTCTTGCTTAAAATTAGCCGAATGTCCCGCAAAAGGACGCCGGAAGGCCGTTTTTGCAAGAATAGCCACTTTGAGTCGTTTGGAAATAATTTTGGACACATCCTGGAAATATTCCCTCGCGGAAATGTCGAAAGGTTGTATCCGCAAAAAATCAAGTTTTGAGTCATCACTCAACTTTACAAAAATAACCACTTTATCAAATAAGGCATTACATGGCCGGAGTTTTGCTGAAATAGCCACATTTTTGCATTTTAACTTCCTCAATCTTGTGTTGGCCTGTGTCGGTGCTGAACGATGCCCCATAGGCCCCAGGATAAATTTTTTTTTTTTTTTGAATTTGCATCTTCTTAAATAAAATTTTGCAAAAAGAGCCACTTTGTTTAAATAAGCCATTACATGGCCAATTTATGAAAAATAGTCTTGTGTTGGTTTATGGTGATGCCGAACGATGCCCCATGAGCCACGGGATAAAAAAAAAAAAAATTTCAAGTTTATCTTTCTTAAATAAATTTTGCAAAAATAGTCATTTTGTCAAATAAGCCATTATGTGGCCAATTTTGTAGAAATAGTCATAATTGACACCAAAAATATTCCCCTTCTTGTAGAAATCTCCTACACGAGTTTGTAGTCGGAATCAGCTTCTATAATTTTCTTTCAAAGAAAAAGAAAAAAAAATCAAAAAAAAAATCAAATAAACATCTCTTTATTTCTTGCATTAATTTGCAAGAACTACGCTCGGTCTAACAAATGCATGATAGAAAGGTTTAACTGCCTAGGTTCATTGCATCCCTAATGTGCGTTTACCTACCTGTCAAATGTCCTAACGTTAACATGATGACTTCGCTTTGTTGTGTCCATTTCCAGAAAGGTGGTTGGTTGTGGTTCTAAAATAACTCTTCCCTGTAACACAAAGTCAGAGGACAATGGCAGAGAATCTCAAGACTGAGTGGGTTGACACCGATACCCGACAACGACTGGTTGAACGGAACCACGAGTCAATAGAAGAAGTCAAAATATTGAGACAACACGTGGCTGATATGTATCGGGCGTGGATGGATGGAAAAGCACCACCTCCGCCACCACCTAGCTTCCTGGACTCTGTCCTTACCCATACAATGAACCCGATGCCAGATGATCTCCCGCACTCTCCATATATACCCACCTATCCCAACTTCTCCAGCCATTCGAGTAGCTCAATTACTCGTCCCCCAACTATGTTTTCACAACGCTACTCCCGTCCCCAACACCACTACTCTCCCTGGGACAACCAAAATCGTACTTCACCTTCCAGGTACCCAGCTCCACAAAAGGCTTACCAACCCCCACGAACACCGGAAACCCCCCGGGTCAGGTTTCAGGCCCAATAAGGCGTTTAGGGAGGAGAGGTTGCTGAAGCGAGAAAAGGCGCTCACCCCTATCGGAGAATCCTATGCAAGTCTATTTGAAAAGTTAAAACATGCCGGCCTGATTACGCCGCTCCCCGAATACACTCCCGATCCACGTGCAAGAAGCTTCGATCCTATTGCACGATGTGCATACCATTCCAATGTCAGAGGGCACGATATTGAGAGTTGCCGTACCTTGAAAAAGGAAATAGAAAGAATGATTCAAAAAGGGTGGTTGATTATGGTCAATGATGATGACATGGGACACACAAATCCTCTGGGGGGTGTATTGACTGGGGCTAAAAATGTTGAAGCGGATGGCAGCCTTGGCAATATTGATGCAGAGCTTAGTGGCTAAAATGTTGTGCTTGGTAATTGGGAAGATACTCCATCTTTTGGTCAGCTAGATGGAGCTTTGGTGGTTCGTTTTGTCGTCATTTTTGTTGTCCGAGTTATTTTCAGGGTTTTCTTGTGGTCAAACCCTTTTGTCCTAGCGATTTACTTTGGTCTTGCCCAGTTTTGTTTCAGGGCGGTACTCTAGTTTGTTTTGCTTGTTTTGTCATTGAACCATTTCGTCATTAGTTTAATGAAGCTTTCGGTCTTTTGTTACTTCCGGTCAGTTTATTTAGTTCTTTTACCCTTTGGATTTGTCTTGTGCTCAAACGCCGAATCTAGTGACACGACATGCGCACACATAATTATGGCTTAATTCTAAAAGTTAATCATTAAGCAATTGGAAGATGATCGGGGCATCCAAAGGAAACAAAAACAACTTGAGACTATCTGGATCCTGAGTCATCTGAAACCGGGGCACGTAAAAAGGGAAACAGTCAAAGGCAAGCTGGCCAAAATTGACATGGGGTCTTTCATAATGAGAGTGTTGCCCAATAGTGCTTTAAAGATACGATGAATACTAATTGTGCCGTTTACGCTTGGCATGTTTTGAAGATTGGAATGACAAAGGCGTTTTGTTCTGCTATCCAAACACTTTATCCATCGTCAACCCTTTGAGCCTGAATTTAAATTCTTTCATATCCCTCCTTCGGAATTAGTTGCAAAAACTAGAAACACAAGTTTGAAAGGAAAAAGAAGAAAGGGATAAAGAAAAGTAAAGGAAAAGAAAACAACAAAAAGAGATAAAGAAAAGAAAAAGAAAAAAGTGTGGAAAAAGAAATTTGAAAAGAGGAATTGGGAACTACGTTTGACCTGATTCCTTAAAGAGGATACGTAGGCGCTTCACAGCTCGGTCATAGTGTAAATAAAGAAATAAAAATCCCCAAGTAAAAAGCTGGGGCAAAGAAAAATTGTGTTTATTGTAAATAAATTTAGGTCCGAAGGTTGTAAATTTTGAACCCAAAATTGATTTTGTTTTGAGCCTTCAATACCCTTTCTTTCTAGCCCTATCCAAATCCCACATTACGGTCCAAAGAAAGACCTTCCGATCAGTCTTCAAAAGATGCCGCGCCAGGCAAGGGATAGAGTCCTATCATAATATAACACGTTGATTCTCAGCAGAAAAGACGTTGATTCTCAGCAGAAAGGAAATACGAGAGAGTCTTGGCAGTGACACCCCAATCCCCAGCTAAAAGTGATACAAATGAGAGAGTCTTACCGGTGAAAACCTTCACGGGCACCATAAGACGACGAAAGCTGAGAGAAAATCAAAATGAGAGAGGCTTGAAAGTGAAAACCCTTCGGGCACTACAAGTCGAATAAAGGTGATAATCAGATGGAAATCACGAGACAGAAATCGTGAAAGGCAATTAACGACGAAGGATAGACCATATGTGCATGTCATGACCAAGTGGAGTTGGTATTCGCGTTTGATAAGTTTTTATAGATATTTCTTGTTAGAGAGTCATTTTCTTTTTCCTTTGTCTTCTATTTTGTTTCTTTTTATCTTTCTTATTTTTATCAAAAATTCCCCATCAAGGTCTGTCTAGTCAGAACAAGTGAGAAATAACTTCAAAACTTGCCACCAACTTTCCAATTATTATGCAAAGCAAGGAAATGCCATTGACGGCAGAGAAATAGGGTGCGAAGGAAGATTATTAAACTGGGGCAGAAAATTTTCTTTTCAGTTTGAAAATTTTTTGGAAGTCAATACCCACTTGGGGAAGAAGGAAAGTCTTAAGGGAAATGGTCTTCGAACAAGTGTCATCCTCAACAACCTTCAAGAAGAGTGAAACACCAATTTTGAAGAAATGAAAATCTACCGGCAGTGTTATCTTCAGCAAGTTCCGAGGTGGTCGGACAACACAGAGTGGTAAAGGAAGAAAGGAAATCTCATCTTCAACAAAATAACCCCCAGCAAGTTGAGAAACACAGAACGGGGAAGGGATAAAAGGAGAAAACTATCGGATCCCCCGACAGGGTAATCCCCAGCTGATGACACTTCAATCCCCAGCGATCTCGAGAGAGAATAAAGGTTCCGAAGGAAGTAGAAAAGGAGGAAATAAAGAAGATTTTCCCCAGCAGCATTACCCCAGCAGGTAAGTAATTAGTTCCAAAGACATCCCCAGCAGTCAAGAGAAAAATAACACAACCCGGGAGGAAAGCAATTCCAAAACAAGGTAATTCGGAAGAGAGGAATGGCGATTTATTTTCAAAAGATGTTGTTGAAGTCAGGAGCCCGCCTGAAGAGAGGAATGGCAATTTATTTTCAAAAGATGTTGTTGAAGTCAGGAGCCCGCCTGAAGAGAGGAATGGCGTTTAATTTTCAGAGTTGATGGTTGAAGTCAGGAGCCCGCCTGAAGAGAGGAATGGCGATTTATTTTCAAAAGATGTTGAAGTCGGGAGCCCGCCTAAAGAGAGGAATGGCGCTTAATTTTTAGAGTTGATGATTGAAGTCGGGAGCCCGCCTGAAGAGAGGAATGGCGATTTATTTTCAAAAAGATGTTGTTGAAGTCGGGAGCCCGCCCGAAGAGAGGAATGGCGATTTATTTTCAAAAGATGTTGTTGAAGTCGGGAGCCCGCCCTGAAGAGAGGAATGGCGATTTATTTTTCAAAAGTTGACGTTGAAGTCAGGAGCCCGCGCCTGAAGAGAGGAATGGCGATTTATGTTCAAAAGATGTTGCTGAAGTCAGGAGCCCGCCTGAAGAGAGGAATGACAATTTATTTTCAAAAGATGTTGTTGAAGTCAGGAGCCCGCCTGAAGAGAGGAATGGCGTTTAATTTTCAGAGTTGATGGTTGAAGTCAGGAGCCCGCCTGTAGAGAGGAATGGCGATTTATTTTCAAAAGATGTTGTTGAAGTCAGGAGCCCGCCTGAAGAGAGGAATGGCGATTTATTTTTTCAAAAGATGTGTTTGAAGTCAGGAGCCCGCCTGAAGAGAGGAATGGCGATTTATTTTCAAAAAGATGTTGTTGAAGTCAGGAGCCCGCCTGAAGAGAGGAATGGCGATTTATTTTCAAAAGATGTTGTTGAAGTCAGGAGCCCGCCTGAAGAGAGGAATGGCAATTTATTTTCAAAAGATGTTGTTGAAGTCAGGAGCCCGCCTGAAGAGAGGAATGGCGATTTATGTTCAAAAGATGTTGTTGAAGTCGGGAGCCCACCTGAAGAGAGGAATGGCGATTTATTCTCAAAAGATGTTGTTTGAAGTCGGGAGCCCGCCTGTAGAGAGGAATGGCGATTTATTTTTCAAAAGATGTGGTTGAAGTCGGGAGCCCGCCTGAAGAGAGGAATGGCGATTTATGTTCAAAAGATGTTGTTGAAGTCGGGAGCCCGCCCGAAGAGAATGGAGTGGCGATTTTATTTTGAAGTAGTAGTTGAAGTCGGGGAGCCCGCCTGGGAGAATGGAGTGGCGATTTTATTTTGAAGTAATAGTTGAAGTCAAGGAGCCCGCCCGAAGAATGGAGTGGCGATTTATTGTTGAAGTTGTTTAAGGAAAGCGGCGAGTGTAACGGAAATCCCCGACATGAATCGAAGGAAGGCAACAAGGATCGGAAAAGATAGCTTCGGACTTCGAAGGAGAATAGCTCAAAGATCACAAGTAAGGAATTCACTTCGGAGTGCAATACAAGATAGCAACAAAAGAAGCTTGCAACCAGAATGCGAGTCAACAATCCGAGATGATCAACAGAAGTTAGTCATAATGAAAAAAAAAGGCAAGGAGTTAATCTAAGTGCAGAAGTTGATGAAAGATGTGGTGTGCTCAAGACATGGCCGAGGTCACAAGCACTGCATACCTGGTTCAGATCCAGAAAGCGGAAGAAGATTGAACTAGTACCTACAACTAGCAAGTATCAAGGTTCAAATTTAGAGTCCGCATGAAGCACCAACCAATACTCAAGATCAAGCTTCAGAAGACTTATAGATATGAATTTTGTAACTAGTAGCTGATAGGCTTAGTTAGTCTTTTTCATATTTTTTGATGTAATAGCAGGACCACGGACCGGAACTTCGATGGGACGGAACCTCGACGGAACAACACCTCGACTGGCTCTCCACCTCGGTTACCCCTTCCTCACTCACTTTCGAACTACACGTGGCCTGATTCCTTTATAGCCAAGGATATGTAGGCAGCTCAGATACAAGGGCTCGGTCACATTCCTCTTCTCTTAGTTTAGTCCCTCCCAATAAGGGTCGGGTCAAAAACACTTGTCTAGTCGTTCTTTGTCTGAAAACTCTTTGTGTTTTCAGTCAAAGAGGGGCAGCTGTAAACACGTGATTTTTGACCCTCCCCGAGATTTTTCTATATTTCTAGCGTAAAATATTTAGTTTAGTTTTAATATAGCTATTTTAGTTAAATTTGACTCTTTTACTTTACTTTTACCTCAAAATGAAAAAATAACAAAAATATAGTTTTATTAATGTTTCGTAGTCATATTTAAACTTGAAAAATATAAAAAATAGTTTTATTTTAATTACGAGTATTATAGTTATTTTGATTACCTAGGATTAATTAAATAACACCGTGTTCTCATTTTCGGTTCCGGGCGAAGAATAATATTCGGGTTCGAACTACCCGGTTTTATAATTTTCGGACCTAGCCCGTAATAACCCGAGTCCACCACACGTGGGGGACACACATGGGGGACACGGACAGAATATTATGGGAGGGGATGGGCATCAACATTGTTAAAATAAAGGTGGGACTATTCATGGGTTTTGGATTTAAAAAGGGAGATAAAGGGGATGGGGCTCACGTTTTTGGGGGGAGGATTGATTTTAAATAAAAGAAACACTACTACTATTAAAGAAAGGGAGGCAGTAAACAGAAGGGACCTTCTTCTTGGTCTCTGACGGCTTGAAGAACAAGAAAAAATCGGGCAGCAAGGGATTTATAAAAAGAAAAACGGGAGCAAGGGGGAGGGGGTTTATAAAAAGAAAAAGAAAGAAAAACGGGAGCAAAAAAGGAAAAAACGAAAAGAAAGAAAAAGACAGAAGCAAAAGGGGCTTGGAGGGGGGCACGTTTTAGGCACGGTTTTTTGCATTTCTGGACCCTCACGTTTTTGAAAAGTTTTCTTCTTCATCTTCTTCAGAAAAATAGACTACTGTTCGGTTGTTTTTCTTCACGGGGAGAACAAAGAAAATTGGGGTGCTTCTTCATTTTTTTTACGGAAAAATACACGGCAGAAGACACCTGAGAGCAGGGACTTCATCTTCTTCTTGCTAACACACACTAACACTAGAAATCATAAACCGACGACCTCCGTCGACGCCAGCCATAGCTGAAGCGTTGTCAATCCACAGCCTTCCGTTGCTACCTTCTTCACGTCCAAACGACCTCAGCTGTTGCTGCTTGACAGTGAGAAAATACAGCAGAAATAGTGATAGAAAAGTGAGAGGTTTTCAGTCCAGTTGCGTTCGAGGTTCCGGCACGGTCGTATCGTTCGTGTTCTAATTCGTGACTGTTGATTCACTTTGCCGCGACCAGGTATTTCTTCAATCGAATAATATAAGCTTCATTTTATTTGAACGAGAACAATGTAATCTGCTTATGCTTTGTTATATTTTGAAATTGTTTGAAGTTCATTATATTACATATTTGTTTTTCTTGATCTTTAAGTAACAATGATGTTTATGAAATGTCTATGATTTTTTAAAAAAAAAAAAAAAAGATTAACGTGTAATATTTTAAAATGTGGCAGCATGTTACACATTAAATGAATCCAAACTCAATGAGGCAGAATGTTTAAAAATTAACGTGTAGTATTCTAAAATGTGAAGTATTGCTCAATAAATAAATATAATAGGAAAATTGTGTTGGGAATACTTGCTAAATAAGTCATTTTTGTATATTATCATGATTATGGGTACGGTTTCCGCGACATAATTAGATTAAAGGAATCGGGGGTGCATTTCATGTGACCCGACTCCATATTTGAACAAGGTTAAATAAAGAGTGTCGTGAACCACAAGTGCATTTCATGTAGTGTGGCTTGCAACATGTTTTTAAATAATCTTGAATTAACTCCTAAATAAATATAGCGGAATGTAGTTTGCTTTTAAATTAGAATTAGAGGTGTGCCTCGCCTAACAAAATTATACAAATCGCGGGGCCCTCATAAATATATATGTAAAATATTTAGATTTCGAGATGTGCCGTTTCTTCGCGAATTTCCTAGCCTTCAAAAAAAATGTAAATAAGTAATCGCTCTAGGCGCGTATTTTAATAATTTTACCTTCTTAAATACGGGTGTGCATTTCATGCGGCCCAAATCCAAATCCCAAAATGTTGAATAAGAGTATGTCGAGGATCCGGGTGCATTTCATGTGACGTGATTCGAAACATATTTTTAGGCAACATTATTTTTCGTAAATAATAATAATAATAAAAGCGGTAAAGGGATATTAATTTGCATTAAGTATATAATTGTAAAAATCAGATAAATAAGCCGAATATGACAGTTAAGCGACCGTGCTAGAACCACGGAATTCGGGAATGCCTAACACCTTCTCCCGGGTTAACAGAATTCCTTATCCGGATTTCTGGTTCGCGGACCGTCAAATAGAGTCAAACCTTTCCTCAATTCGGGTTTCAAACCGGTGACTTGGGACACCATAAATCTCCCAAGTGGCGACTCCGAATCTCTCAATAAATGAATCCCGTTTTGGTTGTCCTTTAATTGGAAAAACTCTTTGC
Organism: Nicotiana noctiflora; assembly: GCA_032618575.1. Lineage (NCBI taxonomy): Eukaryota > Viridiplantae > Streptophyta > Magnoliopsida > Solanales > Solanaceae > Nicotiana > Nicotiana noctiflora. Next base: position 292,187 of record JASVEL010002499.1, on the reverse strand, counting down.
GCCCTCGCGGGTGCGTAAAAAAGAGGTGTGACATCGACAACAACTCTTGATTTCTCATTGATAGTTCAAAAACATCGGTTTACAAGATGGTGTTGTGCTACTAATGCAAAGAACATATGAATACAGAATGCATGCCCTATGAATACATTAATGCTCCTAGTGTCCGCGAGACATCATTTGGTCTTGTCACGGGCCTATATGCTAATCCCCTTTGGAGCCTATCTAGGTCGGACATGACTTGCTGCACAAAGAACTTCACAACTGACACAAATGTTGCCCGGGACATGTCTTCACACAACTGGCTCTTCCGGGTGATGTACTGAGCAATATGAACAATTCTTTCTCGAATAACCCCTTTCTCTTGAAGTAATCGGCTGATCTGTTTGGTGCGAGCATCTAAAGTACGTTGGTTCTCCTTTTGTATTTGTTGTAGCTCAAACTCTAGCTAAGCCATAGTCGTGTAACAATGTTCTCTTTCTTCTTCGAGATCTTTGATGATCTTGTCACTTTTGACAGTGGCTGTGACAATTTTCTTTCTCAGTCGAGCTACCTCAAGCTCGTACTTATCATGTAGCTGCTGAACCATCTTGGCTCTTTCCTCGGCATCTTTGGCCAGTTGCTTCCGAGCCCTAACTAACTCCTTTTCTGCTTTGTCTAAGTCGAAGCTGTAGTCATTTACTTTACGCCGAAGAGTTTCAATCAATTTCTCGTCTCGGGCCAACCGAACAGGGGGTCTCGGATGCAATTTTCATCTTAGCAACCTAAGCCTTCAGAATTTTATTTTCTCTCTTCAGCTGCTTTTTCTCTCCTTCGTCGGATGCTGCCTACAAACCGCTCTCAAATTGGAGATCTCTCAACTGTTTTTCCAGCAAGCTGATCTTGGCCCTATATTCACTTTTTTTGGCCGCCCAATTCCTGTTTTCCTTAGATTGCTCCACCAGATCTTGCAGGTGAGGTCTTTTCGAAGGCCTATCATGCTCAATACCCCGTCGATGCCATGCGAAATACCCTGACGACACTTCACACCGAGCTCTGTTCTGCACACAAGTCTCTGCCTTCAAGTTCTGACATTCATTCCAAATCTGTCGGACCTTTGCTTCCGGGAATTGCCCATCCGGGCTAATCTCTATCACTTGCGAACTGAGGTCCCCATCCTTTGGTATAACTTGACATCTACCAAGCTATCGCAGGGCCCTGTACGGGGCATAAGGCTGAATACTTTTCAAACCCAAGATCAAAAAGTGCGACCCTTGTGTCGGCATATAAATCACCTCGTCGAGGGGCAACCAATCATATGCCCAATCGATCTGGCTATCGGTCAATGATCGTAGATGTTAAATCTAATCCTTTACTCCCTCTGGCAACTTAACTTCTTTTGTTCTCGTGTAAAATTCTTCGAGGCACATTCTTTCAGTCGGCCCATAGCTTGAGAACGAAGGATGATGGCATATATGTTCTATCAACCAGATTTGCATAATCAAGTTACATCCCTCAAAGAAGTTGGACCCTACTTTACATGTAGTCAAGGCATGGTAGATGTCGGCTAAAATCATTGGGGCCAGAGTACAATTATCTTGTACAACCAAAGTGCTTGCTACTCCGGCAACCTTTATATCAATGTGCCCGTCTCTTCTCAGAAATATGATGATCCCGAGAAATGCCACTAAGAAAGCAAACCGTCGATGCTCCTCCCATTTTGCTCGGTTGGACTTTGCTACAAAGCTTGTTCGTGGAGTCGTTGAAACCCCCGACATGTCCATATCTGCTATAAATGAAGTTTAGGGAGCAAAATCCGTTGGCTAAATCATCGTTGTGGACATTTCTAGCAATTTTCAAAGTGTCCAAGAAGCGGTGCGCTGTTAGTGCTCTCGAGGCCACCGGGTATTTTTCTTTTAAAGGGACCTCGTTCTTCCTTATGTAGAAAGCAATTTCCTCTAGAGTGGGAGTGAGTTCAAAGTCCGGAAGATGTAGTACATTGTGTGCAGGATCCCAATATGTGACCAGTGCTCTGATTATGTCGCCTCGGGGAATTATGTCCAATAAGCCCGTGAGATCCTTTAAGTAGCCTTTGATCCAATTTTGACCTTCTATTCCCATGTCGTTCCACCATAGTCTTAGCTCCATAGGGATTTAATTCATTAAGGCGAAAGGTTCATTCTGTATTGTGCTCATCCTGCACATTTATTAGGGAGATTTTAAAAGATAAAAATGTTTTTCAATGCAAATTTTCATTTTTGAATTTTGAAAAAGAAAGAGACATGACTTTCGAAGTGGCCATTTTTGCCAAAACAGCCTTCCGGCATCCTTTCGGAACGTTCGGCTGTTTCCAAAAATAGCGATCACTCCGATTTGAAACGAAAATATTTTTGGTCTTTTTTTCTAAAAAGGTGGTTGGACCCGTTCAAGGGTTGCCTACGTATCCCGCCTAATGGCGAGAATCAAACTTGCGTAGTTCGGTCAGATTAGTTGACCAATTATTTCAACACCAAAGCCATTTTTTTCAAACTTTCAGATTTTCCGAATACACTTTTTCACTAGTTCTCATTTTCTCTCTTTTTGAACAATCTTTTCTATCCTCGGGAATTATTCCGGTCCGCATAACGATCAAGGACAATAAAATGCAACACATAATATGCTCGGTCTTTTAATTATTGGGTCACCTGTCCTAGACGGACCCAACCCCTGTGTTGAGTCCGCTAAGTCAGATATGATAAAAATAATCGTCCTAGACCTATGTTCAACATCTTAAAGTTTCATAAAGTGCTAGACAGTGTACCCGAGCAGACAACTCGAATCGAGGAAGGGGCTACGTACCGGTGACTCACGGAGTCAATCGGCTTTGTAACTTATCCGGCCTCTATTTCTTAGTTTCAGGTGTAACTTAACAGAAAAAGGGAGTCTCAACCAGTAAGCACATCCCCGAGGGTGAAGAAGAGAAGGGTTTTTGGCACAGTTTTATATACAATCCACGTAATATCAAAGCGGTAAAACACATAGCATGTTGTTCAAAACATATAACAAGGTCAAATAATATCAAGGACGGCGATTCTAATGAGCTCGAGTTCTTAAACCCTAAAACCGAAATTCTGGGTTGGGATCCCCAGCAGAGTGGCCAGAGCTGTAACACCTCCCTTTTTACTACCCCACACCTGAAAAAGGCTTTTGTACCGATCCATTTGGAAAGATACGTAGGGTATACCTCAGTGTTCAAATACCCGAGACAGATATAACAACAAAGAGGAAGGAGTTTTTCCACATAAATGACAATCGGTCCGGGATTTTTATTTAATTATCAGATTCGCCACTTGGAAAGATAATGGTGTCCCAAGTCACCGGTTAATCCCGAATTCGAGGAATTTACTCTGTTATTACAGTCCGCGAAACAAAGACATGGATAAGGAACTCTATTAACTCGGGAGAAGGTGTTAGGCATTCCCGGATTCCGTGGTTTTAACACGGTCGCTCAACCGTCGTTCTCAATCTTATTTGACTTGTTATAAAATTTTAAACAATATGTATGTGCTTTTACTTTAATATTTTTTAAAAGAATTGCGACATCGCGAAAACGTACTTAGAGTCACACCGCAACCAGTACGCTTGTGACCTTTAGTACATTTCGGCTTTGCCGGGATTTGGGAATTGAGTCGAACCAAGTGCACACTCGTATTTAAGAAAAGTATATTAAATCGTGCCTAATAGTGTCTATCGGCTTTTAATTCTTTTGGGAGAAGCTATGAAATTTACTAGTAGCTTTTCCGATTCTATTTACACATTATTTCGTTACTAAGGGGGCCCCACTATTTGGTGTCATGTGAGGCTCATCCCGATTAAATTTTAGAGTCTCAATCCTAACAGACTATATTATTCTATTTCTGTTCTTTCCTTAGCTAATTATTATCGTATCAGAATTGAGCCCAGGCCACTATCATTTCCTTTATCGGGCCTGGGCCTTTGTACCCACATTTAAATAGATATTGGATCTGCCCAGGTCTTAATGACCCAGGCCGTCTTTAGGCTTCTATTCGATGGTCCATCCAGCTTCGTGTGATAGTTCAAGCCCACGTTACATATTCGGCCCAAACCGAATTGGAACAATAATAATGAAAGCAAATAACTGAAGACAAATATAAACATCTGGAATCAATAATAACTTCAAATTGCACTTTTATTTATCAAAGGGGAGAAATCAGTATACAAATTATCAGTGTTAATTTTAACTCCCAACTGTCTAATGCACATGTGAATCGAATTAAAAGATTGACCTCACTTTTGTTTCCAATGATGAATCTATACTAACATCCAAATTACTTACTAACTAAGGGGTTAAGAAGTGATTTAACTATATATGAAAAGCATGATGATTACCTAAAGATGAGATGAATTATCTACAGCTACACTGTTATACTACTGAGTCTAATACGAGTTGAACTTATTTGATGTTTTCAAAGCCAACTTCGTCTTAATTGTTACTTCATCTGTTCATTTACACCTTTAAACTCACTCAAGTCTGGACATTGATCTCTAGAGCATGCTAATTATATGAGCAAGATTTATAGTTCTAATTACTTAATTATAATAACCTAAGTATCTATATTTAAGTGATTCAAAGACTTAAGCATAACTATACCACTGATTTTACTACGACTTTAGCTCATTACAGTGTTATTAATTCAATTGTGAATGAATCATGGCTTGAACTACTGTTTTCTCGTTCGAAACTTATTTATATCTAAATGCAGATCCTCAAAATATGATTAACTATGTGATCATGATTTACGATACTACTGTGAACAAGTTGTTAATGATTAAGACTGTGGTTAACTAGCTTATTTTTTAAAAGTTTTACCTACTTTAACTAGGTGACATGCTATCTTCGATTATGCTATGACTATAATACTAGCTATTACACCGTTTTTGTTTTTGTTTTTCTACTAATACATTCTACACTACATTTAAATTACAGATCTAAGTTATATTAAACTATTAATCAAAAGAATAAATCAAAATACAAAACAGAAATTGATTTCAACTCTCGAACTTCATTCCACTTAAGCATTTCAAAATTTACATCTTCAGTTGAACAAGGGAATGTACCTGGTTCAACAAAATAGAAGCCGATGAGTTCTAGGGGGGATTAGAAGCAAGGGATCAACAACAGACTCAAGCAAAGCAATGCAACAGTGTAAGATGGAATATCAACGAACAGAAAACCACAGCAACAGCAAATATGAAATCCCAGAAGAGATCGAGCAAAAAACCCACACACCAACAGCTTAACCATTGATTGCTACTTGAAATATGCAGGAAAACTATTTGCTAATAGCTATTATATTTTACTCTGAATTTCTCTATTGAAAAACCAGCCCTTACTTAGTCTTTTTAGGGGGTATTTATAGGCATATTTCTTGGGGGGAAAGAATAGGAGTTAATTCCATTTCTCCCCCTTTGAAAATTACTAAATCTACACTTACACCCCATTTTCTGTTATAAGATCCCTTCCAGCATGTGCTGGAAGGTTCTTTTTTATTCTATTCCTAAGCTTTTACCAAAGTGTCCCTATTGGTTAAGGATTTTTACTGATTTTCCTTTTTAGGGAGACCATTATACCCCTCAATCTCTGCAAAAATTGCAGAAATCAGGAGCACAAATGACTCTTATGTCCCTATATGCTCTATTTAATCTACCATTTTACCAATTTGTGTTCCTTTTATGCCCTTAAGGACACTGCTGAATTACCCGACCTACCTAGGTCAGGTTTTTCAGCATTTTTAGACTTATTTAACTAAGGGCCAGTCCTTGCATTGGTATTTAAGGACTGGCCAATTCTAACTTAAAGAACTATTTCAATTTTAACCCTTTTTATTTCATTTTCTGTTAATTAAAACTTTTATCTCATTTTAAAACTAATTGCAAGACTAGCCTACTTTATTGTTATACTTAGCCTACTTAAAATTTAGCCAGTCTCAAGTTGAGACTTGGCTTGGGCAATTGAAGCCCATTTACTCAACACAGGCCGGGCTAAGGCCTTTGCAGGCCTAGCCACCTGTGATTGAGGGCTCAATTTGAGCCTTGGTAAGTCTGAACTTTCAAACTTAAACCACTTATTACACAACTAGCCCATTTAAGGGTGGGCCAGTATGTGTAAGACCTTGCAGAGTTGGTCAATTTGCAAAATTGACCACTCTTGGTCACTTATTTATCTTATAACCTATTTTTCATTTTTCAATTTTAACCTATTTCATAACTAGCCATTTGTGAAACATAGTACTATTACAGCTATAACCAATTTCCCTAAGGTTGATGGGCATTAACACTGCTCATACTAACAATAAACTATTGCAAACTCAGCCATTTCAACATACAATTGCACACATAGCCACGTGAAACCAAACATTGTTCATCAATCAATTAAAACTCAGAAGGGAATTTTGATAATGTTGAATCTTAACTAATCAACTCACATAACTCAATTTCATGTTGCAAAGTGTCAATTAACATCAATCAGACTTTATTACAACCAATTTATGCTAGATGATTCACTAAAAGACCCAAAACACTTAAAGTTCATGGACATAGACTTAATAGAAACTAGGTCTCATAAAACAGTCAAGAAGAATGAAGAATAGCCTATATAGGAACGATGGACCTTCACAGAGTAACATAAGAGTGGTAATCAGAAACCACTTTCAAGTACTAACCCTCTTTTGATATATACATGTGATAGATAAGATGAAGATAAAGAACAGAAGAACATGGAGAAACAGTGAAGAAGAATCCTACATCTATCATGTAAAGTAACAGAAGAAAGAAACATAATCACTAAATCAAGATTAGCATGCCTATTTAGCAGATGAAAGCACATAAGAGGTGATATAGACATGAAATGAGGCTAGGCTTGCACTAAAACAAACAGAAGGGATGTTGAAAGCCAACAAATGAGAAATCCCTAAATATAAACAAAGGATGTGAAGATCTCTAGAACAGAGAAGCAAACCCAGATTAAACACAAGATAACTCTAATATAAGAGATGAAGAAAGACGGCTAAACTTTCACTAAGACTAAACGTGCAAAGAAACAGAAAGAAGAACAGTCAAGATATTGCAAACTAACAAAAGACAACCTAATACAAAGATGAAAAAGAATGAGAGTCAAACGACTAAACTAGCATTTGAACTTAACATGCAGAACAACAGAAGAAATATTGAAAACCAACAAGATGAGGAACCCTAATACTAACAGAAGATAAAGAAGCACAGGGACATCAAGCTCTTTAAAACAGAGAAGCAAACCACAAGATAACCGTAATGAAAGAAAACGGCTAAACTTTCACTAAAACTAATCATGCAAAGAAACAGAAAAAAGGATAGTCATGATATTGCAAGCCAACAAATCAAGACAGATCTTTTTAAGCCAGAAAAATAAACAAAGATAAAAAAATAAAATCAAAACAACAAGATAACAAAACAATAGCCAACATAAAAATGAATAGACGAAAGAAAGCAAATAAACACAAAGAGTGAGGGGACTTAGCTTGCAGGGCCGGTCCCTTTTCACTCTTTTCTTTTTCACTCTCCTTTTCAGGCTTCTTTTCCTCTTTTCTTTATTTCTTTTTCTGTTTTTCTTTGTTAGACTTCAAGGTGAAGTCTTTTTGAGATCTGGTTTGGAGGAGGGTATTCAGAGGGGTAAAGGTGAGATCTTGGGAGGGGCTTTGGTTTGAGTCACCGGAGTTAGGGTTCCGACGACTTCTTTTTGGATATTCGAGAAGATCGGGGTAGATTCGAGGGAAACCAAGGTCATAGGGGGATAGATCGGGCTGAGGTGGTCCTGTGGTGTTGATTTGGAGTGGGTTCTCATAGGTTGTGGTCACCGGAGATAGACTCCGATGACCAGAGTCTCAAGAACAGGGGGGCTTTTAGGGTTTTCTTGGAGTTCTGGGTGAGGTTTGAGATGAAGAAGGAGGAAAGGGTGGTTTGGGTTATGGGGTGTGGCCGGAGACCACCGTGAGAGGTGGTGTCCTCCATGGCTGGTAAGGTGCAGAGGAGAAGAGGGAGATGGAGAAGAAAGGATTTTGGGCGGCTAGGGTTTGGGATTTTTTGCAAATGATCGGTCTCAATAGACCAAAGGCTTTTATACGCGTAAAGGCTTAGGTGATCTTGGTCGTTGAATCTCTTATGATCAACGGTCAAGACCTGGCGTTACATAAACGATGCCGTCTCATTACAAATAAGACCCAAGCTTTCATCCATTAGATTAGTTAAAACGGACGGCTCAGATCAGTCCTTAAACTTAATCAATTTAATTAATTCCAGTCAATTATCTCAGCCGTTGGATGTGATGCAATAGACGGCTGAGATCAATAGTATCTATTGAACTGGACCGACTCTTTGGGCCAATGTGTTTGGGCCACTGATTTGAATTTCTTTTGGCCCAATGTGACTATACCTATGTATTTTTTGTATTTTCTCTGGTACTTTAATTATTTTTATGTATTTTCTTGTTGTATTTTATTTCTTATTTTTATATTCTTTTCCAATTACTCAAATTCTTTCAATTTCCTATTTTTTCCAATTTTTTTTGATATTGTTTTCTATTTTCTACTATATTCCTTTAACTTCCGCTAATTAAAGCCATTTTTTGTTAATTTTCTTTTTAACTACTTAATCCAAAATACATGTATTTCTCCTATTTTTTTAATTTTCTAATTTCTAATTATTCAAACACACAAAGTGTATCTAATACCAAATAAGACATGCAATTACACTCAAAAATATTATTTTATTTTAATTTTGGAATTTACTTACCTAGTGCAAAACATGTGCTCACAGCAGCTGCCCTCTTTGCTCGGGAACACGAAGAGTTTCAGTGCAAAGACAAGTGAGCAGTAATGAGAGATTTTTGCACATTGGCATATTCCGTGAAAGCATTTTTGAAAACCTTTTGACCGCACCCTGCTTTAGAGGTTGCCTACATATCCTGGGCAAAACAAGAATCAAGTCAGTGTAGTTCGGGAAGGTTTGGCAGTTAAAAAACTACCAGACTTACTGTTCCATTGACACTGTTGAGACTTGGTGACTTACTCCTTATTACACCGGGGGATAAAATGTAAAATGAAGAAGCTATTCTAAGCTATGATTCTACGAATTACAATTGTTCCTATCTAGCTCCTTGTCTATTTACTCTTCCTTGTCTCTTTTTTCTTGACTTTCTGTGATGATGACTTTCTTTTTATTGATTTTACTTTTCTTGCTCCCCCCTTCTTTTTTATTTTTGATGATACTTCTTGTCTTCGAAGTGAGACCTGCTTAAGACAAACCAAAACAACAAACTTTTTCTTCTGCCCCAGTATGTGCTTTTCATGTTACGGTGTTACTCATGTTAGCTAACACAAACCAAAGTTGCGGAAATTAAAATTGCAAAAATGTATTCCCTTGTTATCCAGTTGGGCGCCTGATGCATGAAATTAAAATTTGCAGAAAAGTATTCCCTTGTTATCCAGGTGGGCGCTTGATGCATGAAATTAAAATTGCAGAAAAGTATTCCCTTATTATCCAGGTGGGCGCCTGATGCATGAAATTAAAATTGCAGAAAAGTATTCCCTTATTATCCAGGTGGGCGCCTAATGCATGAAATTAAAATTGCAGAAAAGTATTCCCTTGTTATCCAGGTGGGCGCCTGATGCATGAAATTAAAATTGCAAAAAAGTATTCCCTTGTTATCCAGGTGGGCGCCTGATGCATGAAATTAAAATTGCAAAAAAGTATTCCCTTGTTATCCAGGTGGGCGCCTGATGCATGAAATTAAAATTGCAGAAATGTATTCCCTTGTTATCCAGGTGGGCGCCTGATACATGAAATTAAAATTGCAGAAAAGTATTCCCTCAGTTTGAAGGTGGGCGTCTGATGCATGAAATTAAAAATTTGCAGAAAAGTATTCCCTTTGTTATCCAGGTGGGCGCCTGATGCATGAAATTAAACATTTGCAAAAAAGTATTCCCTTGTTATCCAAGTGGGCGCCTGATGCATGAAATTAAAAATTTGCAGAAAAGTATTCCCTCAATTTGATAGCTAAGGTATGAATTTTAAAGATGATACCTTCCACTTGTTTTTGGTATTTTCTTTGACTTTTATCCATGAATTCCTTCACTTATTGCCAAACTTTCTTTTTGATGTTTTCTATCTTTCCACATTGGTCACATCCATTTTAAAGTGATTATTGACAATTTGTTCCTATCTAAATCACAAAACAAATCTTATTAAATATAAGCTGCTGGCAACAGGCATCTGCCGTCCCTGCCTCTTATTGCTTTCCTTTTTTGCTTTTTCTTCCACTGTGTGGTCTTTCAGTTGACTATCTTCTACAAACTCTTTTTGTATTTTCTTGCTTTTCACTTTTTGTTTTCTTTTTCTTTTGGCTCTGTTTGCCTTTATTTCTTTCCAACTTTTTCCTTTCCTTTCTTTTCTGATCCAGTGTTATTTCAGCTCTTATCATCGGAGCTGGTAGTTAGCTTTTAAAAGACAAACAATTAAATGCAGAAAAATGAATCTCAAAAGGGGTAAAGATGTTTCGGAGGAGTGGTAGAACTTATTTGGGTATGTTGGCCGATTTTGTTGACCATGCCGTGTATTTAAACTCCGACCCAGTTCGTTCAACCCATTATTCTGACTCCAAATTGTTCTTGACCCAAACCGATCCTATTTTTTTTTTTGCCTTTTCTTTTTCCATGATAATCCTTACGATCGCCTTATGGTGCCTCGAAAGGTTTTCACCAACAAGACTCTCTCATTTATTCTCTCTCAACCTCACAATCGCCCTGCAGTGCCATTAAAGGTTTTCACTGTCAAGACTCTCTCATTTTTATTCTCTCAACCTCACAGTCGCCTCACGGTGCCGTTTAAGGTTTTCACCGATGAGACTCTCTCATTTTTTCATTTTTTTCATTTTCCTTTTGTCTTTTGTTTTTCTGTACCACTAATGTTGTCCAATGTTTCGTTCTTCCTCTATTGCATTTGTTATTCTCTTGAAATTGATCAGAAGGTCTTTCTTTGGACTGCAACGTGGCTTTTGGATGGGTTAAGAAAGAAAGGTAAAAGGCTCAAAATTTACGAGGGTTTAAAAATATTTACAACTCTCGGAATTATAAAAAATAACTTCTGCCCCAGTTTCAATATGTGGGAAATTTCTGGATTTTTCCTTTATTGTGACTGAACCTCTGTGAGGCTGCCTACATACCCTTTCGGGATCAAGTCAAACGTAGTTCATTACTACGCCATCAATTTATGAATTTCTTTTGACTTTTTACCTATTTCTTTGTCTTTTTCTTTTCCTTTCTCTTTTTTTTCTTTTTTTTCATTTTCATTTATTTTCCTTCTTCCTTTTTTTTTATTTTCCTTTATTTGCTACTTTCTTTTTGCGTCATAAACAATTCCGAGAGAGGGGTAATGAAAGAATATATCGAACATGGCTCAAATGGGGTGTCAATGGATAAAGTGTTTGGATAGAGAATAAAATGCCTTCATCATTTCAATTCCAAAATCACAACAAAATACAATCATACAATTGAAAAGGAATCATATATAGTATCTTTTGACGCATCTGAGTTGATAGCAGTCTCTTCGCACATTCCTTTCAATGTCTGTCAAATATAATGCTCCATTAGACAACACCCGTGATACCATAAATGGTCCCTGTCAATTCGGCGCAAATTTGCCCTTTGCTTCGGCCCAATGCGGTAGGATGCGCCTCAATACGAGTTGTCCAACTTCAAACTTCCGAGGACGCACCTTCTTATTATATGCTCTGGCCATTCTTCGTTGATACAATTGCCCGTGGCAAACTACTGCCAACCTTTTCTCGTCAATCAGACTTAATTATTCCAGCCGGGCTTTTACCCATTCTTCGTCATCTATTCATGCTTCAGCTATAATTCGTAATGACGGTATCTCTATTTCTGCGGGTATAACAGCCTCTGTCCCATACACCAATGAATAGGGTGTGGCACCGATATAAGTGTGCACTGTTGTGCTATAACCCATAAGAGCAAAAGGTAATTTCTCGTGCCATTGCCTGGATTGTTCCACCATTTTCCTGAGGATCTTCTTTATGTTCTTGTTTGCAGCTTCTACTGCCCCATTTGCCGTTGGCCTGTATAGTGTAAAGTTACGATGTGTGATCTTAAATCTCTGGCAAGCTTCCGCCATGAGATGACTGTTCAGATTGGCCCCGTTATCTGTGATGATTACCTTGGGAATTCCAAACCGGCATATAATATTTTCATGCACAAAATCCGCTATAGCTTTCTTCGTCACCGCCTTAAACGTCTTTGCTTCAACCCACTTAGTGAAGTAATCAATCGCGACCAAAATGAATCTATGCCCATTGGAAGCTGTAGGCTCTATTGGTCCGATAACATCCATGCCCCAAGCAACAAACGGCCAGGGTGCAGACATCGTATGCAATTCATAAGGCGGGGAGTGGATTAAATCTCCATGTACTTGGCATTGGTGGCATTTCCTCACATATCTGATACAATCCCGCTTCATGGTGAGCCAATAATACCCGGCTCTCAGAATCTTCTTTACTAAGATATACCCGCTCATATGGGGTCCACAGGCTCCAGCATGCACCTCAATCATAATCTTATCATCTTGTTGCGCATCTACACACCTCAACAACCCCAGGTCTGGTGTCCTTTAATATATAATTCCTCCACTGAGGAAAAAGCCATTCGCCAAGCGTCTTACAGCTCTTTTCTGATCACCGGTGGCTTGCTTCGGGTATTTTCCTGCTTTCAGGTATTCCTTGATGTCGTGATACCACGATTCTCCATCCAACTCTCCTTCCACAGCAAAACAGTAATCATTCTGATCACGTACCTGGATCTGAAGTGGATCTATATAGGCTTTATTCGGATGATGTAACATAGAAGATAGTGTGGCCAGAGCATCTGCAACTTCGTTGTGCATTCTTGGGATATGTTTGAACTCTATGGACTGGAATCTTTGGGACAACTCATGCAAACAATGTCGATAAAGTATCAATTTCAGATCTCTTATTTCCCATTCTCCCTGAATTTGATGTATCAAAAGATCCGAGTCACCCATGACCAAGATCTCTTGAACACCCATGTCTATTGCCATCCTTAATCCCAATATACACGCCTCATACTCGGCCATATTATTGGTACAGAAAAATCGAAGTTGAGCGGTAACGGGATAGTGTTGACCCATTTCTGAAATGAGTACTGCTCCGATACCAACTCCCTTACTGTTGACGGCTCCGTCGAAATACATCTTCCATCCCGGCTTTTCGCCCTGTTCTATTTATTCGACATTCATTTCCTCCTCATCCGGAAAATATGTCTTTAGTGGCTCATATTCATCATCTACTGGATTTTCTGTCAAGTGATCTGAAACTGCTTGCGCCTTCATCGCCGTACGTGTTACATAAATGATGTCAAATTCCGTGAGCAGAATCTGCCATTTAGCAAGTCTTCCCGTAGGCATGGGCTTCTGGAATAAGTATTTCAAAGGATCTAACCGTGATATCAGATATGTGGTGTATGCTGACAGATAGTGTTTCAGTTTCAAAGCCACCCAGGTCAATGCACAACATGTTCTCTCTAACGGAGTATCTTTTACCTCGTAAGATGTGAACTTCTTACTAAGGTAATATATAGCCTGCTCTTTCTTGCCCGTCTCATCGTGCTGTCCTAGCACACAACCAAAAGAATTGTCAAGCACCGTCAGATATAAGATCAAAGGTCTTCCTGGCTCTAGAGGAACTAGCACTAGAGGATTTGCCAAATATTCCTTGATTTTGTCGAAGGCTTCCTGACATTCATCGGTCCATTTCACTGCTGCATATTTCTTTAACAACTTGAAGATCGGTTCACATGTTGATGTCAACTGAGCGATAAACCGGCTAATATAATTCAGCCTTCCCAACAAGCTCATTACTTCCTTCTTGTTCTTCGGCGGAGGTAAACTCTAGATGGCTTTGATCTTTGATGGATCTAGTTCAATACCCCGCCGACTCACTATAAATCCCAATAGCTTCCCTGAAAACCACAACAAACCACAGCAACAACAAATATGAAATCCCAGAAGAGATCGAGCAGAAAACCCACACACCAACAGCTTAACCACTGATTGCTACTTGAAATATGCAGGAAAACTATTTGCTATTAGCTATTATATTTTACTCTGAATTTCTCTATTGAAAAACCAGCCCTTACTTAGTCTTTTTAGGGGGTATTTATAGGCAGATTTCTTGGGGGAAAGAATAGGAGTTAATTCCATTTCTCCCCCCTTAAAAATTACTAAATCTACACTTACACCCCATTTTCTATTATAAGATCCCTTCCAGCATGTGCTGGAAGGTTCTTTTTGATTCTATTCCTAAGCTTTTACTAAAGTATCCCTATTGGTTATGGATTTTTACTGATTTCCCTTTTTAGGGAGACCATTATACCCCCCAATCTCTGCAGAATTGCAGAAATCGGGAGCACAAATGACTCATATGTCCCTATATGCTCTATTTAATCTACCATTTTACCAATTTGTTTTTCTTTTATGCCCTTAAGGAGACTGCTGAATTACCTGAACTACCTAGGTCGGGTTTTTCAGCATTTCTAGACTTATTTAACTAAGGGCCAGTCCTTGCATTGGTATTTAAGGACTGGCCAATTCTAACTTAAAGAACTATTTCAATTTTAACCCTTTTATTTCATTTTCTGTTAGTTAAAACTTTTATCTCATTTTAAAACTAATTGCAGGACTAACCTGCTTTATTGTTATACTTAGCCTATTTAAAATTTAGCCAGTCTCAAGTTGAGACTTGGCTTGGGCAATTGAAGCCCATTTACTGAACACAGGCTGGGCTAAGGCCTTTGCAGACCTAGCCACATGTGATTCAGGGCTCAAATTGAGCCTTGGTAAGTCTGAACTTGCAGACTTAAACCAATTTACACAACTAGCCCATTTAAGGGTGGGCGAGTATGTGTAGGACCTTGCAGAGTTGGTTAATTTGCAAAATTGACCACGCTTGGTCACTTATTTATCTTATAACCTATTTTTCATTTTTCAATTTTAACCTATTTCATAACTAGCCATTTGTGAAACTTAGTAATATTACAGCTATAACCAATTTTCCTAAGGTTGATGGGCATTAACACTGCTCATACTAACAATAAACTATTGCAAACTGAGCCATTTCAACATACAATTGCACACATAGCCACATGAAACCAAACATTGTTCATCATTCAATTAAAACTCAGAAGAAAATTTTGATAATGTTGAATCTTAACTAATCAACTCACATAACTTAATTTCATGTAGCAAAGTTTCCATTAACATCAATCAAAGTTAATTACAACCAATTTATGCTAGATGATTCACTGAAAGACCCAAAACCCTTAAAGTTCATGGACATAGACTTAATAGAAACTAGGTCTTATAAAATAGTCAAGAAGAATGAAGAATAGCCTATATAGGAACAATGGACCTTGACAGAGTAACATAAGAGTGGTAATCAGAATCCAATTTCAAGTACTAACCCTATCTTGATATATACATGTGATAGATAACATGAAGATAAAGAACATAAGAACATGGAGAAACAGTGAAGAAGAATCCTACATCTATCATGTAAAGTAACAGAAGAAAGAAACATAATCATTAAATCAAGATTAGCATGCCTATTTAGCAGATGAAAGCACATAAGAGGTGATATAGACATGAAATGAGGCTAGGCTTGCATTAAAACAAACAGAATGGATGTTGAAAGCCAACAAATGAGAAATCCCTAAATATAAACAAAGGATGTGAAGATCTCTAGAACAGAGAAGCAAACCCAGATTAAACACAAGAAAACTCTGATATAAGAGATGAAGAAAGACGGCTAAACTTTCACTAAGACTAAACATGCAAAGAAACAGAAAGAAGAACAGTCAAGATATTGCAATCTAACAAAAGACAACCTAATACAAAGATGAAAAAGAATGAGAGTCAATTGACTAAACTAGTATTTGAACTAAACATGCAGAACAACAGAAGAAATATCGAAAACCAACAAGATGAGAAACCCTAATACTAACAGAAGATGAAGAAGCACAAGGACATCAAGATCTTTAAAACAGAGAAGCAAACCACAAGATAACCCTAATGAAAGAAAACGACTAAACTTTCACTAAAACTAATCATGCAAAGAAACAGAAAAAGAAGGATAGTCATGATATTGCAAGCCAACAAATCAAGACAGATCTTTTTACGCCAGAAAAATAACAATGATAAAAAATAAAATCAAAACAACAAGATAACAAAACAAAAGCCAACATAAAAATGAGTAGACGAAAGAAAGCAAATAAACACAAAGAGTGAGGGGACTTAGCTTGCAGGGCCGGTCCCCTGAGCTTCCCTTTTTCACTCTTTTCTTTTTCACTCTCATTTTCAGGCTTTTTTTCCTCTTTTCTTTATTTCTTTTTCTGGTTTTCTTTGTTAGACGTCAAGGTGAAGTCTTTTTGAGATCTGGTTTGTATGGGGGGTATTCAGAGGGGTAAAGGTGAGATCTTGGGAGGGGCTTTGGTTTGAGTCGCCTGAGTTAGGGTTCCGGCAACTTCTTTTTGGATATTCGAGAACATCGGGGTAGATTCGAGGGAAACCAAGGTCATATGGGGATAGGTCGTGCTGAGGTGGTCCTGTGGTGTTGAGTTGGAGTGGGTTATCATAGGTTGTGGTCACCGGAGATAGACTCCGATGACCGGAGTCTCTAGAACAGGGGGGCTTTTAGGGTTTTCTTGGAGTTCTGGGTGAGGTTTGAGATGAAGAAGGAGGAAATGGTGGTTTGGGGTATGGGGTGTGGCCGAATACCACCGTGGGAGGTGGTGGCCTCCATGGCCGGTAAGGTGCAGAGGAGAAGAGTGAGATTGTGAAGAAAGGATTTTGGGCGGCTAGGGTTTGGGATTTTTTGCAAATGATCGGCCTCAATAGACCAAAGCCTTTTATACTCGTAAAGGCTGAGGTGATCTTGGCCGTTGAATCTATGATGATCAACGATCAAGACCAGGCGTTACATAAACGACACCGTCTCATTACAAATGAGACCCAATCTTTCATCCATTAGATTAGTTAAAACGAACGGCTCAGATCAGTCCTTAAACTTAATCAATTTAATTAATTCCGGTCAATTATCTCAGCCGTTGGATGTGATGAAATGGACGACTGAGATCAATTGTATCTATTGAACTGGACCGGCTCTTTGGGCCAATGTGTTTGGGCCACTGATTTGAATTTCTTTTGGCCCAATGTGACTATACCTACGTATTTTTTGTATTTTCTCTGGTATTTTAATTATTTTTATGTATTTTCTTGTTGTATTTTATTTCCTATTTTTATATTCTTTTCCAATTACTCAAATTCTTTCAATTTCCTATTTTTTCCAATTTTTCTAATATTTTTTGCTATTTTCTACTATATTCCTTTAACTTCCGCTAATTAATGCTATTTTTTGTTAATTTTCTTTTTAACTACTTAATCCAAAATACATGTATTTCTCCTATTTTTTTAATTTTCTAATTTCTAATTATTCAAACACACAAAGTTTATCTAATTCCAAACAAGACATGCAATTACACTCAAAAATATTATTTTATTTTAATTTTGGAATTTACTTACCTAGTGCAAAAATCATGTGCTCACAGTAGGAAATTCGTTTGAGGAATGCCTCGTTAATCTGTTGCGTGTGCTGAAACGGTGCATCGAGACTAACTTAGTTTTAAATTGGGAAAAGTGACATTTCATGGTACAAGAAGGAATAGTCTTGGGGCACCAGGTGTCAAGCAAGGGAATAGAGGTTGATCGAGGAAAAGTTGATGTCATTGCAAAGTCGCCTCCACCAACTTCAGTAAGCTTTTTTGTACATGCCGGTTCTATCGGAGGTTCATTAAAGACTTATCCAAAATCGCCAATCCCCTCTGTAAGTCACTAGAAAAAGATCACTCTTATGTATTTTCTAATGATTGCAAGATAGCATTTGAGGAATTGAAGAAGAGGTTGATCACATCACCAATCATTGTTGCCCCCAACTGGGAGTAACCATCTGAACTTATGTGTGATGCTAGTGACTATGCGGTGGGGGCAGTGCTGGGCCAGCGGAAGGACAAATTGATGCATCCAATCTACTATGCTAGTAGAATACTGAGCAGAGCCCAGCTAAATTACACAATGATGGAAAAGGAGATGCTTGTTGTAGTGTTTGCTTTTGACAAGTTCAGGTCCTATCTTATAGGATCCAAGGTAATCGTATACACTGACCATGCAACACTCAGATATCTAATTGAAAAGAAGGACTCCAAGTCGCGCCTGATTTGGTGGGTGCTGCTACTGCAAGAGTTCAATCTTGAAATTCGTGATCGCAAGGGCACTGAAAATCAAGTCGTTGATCATTTATCACGAATTGAATGAGCTGAAAATGTTATAGAAAGTGAAGAAATCCTGGACCTTTCCAGACGAGCAGCTGCTCGCTACCACTCTTCTTGAAGCGCCATGGTATGCAGATTATGCTAATTACCTGGCCAGTGGTATTGTTTCTCACGGGTTGTCATTGGTCTAGAAGAAAAAGATTCTTTCGTGAAAGCCAATTGTTCTATTGGGATGAACCTTACTTGTTTAGAATTTGCCTTGATAACATGATCCGGAGATTAGTCTCCGAGATTGAACAATCTTCTGTCTTGCAGGCTTGTCACGTTTCGGCATATGGTGGACATTTTGGAGGAGTTCGGACAACAGCTACGGTGCTTGACGCCGGGTTTTTCTGGCCAATAGTGTTTAAAGATGCGCACTTGTGGGTAAAAGGGTGTAATGAATGTCAACGCACCGGGGACATCTCCCGGCGTCACGAGATGCCCATGAACCCAATCCAAGAGGTGGAAGTATTTGATGTCTGGGGGATAGACTTCATAGGTCCCTTCGTCAGCTTCTACGGTAATAAGTATATTCTTGTTGATGTAGATTATATGTCCAAATGGGTGGAAGCTGTAGCATTACCCACCAATGATGCTAAGGTGGTGGTTGGGTTTCTCAAGAAAAACATATTCACTCAATTTGGGACACCGTGAACAATCATAAGTGACAGGGGCACTCATTTTTGTAATCGAGCATTTGAAAAATTGCTGGTGAAATATGATGTGCGACATAAGCTGGCTACTCCATAACACCCGCAAACCAGTGGGCAAATTGAAGTGTCCAACAAAGAAATTAAGAGTGTACTCACAAAAACAGTGAACGTCACAAGGACCGACTGGTCAAGGAAGCTCGATGATGCGCTATGAGCTTATAGGACAACTTTCAAGACACCAATCGGCATGTCACCATACAATTTGGTGTTTGGGAAGGCTTGTCACTTACTAGTTGAATTAGAACATAAAGCATGGTGGGCACTAAAACAACTAAATCTCAACTTGGAAGATGCGGGCAAAACAAGAGTCACTGAATTACATGAGTTAGAAGAGTTCCGATATTTGGCTTTTGAAAGAACGAGGTTATATAAAGAGAGGATGAAGCGGCTGCACGACCAAAACATCATGGAGCGTAACTTTAAGTCCAGGGACAAGGTATTACTTTGTAACTCAAGACTATGATTGTTCCTGGATAAACTGAAATCAAAGTGGTCTGGCCCATTTCATGTGATTGAAGTATTTCCGTCCGGAGCTATGGAAGTTGATACTGAAGATGGCTCTCGAACATTTAGAGTCAATGGATAGCCGTTAAATTGTACATGGACATGTAAGAGTCCAAGGAGAAGTCTGAGATGTATTTGAATGATCCACAAAGGTCGAGCGAGCCTTAAATGCACAAAGTTGAGTCGTGTCGCAACGTTAAATCAGGCGCTACGTGGGAGGCAACCCATGAAAGTTGTTGTAATTGTAAATCTTATAGTTTAGAGTATAAAAACAAATTTGTTCATGCTAGGAGTAAGAATCAGAGGAGGCCATCTACCGCGGTTCCACCGTGAGCGCGGTCAAATGACCTCTCTGAATCACACTACTCCCGGTTCTACCCCGATCGCGGTAGAACCGCGGTAGACCGCGACGGGTCCAGATAAGTTTTGTTAATAATTTTTTTTAATTCTGTCACGACCCAAACCCCGGTCGTGATGGTGCCCAACACCTTGTTAGGCAAGCCCGACCATGTTATCCATTAAAACCAGCCAATTATTAATTACAGATGATTAATTAAACTTAATAACATGTTTACATATCAAAACGATAAGCGTGGAAGTAGAAGCACACAAAAATATGGTCCTAACCAAATCGTGGTGTCATTAGTCTGAGCCTCTACAACAAAATATCCTACACAATACAGTCTAGGCAGAGTGAAAGCAACAAAAAAGATAAGAGGGAGAGATCAGGTCCCGCGGACATCGGCATCTACCTCGAAGTCTCCTCAGGATAGTAATGAATAAGCAGCTACGACAGCTCAACCGCTCTCTGGAACCTGTGTATCTGTACAAAAAGTGCAGGGGAGTGGGGTGAGTATATTTCAACTCAGTGAGTAATAATAATAAATAACAACTGAAAATAAGAACACATGTACTATCACTAAACAGTTCTAAGGGCAACCTCACAGGTAAGTCATCTCCCCGGTGATTAGTCCATTTCCAGTCCACCACTATCTCACAATGATCCCACACTGACCTAGCCCTCACTCATAGCGGCGTACAGCCCGATCCAATATATATAGTGCTGCAGTGTCAAGCACGATCCAATATATATAGTGATGCGGTGTGCAGCCCGATCCGTTTAACGTCGACGGCGCTCACTGGGGGTGTGTACAGACTCCGGAGGGGCTTCTCCGATCCAATATATATACTGCTGCGGCGTGTAGCCCGATCCAATATATATACTGCTGCGGCGTGCAGCTCGATCCAATATATATATATATATATATATATATATATATATATATATATATATATATATATATATATATACATGCGCTCATGCAGCCTGATCCCATATATATGTATATATATGTATAATGCTGCAGCGTGCAGCCCGATCCGATATATATGTATATGTATGTATAATGCTGCGGCGTGCAGCCCGATCCGGTATATATATCAATATCTCACAGCGGGTTCTCGACCCCAACTCAGTCAATATATACTTGGCCTCTTAGGCACAATATAATATCTCACTGTGGGTCCTCGACCCTACCTCAGTCAATATAGACTTGGCCACTCAGGCTTAATATAATATCTCACAGTGGGTCCTCAACCCTACCTCAGCCAGTATAGACTTGACCTCTCAGTCCCACTCAGCTAGAACAGGGAATCCTACCCTAATGTTATGCTATACAGCTATAGCTACGACTGAGTGTATGTATCCAGCATGATATACTACGGCTGGGTGTATGTATCGAGCATGATATACTACGGCTGAGTGTATGTATCCAGCATGATATACTACGGCTGGGTTTATGTATCTAGCATGATATAAGGGTCGCTTAGCTCTACTGGCTATCCTAATACTCTACAGATCGGCACAATACACAATAAACTATCAGCCGGGAAGGACCAAGTTCAAACCCCCAATCATAGTGTCACCACGCCCGTCACATGACGCGTGTCTCATCTCAACATAGCACTCTAAAGTGCAAGTACGGGGTTTCAAACCCTCAGTACATTATTTACTATCACCACTCACCTCGATCCGGTAGAAGTCCTAGTCCGCTTTGCGCTTGCCTCAAATTCAATCTACACGGATGACAATTTTTCTCAAAATCAGTGAGAATACATCAATATAGGCTAATTAGACGTAACCCATTCGAAATAACTCGATTTACACCGAAACCCACAAAGTTGTCAAAATCCGACTTTTGGTACACTTCTCGAAAAATTACGAAAGTTATATTTATGAAATCCTTATCTCAACACGAGTCCATACATATAAAATTTATCAAAATCGAACTCCGTTTGCCCATTCAAATCAATATTTTATCATTTCCCTACCTTAGGGCTAAATTCCCCCATTAATTCTTCCAATTTCAGTGAAATAATTAAAGATTTTAAGATAAAATCGCCTATTTAGACCATAGAACTTACTTCCAATGTTTACCCGGTAAAATCCCCTCTTGAAGCTCTCCAAAATCATCCAAATGAAATGAAATAAATGAAAGAAATAAACCAATTTCGTATAATAAAGAATCTGCCCGTGCTTCGTCGAGTTGTACCTTGCACCTGTGTTGTACTAGTTGTACATCCTATTGCTCCAGCAGTCATTTTCCGTCGATCATAACTTCTAGTACCGAAATCCATATTACAAGTTCTTTAGCTTTCTGGAAACTAGACACGAAGATATACAACTTTTGTTTTTTGCATTTTTTGTGATTCCTTACAGATTACAAGATATCAGCTCCCAAAGTAGCCTACTAGCGCTGCAAATCTGCTGCATTTCAGCAGCTTTTTCCAAAACCAAAAATGCCCGTTAGGCATCCGAAATCACTCCGAGGCCCTCGTGACCTCAACCAAAAACACAAACTCAACCTAATACTTCATTCAAACTGGCTCGGATCATAAAAACGGTACCTTAAACATCAAAAATCACCAAAATCCTAGAATTCGATTCAAACTTAAACTTAAACTTTCAAAATTCACATTCGATCAAAAACCCAACCAAACAATGTCCGAATGACCTGAAAATTTGCAGACATATCCGAAATCACGTAAGGAAGCTACTGCAACTGTCGGAATTCCATTCCGACTCCCGGATCAAAATATCACCTATCGATCGGATTCCGCCAAAATTCCAACTTCACCAAAATAGGCTAACTTCTTCACCGGACCTCCAAAATTACTTCCGATAGCGCTCCTAAGTCTTAAATCATCCCCCGAAACTAACCGAATCATCAGAATTCAGTTCCGAGCCCTCTAACTCATAAGTCAATGTTGGGTTGACTTTTCCAACTTAAGCTTTCCTTAAAGAGATTAATTGTCCCATTTCTAACCAAAATCGATCCGAATTGACTCATAGTTTGCACACAAGTCACATTCGACATTACGGACTTGCACCAACTTTCGAAATCGCATTCTGACCCCAATATCAAAATTTTCACTTCCGGTCGAATTTTCTCATAAACCTTCAAATTCCTATATTTAGCCAAATGACTTCAAAATGACCTCCGGACATCCGAATTCACTTCGGATCGCTTTTCCAACTCCAAAATGACCATACGGATCTATTCCCAGACTCGGAATCCCATTGGACATCTATAACTCTAAAATGTCTTCCAACCCAAATTTATGAAATTCTTCTGAAATACTAACTTCCACCATATATGTCGAAATGCTCACGGATTATCAAAAACAAAATCCGGACATACGCCCAAATTCAAATCATCATACAAGCATGCTGGAACATTCAGATCCCAATTCCAAGGTCATTTACTCAAAATTCCAATCCTAGTTCATTTCTTCAACTTTAAGCTTTCAAAATGAGAATTTCCATTTAGATTTGACTCCAAACGTCCTGAATTTTAATTATGACCATACACACAAGTCAATATACCTGAGATGAAGCTGTTCATGGCCTCAATCTGCTGAATGGCGCGCCGGTGCTCAAAACGACCGGTCGGGTCGTTACAATCTCCCATATTTAAACATACGTTCGTCCTCGAATGTACTGAGAACTACAATGATGTAGTCTCAAATAATTTGTTTAACACATCATGCACCTTCCTGTGATACCACTACTTAGTTGAGCACATTAGCTATATAATTCTGTAGATATAATTCTTTATTCAAGCAAATAAGCCATTAGGCCAAATTCCAACATCCTGAATTTCCTGCCAAGTCCGTTTCCATCATTCGACCACCATATCAATCTCCACACGTTGTACCCAAACTTTAATGCATAACTTTTTTGAATTCACACTTTGCATCGCTTTACTCATATGACCACAATAGCATTCTTTATTTATCGCAGTTGCCTACAATACCCAAATACCGATGGAAACCTCTTATTAGTTGAAGTCTTATTCCAACACTTTCATATATACTGCCAACGATAAATAAAACACACACTAAACCGTAACAATTCCTCAGATCAACCATTTATGAATCCATTTCTCTTTTGACTAATATTACAACGGATTTTGGAGCCAAACCTCAATATTACCTTTCTATCTAGCTGAAATCACATATATTCGCACTCATTAATGACTCCAACGATCATTTCGATTATAACACACCACACTGGTAATATGACACCTCCTTATCGGCCTAAGCCATGACGAGCACAACGCAGGCTCCAATAAGAAATGATCTGAACACACTCGAATCATGACAACTGACTCACACAAAATAGCTGTAATTCAAATTCCTCAATACCGTCACAACACATAACTGAGATCTCGTCTCACATCATAGAATTAGAGTACCTGAATCCTCCTCGAAAGGTCATAACATCACGTGGCCTTGTCACATCTCATGATTATATCCAAGCATTATTACTCCTGAAGCACCTCAAGTCACCATGCTCATAACGGTCAGCCACGCACATATTTAGGTCTGAACTCAAGCAATCAATCACACGCACGGTGATACAATTAATATATGTTATAAATTCCTGAAAGGACACAACCGATGTGCTATTCCCGAGCGGCACCCAATACGGACTTTTCCTCAGAAGTCTGGAAGTATTGTATACAAGGTAACATATAGGAAATTATTTTTCCACATCATACTATTGCGGCGCGCAACCCGTTCCAATAACATACCCATGGCGGCGTGCCACCCGATCCAGATACCATACCTGTGGCAGCGTGCCACCCGATCCAGATACCATACCTGTGGTGGCGAGCCACCCGATCTAGATAACCCGTGGCGGCGTGCCACCCGATCCACGCATAAATCTCGCGAGAGGAAATACACATCGAGTCAAGTTTCTCATTACAACAAGCATATATATAGCCTCAAGCTCAGCCACATGAAACATCCGACAACGTTCCTCAATACCGGAACTGAATCAATGGTAGATACCTCTACACTGACATCCTCCACAAAGGCTTAACTGACAAAGCAATACCTACCAGCCGTCCGCTAGCCCTAGGGTACATCTACCCTGCTGGAGCATAATCCGATACACTCTGCTATGCAATTTGTGGCATTTTATAACATAGTCCATATCATATTAGTCTAGACAACCTGACTTATAACAACCAGTCTGCAATCGTATATCATTATTCGAATTCATCATATCAAGTAAAGAGAGAGCCGCTAGGGCTTCCAATTTTCAATAATCGCTAAACGGTGCCGATACACATAATATACCACCACTGTGTAGGCGGATTACGAGAACTTCTAGTCTTCAGCACGTATATAACACATGAATCGCTATGCCTGATTCCACACTTTCCCATACGAATACATAACACACATCAAGCATCTATCCCTGCTACAAAAGCCATTCAGAATTTTCACTATGCCATCGACAACTCAATCATCACCGTCAATCCAACAAGAGGGTACCACCATACCACTAGATACTATCAGTTTACATTACCTTGCCCTTTTTGACCATATACTCTGCCAAATCACTAGAATAGCAGTACCATTTTCATTAATCACCAGAAAGATTGCTTCTCAGATTATCTATAGCTGCTCGCGCCGCTTGAGAGTTTTAATGACTTCCCATATAATATGAACTGATCTCAAAACCCTAAACATGTCATTATTAGCTTTCCATAACACATCGCATATACTCTACCACATTAAGATACATGGAGACTTCTATTCCTCTCCTGCGCCGCAAACGTAGATGCACTCAACTAGTCAAGGACCTTCATGATCCCATATAGAATAAAAAAAATCATTACACATTCCACACTTCGCATACCGATAGGAGATATACTCATTTCAACCACGGTAAAACACATCACAGACTCTTTCTTCCAATTCATTGCATAAGTTTAACTGCCAGGACTGAGTCCTTTTACCCACGTCGAGCTATGCAACTGCCAGCACTCAAGAGCTTTGTTGCACCATATCTGCAAGACTCATTACTTCGAACACATACCAGGAGTTAATCGTATCCTTATCATACCGTTCCGGTTTATTAGCAAGTTGCTCCATTTACCCAATTTCCTTTCTGATTCATCTTAAATTTAATATTCTCTTTACTGTAGCACCACAATACCTCAACTCATGTTACCCCACGAGACTCGTACATAAGACTACACGGTCTAAGACACATAGGCCACTGAATACTCTATTACTGTTTCCCAGAAGTACCACATTTTACAATACTTTATTTTGAAGGACTTCCTGCGATTTTGAATTCGTTATAATTACCTTCCAATACGGATACATAGAATCCCATAATTCACATAATATAACACAAGTCTTGATCTCTTTTAACGAAACCACCATATTTAGCCACATACACAATCTTAAGACACCTGACCGCTACAAGCAAAATCTTGAACACCGCAAGACTATTCTCTGGCGTGATTCACCCTTATTCAGTTATAATTCAACTGTCTTATTGAACAAAACCACTCGTGCCTTGTTAGAACTCTGACACTACTGAACATGACTACATACACACAAATAGCTATCTTTCTTTACTACACACCGAGCATTCTTTATCAATATCAGTTTCGACCATCCTAGTATTTCTTCACATCTACGAAGCACCATATCACCTTTATAAAGATTTTCCCAACATACTTAGAAAGAACACCAACATAGCACACAACAGTGCAATCAGTTAATCAATAACAACCTTCCCAACTTGGCTCGAAGCAATATATCGAAGCATTTTTAACCACTCATAGAATTCTCACTCGAATGATGTCACAATGTTATAGTGAGACTAAACTCAATTTATTTACAAGCTTCAGCGGAGACTCGAATCATCAGAAATCTTAATTCTTTTGCAATTCTTGTATTCATTCACACACAACAGCTAGCCCATTCTTTAGGTGACAAAACCTTTTCTAAGTCCCAAATTTTTCCAAAAATTTTGACAAAGTTTCCTTTGTAATTTGGCCTATCCACCTGCCAGAGAATCACCAAAACCATCATAGCAATACATCCGCAACTCGACAAAACATCACAATGCATATCCACAACATAAATCTCATTACAACACGAATTATATTATCAAAATTGATACACTGACATGCGTGGCACCTTATCGAATCATAATACATATCAAATACCTTTCAATTACACATAAGAACTAGCTCACCTAAGGCCACTCCACAAGAAATAACCCACCTGCTTCGCCTCAATTTAGTATTTCAGCACACCTTCAACCATAATACATATCACATGGCTATCTAGCCGACATTCCCACAATTAGGGATAATACTGAACATATAAGTTTATAACTCCAGCTCACAAAATCAGAATCCTCGGTGCTCAAGCCATAGACAAAGATTTGGCCTCAAGTCCTCCCGACTGGCCCAGCATGAACTCACGGAGGTTAAATCTCGCCCCTCGATTGGGGAATCATAAGCCATCAAGGCAAATTTATCACTAAGCACTCGAGTGTGCACATCAATGTGCAGAAGGAATTTCAAGAATCATACCTAAAGCTGAATCAAGTACGCACGATAAGAATTTCAAGAATTTGAAGCTTTCTTAAAAGGTTTGCAACCTCCCGAGGATAAGTGCAGGCGTCCACGTACCGATCCACGAGACTCTACTAAATCGGCTCATGACTAGCGAGACCTGTAAACCTAGGATCTGATACCACCTTGTCACGACCCAAACCCCAGTCGTGATGACGCCCAACACCTTGTTAGGCAAGCCCGACAATGTTATCCATTAAAACCAGCCAATTATTAATTACAGATGATTAATTAAACTTAATAGTATGTTTTCATATCAAAACTATAAGCGTGGAAGTAGAAGCACACAAACATACGGTCCCAACCAAATCGTGGTGTCACAAGTCTGATCCTCTACAACAAAATATCCTACACAATACAGTCTAGGCAGAATGAAAGCAATAAAAAAGATAAGAGGGAGAGATCAGGTCCTGCGGACGTCGGCAGCTACCTCGAAGTCTCCTCGGGATAGTAATGAATAATCAGCTACGACAACTCAACCAAACTCTAGAACTTCTGTATCTGCACAAAAAGTGCATGGGAGTGGGGTGAGTATATTTCAACTCAGTGAGTAATAATAATAAAAAACAACTGAAAATAAGAACACATGTACTATCACTAAACAGTTCTAAGGGCAACCTTACAGGTAAGTCATCTCCCTAGTGATTAGTCCATTTCCAGTCCACAACTGTCTCATAATGATCCCACACTGACCTAGCCCTTACTCATACTGTGATGCGGCGTGCAGCCCGATCCGATATATATATATATATATATATATATATATATACGTCTACCAAACCCAATAACAAAAGTGTTCTGGGTTCAATGGTAAGGGGGTCTGGGTTCGTTGTGAGATACATGAGTTCGAATCCGTATATAAGCAGTGTGTTATTATTATTTTTTACAATATTTTTAAAATGCTGCAGCGTGCAGCCCGATCCAATATATATGTATATATATGTATAATGCTGCGACATGCAGCCCGATCCAATATATATGTATATGTATGTATAATGTTGCGGCGTGCAGCCTGATCCGATATATATATATATCAATATCTCACAGCGGGTCCTCGACCCCAACTCAGTCAATATAGACTTGGCCTCTCATGCTCAATATAATATCTCACAGTGGGTCCTCGACCCTACCTCAGTCAATATAGACTTGGCCTCTCAGGCTCAATATAATATCTCACAGTGGGTCCTCGATCCTACCTCAGTCAGTATAGACTTGACCTCTCAAGCCCACTCAGTTAGAATAGGGAATCCCACCCTAGGTAGCTTCTCTCAAAGTACACATCTAGTACTGGATCATGATATGCTATACAGCTATAACTACGGCTGAGTGTATATATCCAGCATGATATACTACGGCTGAGTGTATGTATCCAGCATGATATACTACGGCTGAGTGTATGTATGTAGCATGATATATGGGTCACCTAGCTCTACAGATTTCCCTAATACTTCTACAGATCGGCACAAGGCCTCAAACATGGCTACCAGCCCAACTACACAGTTATAAGCTCATTCACAATCACAATAAACTATCAGTCGGGAAGGACCAAGTCCAATCCCCCAATCACAATGTACCACTCCCGTCACATGACGCATGTCTCATCTTAACATAGCACTGTAAAGTGCAAGTATGGGGTTTCAAACCCTCAGTACATTATTTACTACCACCACTCACCTCGATCCGATAGAAGTCCTAGTCCGTTTTGCGCTTGCCTCACAATTCAATCTACTCGAATGCCAAATCTGCTGAAAATCAGTGAGAATACATCAATATAGGCTAATTAGATATAACCCATTCGAAATAATTCGATTTACACCAAAACCCACGAAGTTGTCAAAATCCGACTTTTGGTATGCTTCTCGAAAAATTACAAAGGTTACTTTTTTGAAATCCTTATCTCAACACGAGTCCATACATATGAAGTTTGTCAAAATCGAATTATGTTTGCCCATTCAAATCAACGTTTTATCATAACCCTGGCTTAGGGCTAAATTCCCCCATTAATTCTTCTAATTTCAGTGAAATAATTGAAGATTCTAAGATAAAATCGCGTATTTAGACCATAGAACTTACCTCCAATGTTTACTCAGTGAAATCCCCTCTTGAAGCTCTCCAAAATCATCCAAACGAAATGAAATAAATGAAAGAAATAAACCAATTTCGTGTAATAAAGAATCTGCCCGTGCTTCTTCGAGTTGTACCTTGCATTTGTGTTGTACTAGTTGTACATCCTATTGCTCCAGCAGTCATTTTCCATCGATCATAACTTCTAGTACAGATGTCCAAATTACGAGTTCTTTAGCTTTCTGGTAACTAGACACGACGGTCTACAACTTTCTTGGTTTTCACCTTTTGTGATTCCTTACAGGTTACAAGATATCAGTTCGCAAAGTAGCCTACTAGCGCCAAAAATCTGCTGCATTTCAGCAGCTTTTTCAAAAACCAAAAATGCCCGTTAGGCATCCGAAATCACCCCGAGGCCCTCGGGACCTCAACCAAAAATACAAACTCAACCTAATACTTCATTCAAACTTTCTATGATCATAAAAAATGGTACCTTAAACATCAAAAATCACCAAAATCCTAGAATTTGATTCAAACTTAAACTTAAACTTACAAACTTCACATTCGATCAAAAACCTGACCAAACGATGTCCGAATGACCTGAAAATTGGCAGACATATACAAAATTACCTAACGAAGCTACTACAACTGTCGGAATTCCATTCTGACTCCCGGATAAAAATATCACCTAACGATCGGATTCCGCCAAAATTCCAACTTCGCCAAAATAGGCTAACTTTTTCGTCGGACCTCCAAAATTACTTCCGATTGCGCTTCTAAGTCTTAAATCATCCTCCAAAACTAACCGAATCATCGAAATTTAGTTTCGAGCCCTCTAACTCATAAGTCAACGTTGGGTTGACTGTTCTAACTTAAGCTTTTCTTTAATAGATTAATTGTCCCATTTCCAACCAAAATCGATCTGAATTGATTCAAAGTTTGCACACAAGTCACATTCAACATTACGGACTTGTACCAACTTTCGAAATCGCATTCCGACCCCGATATCAAAATTTTCGCTTCGGGACGAATTTTCTCATAAACCTTCAAATTCCTATGTTTAGCCAAATGACTTCAAAATGACCTCCGGACATCCGAATTCACTTCCGATCGTGTTCCCAACTCTAAAATAACCATACGGATCTATTCCCAGACTTAGAAGCCCAAACGAACGTCTATAACTCTAAAATGCCTTCCAACCCAAATTTATGAAATTCTTCTGAAATACTAACTTCCACCATATATGCCGAAATTCTCACGAGTTATCAAAAACCAAATCCGGACATATGCCCAAGTTCAAAATCATCATACGAGCATGCTGGAACTTTCAGATCTCAATTCCGAGGTCATTTACTCAAAATTCCAATCCTAGTTCATTTCTTCAACTTTAAGCTTTCAAAATGAGAATTTCCATTTGGATTTGATTCCAAACTTCCTGAATTTTAATTCTGACCATACACACAAGTCAATATACCTGAGATGAAGCTGTTCATGGCCTCAATCTGCTGAATGACGCACCGGAGCTCAAAACGACCGGTCGGGTCGTTACAAATTCCCCCTATAACTTACCATAAACTAACCCCCCCTCACCACTCTCTTTTCTCTCCCTTTTCTCTAAAATTTCCCAACTCCCTCTGTTTCTTTCTTCTTCTTCCTCCTTCACTTCCCCCTCAACCCACCTCCATTACCAACTCCACTCTCCTCTCTTCAAGTAAGTATTTCTCTCTCATCTCTATTTCTTTTAGTTTAGGTAGTATAATTTAGTCTAATTTGTAGTTTTTAGTTAAACGCTATATAGGCTTAGTATAAAACATAAATTTTTGACCTATTTTAATATTTCCATTATTGTATATGTTGTTTTTTATAATATTGGTGCTAGAATTGGTTGGGTCTCCGAAATTGTTTAATTGTGATGTTAATTTGGTGGTGTGGAGATCCACAATTATGTTTTTGTGTTGTAATGAGGAGTTTGAGCCATGGGTTGGCATTGTGTTGAATAATTGTGGGATATTTTATGCCCAGGCTTGGTTTGTTTGTTGTAGTTGTGGAGGTTAGGTATAATTGTGTGGGGTTGTGTTGTCATGAATGAATGATGTGTATATGGTGTCTATGTAAATATGATTAACATTGAAAAGAGTAAGTGTGGGGTGAATTATGCCGGAAGTGGTGGAAAAGTAGAAAATAATTGTAGGAGTGTAGTACTCATGGTATGATTGCATTGAAGGAGTTTAGTTGTAGTCATAGGATGGTGAAGTCTGAGTAACCATCCGAGTGGCTATCGTTATGAACATATTTTTTATATAGTGTGCTTCTTATGTGCAGTACTATGGCACCTAAACGATCGCGACAAGCAGCTGAGCCATCTAGGTGACCTACCTATGATGAGTCCCGGTTTACTTCGGAAGTGGCTGAGGATGACTTTCATGCCAAAGCCACAAAGGCCTTTCTGCAAGAAATTCTGATTAATCGGATGGCCCTTCGTGTAGAGAAACCAGAGATGTATGAGGAGATAAGGCGCCGGGATATGGAGTTCTTGTTCCAGGACCCTACATTTGTCAACAAAATGTTGGTGCGTGAGTTCTATGCTAACGCTACCTTCCACATGGCCAGGGAGGTATTTGTTCGGGGTAAGTATGTCTATGCCAAGGTGCCCAGTATCTGGCAGGTGTTGAGGTTGCCTCCATTTAGTAGTGATGTGGACTATTACCATGATAAGCTAGGTGTCACTTGGGAGATTATGATTGAGGCCTTGTGCGTAGGTGGGCGTCCTCTCTAGATAAAGGACCAAATAAAACTCAACTCCATCTCTTTCACACGTTTGACAAAATGCTGACTCACTGTGATATGCAACCGATTCCTCCCTAGATGTCAATTTCAACAGGGTAGTGTTAACTTGGTGTTTTGTCACCCAAAAAGAGTTTGATGCCGCCCGAATAATCTATGATGAGATGATACTTAGGGGCCCTCTCAAGTCTAAGGGATTCTATTTCCCTTCCTTGGTCACTACACTATGCTTAATACACCATACACCCACCTTACCAAATGATGGCGACTTGCCACAAAAAGCCCCATTCAAGGCCTCAGGTATTCGGGTGGGATGAGGTACTACCGACCCAATTGGTATTGATGATGAAGATGATGAACCTGTCCTAGTTGTCCAGTGCAGGAGGTCCACAGACAGTGCAGGTCCATCTAGGCACACTCATTCTGGTGCTAGCCTTTCACGTTCGCAGTCTACGAGACCTATGCTTAGGTCTTTGGAAGAAGAAGTGGCGGATCTCCGCTGTTCAGTGGATGGCTTGCACACTCGCATGAATGCTAATTCTCAGCGATAGTCCAGATCTGAAAGCCAATTTATGGCTCGGTTTAGAGCATTAGGTCGAGTATGCCACGTTGATCCCGCCACAGTCTTCGACTCTGATTGAGTCTCAAGGGAGTATTCTCACACTTCTATGCTTTATTTTATTTATATGACATGGGGACATGCCATGATTTTAAATGTGGGGTGGGAGACTTACTCTATTTCTATGTTGTAAATTGTATAATTGTGTAAAATATAATTTAGTTGTATATATTAGAGTAAGTAGCTTAATATTAGCTGGCTTGGCCCGATGATGGATACTTGTCGACCGGTTTCTTGAGGGTCGAAGTCGGAAGTTAAAAAAAAACCCCAAAAACAAAAGTAGAGGGCTTTTCCTGATGACGAACTACTTGGACAGTACTCTTGAGGGAAGTAGTCCATGTAGATTTTTTTGTTTTTAATTTTCTTTTTCTTAGGTAGTGTATTATCTCCCCCTTGCTTTTTCTTTTGACCACTGTTCTTTTCCAAGGGTTTCTCTTAAACCAGGTTAGGTAGATTTTTCCTTTTTCAAGTTTTAGGTTCAGATGGGTGAAGGTTAATATGTAACCCCGAATATGCACACTTGCAATAGCTAAAAGGAACTTGAGAGTGTATCATCTAAGCTTGATTGTATATTCTAAGATATGCCTTAAGTTTGCACAATTTGTCTTGCTTGAACACTTGTATGACTTTGTTGATAAACTAATTCGGAATGAGTTGCATGCTAAGTGTGTGTGAGATTTTTACTTGCATTATATGTTTACATATGATACCTAGAACTTGCCTTGTGTGTGTGCAAAGCAAAATAGAAATTATTTAGTTGTAGAGATGATAGAGGCATTTCTTTGTGCAACCCCATAACAAAAACTGTGAATCCACCTGTACATAATATCATAGTCAACCCCTTTGAGCCTTAAGCATGTTCTTTGATAACCCTATAATGTTCACAATGTATATGTTGAATAAATACGTTGTTGAACCTTACCTCCTAGAAGCACTTGACTTATTAATAAATATTCAAAAGTAAAAGTGTGGGGTTAGGGAGTACTGAAAAATGGTAGAATTGGTGAACTAGCATTTGTATAGTAAATGTTCATATATATATATATATATATATATATATATATATATATATATATAATGAAGCCAGTTGCACCTAAAAGAAAAGTGGGAATTACAAGTAAATCAAAGTGAAACAAAAAGGAAGTTTGGTATAAAAGAAGTGTTTAGGGAGGTTAGCCACTACATCCAAAAGTATCCTACCCGTCCTGTAGCCTACATTATAACCCTTAATGACCTCTTGATCTTTGACTGAATGGCTCGATTAGTAGAGTATTACACTAGGGGCAAGCTTATGGTGTGTCTGTGTGGCATGTGAATGCTCTTTGCTGAGAGTGAGTGAATTCTTTCTATATATATAGTTCCGTGCTATAAATTTTATGTGTGTGGAACTTCTCTCAGATTCTGTATTGTGAGGGCATGTAACTCAGGAAGAAGAAGTAAGTCTTCAAGTCTGTTAGAGTTATTAGAGTAAGCAATAATGTGTTTTGGCATGAGAGCATGCGGTTGAGTAAGGATTGTGTACTACTTAGGTTAATCATGGATTGTAGCTTGTGTGATGTATTTTGGGAAAAGACATTGAGAATCTAGGCCTAGAAGTGTGATTAAATTTGCTCGAGGAAGAGCAAATGTTTAAGTGTGGGGTGTTGATAATAGGTGAATTTTACTATATTCATGCCCTAAATAATCACATTCATAAGTTGTTTTGATAATATATATGATGACAAAATGCTCTTATTAGTATTTTTCATGAATTGTAGGTACAAAATGGTTAAGGAAGGCTTATGAGCAATTTTGGAGTCAAAAGTAGAAGAAAAAGGCCATTTATGCAAAAATCATAAAAACCACGCTAGAACAGCCCTAAAGATTCAGAGAACATGATCTACCGCGGTTCCACCGCGACCGCGGTGAAACCACGGTGGAAGAGGCCTGCTGAAAATATGAAGATTCAGAGAGTTGATTTCACTGCGGTTCTACCGCGATCGCGGCAGAACCGCGGTAACAGGTGCAGACTTGTGGGACTAAAGTGTAAAAAAGGGATTTTAATGACCTAAACCATATATAAAACCATAGGATTCGTCCAAAGGAGGCTAGCATTGTATTTTTTAGTACTTTTGCAAGGAAACTAGTGTGAGAGAATTCTCTAAGCATATCTCTTACTTTTCTTTTGAATTTTCAGCATGACTTCTATTCTAGCTTTTGTTTTCATATGAGTAGCTAAATTCCTATCTAAGGTTTTGATGGGACCTATTGGTTGATGCACTTCTGATTTATGTGAATACAAATTGTTAGTTAATCTCTATTTGTTCAACTTCGTTCTTGTTGTAGTTAATTGACAAGATCCTCAATTAGCTATGCCTATTCAGTGTGCATAACTTGGAAATGAATGCATATTTAGGTTATTGTTGAATAACACCACTCCTAGATTATTAGAGGGATCTATAATTACAGGTTTAAAGGTGGAATTAGGAATAACGTAACCTTGGGTGTAATCTAAAGTGAATTGTGATAACTAAAGCAAGCTAGTGTAACTCGGAAGAGTACAATAGTAAATTACTGTGATTACTCGAGAGAGATTTACTGTAGGACTATTGTTCACGATTGATAGAGAGATATTGATAAATTTGTATGAGCATAAACAGAAGGGATTCCATCAATAAGGGAAATCATTACCTTAGTCTTTCTCATTCTTGTTTACAACATATTTTGTTATTTTTTCAGTTATTTAGTTCTTTACAAAAGTAGTTATTAAGAAACACTCAAAAGGATATTTGAATATTTGTGAATCTGATTCGGAAGATTATTGGATTTTGAAGATCGTAGTTGGTAGGTTAACTCTCTGAGGATTCAACCCCGTGTGAAATACTTGGGTTATATTTGCTGCGACCGCATTATCCTTTTTATAAGGTATAGTTGGGCGTGATCAAGCTGCAATGCAAATTGCAACAAATCCTGTTTATCACGAAAAGACAAAGCATATCGAGATCGACTGTCATTTCATTAGAGAAAAATCATACAAGGACTATCCAAAACAACATACATATCTACTAAAAAACAGCCTGCAGATCTGTTGACTAAGGGTCACAACAATATTTAGCATGAATATCTTTCCTCCAAGCTAGATGTTCTTCATGTATTTTCAATACCTAGCTCGAGGATGAGTGCAGAGAAAGATA
This sequence comes from Nicotiana noctiflora, assembly GCA_032618575.1. Taxonomy (NCBI): domain Eukaryota; kingdom Viridiplantae; phylum Streptophyta; class Magnoliopsida; order Solanales; family Solanaceae; genus Nicotiana; species Nicotiana noctiflora. Next base: position 255,914 of record JASVEL010002499.1, on the reverse strand, counting down.
TAATATAGCTAGTTAAAGGAAGGTCATTAAAGTAATCTCCTTATGTTAGTTAGTCGGTTACTAACCGCTACATCAAGTTGTTAATGTTAGTTAAATAGAGAGCAAAGTGATTCTACATATGTCTCTAACCCCTGTATAGATGAGTAATGAAGAATACAAGTTCTCTCTCTTCATGCATATCTCCTCTTCTCTGTATCTATTTGTTTCTTTCTTCTTCTTCTTCCTCAATTGGGTAAACACCCATTATTTAGTTCAGAATTCTCGATCTGCTTAGATAAACAATTATTTTTTTATTTGTCACTTGATGCCCAGTATTTCATTGGGCCGCAACTAATACAGATTTGTGCTGCGTAAAACCTATTAAAGAAGGAAACACTTTTTACCACATTCTGTTTTTTTTCCACGTGGCCCGAACTCGATGTCTCTACAAATAAATTTGTTAACATTGAATGAGATGATAAGGAAAAGTAGAGGTGAAGAAAGCTGCTTTTGCGAAGTTGGCAGGGAGCACAAACGAGGAGGAAAGGCGGGTGAACAGAGAGAGCTATAAGGTGGCAAGGAAGGAAGCGAAATTGGCGGTCACGGAGGCTAAAAATGCGGCTTTTGGCCGCATGTACGAAGAATCGGGGGAGAAAGGCGGGGACAAGAAGTTATTCCGGTTAGCCAAAGTAAGGGAAAGGAAGGCGCAGGACCTGGACCAGGTTAGGTGCATCAAGGATGAGGATGGTAGAGTCCTGATGGGGGAGTCTCAAGTCAAACGGAGATGGCAGGCGTATTTTCGAGACCTTCTAAACGAGGAGGGGGACCAAATCATAGAACTAGGGGAGCTGGGGCATTCAGAGCGTCATAGAGACTTAGGGTACCGCTGGCGCTTTAGGCTGGAAGAGGTCGTGGGGGCTTTGCGTAGGATGAGTAGAGGTCGAGCGACCGGGCCGGACGAAATCCCGGTGGAGTTCTGGAAATGCATGGGTAAGCCAGGAGTGGAGTGGCTCACCAGGTTGTTCAATGCGATCTTCAGGACCAAAAGGATGCCGGAGGAGTGGAGGTGGAGTACAGTGGTGCCCTTGTATAAGAACAAAGGGGATATCCAGTGTTGCAACAACTATAGGAGCATCAAATTAATAAGCCACACCATGAAGGTCTGGGAGCGGGTGATCGAGGCCAGGGTGAGGGAGTCGACATCTATTTCCGTGAACCGGTTCGGTTTCATGCCGGGTCGGTCCACTACAGAAGCTATCCACCTTGTCAGGAGATTGGTGGAACAGTTCAGGGATATGAAGAAGGACCTGCACATGGTGTTTATCGACTTCGAGAAGGCGTACGACAAGGTCCCTAGGGAGGTACTATGGAGGTGCCTGGAGGCAAGAGCATGCCGGAAGCCTACATCAGAGTAATCAAGGACATGTACGATGGAGCTAAGTCCAGGGTCAGGACAGTGGGTGGCGACTCAGACCATTTCCCGGTGGTTATGGGGCTCCATCAAGGATCTGCGCTTAGCCCCCTCTTGTTTGCCTTGGTAATTGATGCTTTGACGCGCCATATTCAAGGGGATGTACCTTGGTGTATGCTATTTGCTGATGACATAGTCCTGGTTGACGAGACGAGGGTCGGTGTTAACGAAAGGTTAGAGGTATGGAGACAGACTCTCGAGTCTAAGGGGTTCAAACTAAGCAGGTCGAAGACAGAATATCTGGAGTGCAAGTTTAGCACTGAGCCGAGCGAAGTAGGAGGGAGCGTGATGATTGGATCTCGGGCCATAGCCAAGAAGGATAGTTTTAGATACCTTGGATCGATGATCCAGGGGGACGGGGAGATAGACGGGGATGTCACTCACGTATAGCGGCGAGGTGGTCGAAGAGGAGGCTTGCATCAGGAGTCTTGTGTGATAAGTAAGTGCCACAGAAACTCAAAGGGAAGTTTTATAGAGCCGTGGTTAGACCTGCCATGCTGTATGGGACGGAGTGTTGGCCGGTGAAGAAATCCCATGTTCAGAGGATGATGGTTGCGGAGATGAGGATGCTTAGGCGGATGTGCGGGCTCACTGGGTTAGATAAGATTAGGAACGAAGTTATTCGGGAGAAGGTGGAGGTGGCCCCAGTGGATGAGAAGATGCGAGAGGCGAGGCTTCGGTGGTTCGGGCATGTGCGGAGGAGAAGCCCCGATGCCCGGTGAGGAGTTGTGAGCGGCTAGCGGTGGTCGTTGTGAGGCGAGGCAGAGGAAGGCCTAAGAGATACCGGGGAGAGGTAATTAGACAGGACATGGCCAGGATGCGGATTACCGAGGACATGACCCTTGATAGGAAAGTCTGGAGGTCTAGTATCAGGGTTGTAGGATAGAGACTTCTAGATTTTTCGTACTCCTTTCCGGGGTGGGTGAGGTGTGGTAGGGACGCCCATAGATGATTAGTTTGTGTTCTCTTGTGGTAGTCATTTCTGGTAGTTGCTGTTTCAATATCATTGCATGCATACCTGCTTATTTATGGTATTTATGTATCTTATGTTTAGATAATTTTTTTGCGATGTATGCTCGTATAACTAATGCGGTTTTTGTTTTTGTTTTTGTTTGCCTTTCTTTTCCCTACGCCGAGGGTCGATTGGAAACAGCCTCTCTGCCCTCTCGGGTAGAGATAAGGCCTGTCTACATATTACCCTCCCCAGACCCCACCTTGTGGGAATATACTGGGTTGTTGTTGTTGTTGAATGAGATGATAAAATGAATAAATGCATAGACAAGATGAGAGGTTGGAGAAGAAACTAAGAAGTTGCAGTATGGCCCCAAACAAATGGATATAATTGCAATTGTGGCAGGTTGATTAATTATTTGGGGAATACTATAATAAAGATCCCACATAGGAGATGCCAATATGTCCTGAAAAAGGACAAGAGTTTGTTTGGAGTGGGTCTATTGCAGTAACATGATATGCTTTTCTTTTTCAAGAATGATTGAAAATGCCAGCAAAGTATGTATTTTATGAAACTTCTCACTACTCTCTCTTAGTTACTTGTCCACGTGGGATCTTCCATTATGATATTTCATGGATTTTTGTATGCACACGTCCTTTTTCCTTTTAAATTATACTGTATTTAATATCTAAAGATTTAGAGATGCAAAATTTCACGTTCATTATAAGGGATTAGGGCGAAGTTGATAGGATCCCTTTATTTATAATCGAAAATTTCAAGTTTGAATCCCAGAGATGTAACAAGTCATAATAAGGAGCCCTCTTTTTTATTATACACGATACAAATTCAGAATGAAAGAATATCCAAAATCATAATTTTTTTTTTAAATCACGTCAACTATGTTCAAGAAAGGAGTAAAACGCTAGATTTTCTATTTTTACGAATTTAATTTGAAATCATTAATGGGTGGAAAGATTTCAAACATGCGAATATTGTTACTTTACCTTTTCTCCCCCGAAAAGTTGTAATATCAAAACCATTTTGCTATGGTAATGTACAAGTACAAAAGCATAATATAGACTTATTGAAGCATATTACATGACAATCAATTGCTACCCTTACATTTATCTATCTTTTCCTACTTTTACCCTTTTTACCTTTAATTAAATTGAGCTTTCCACTTAGGCTTGAATAATAATTACTTGTATTAAGTAAGATTATACTGATGTTACTTCACATCCATCTAGAATATGGAGTAATTATTTACTGCTTTTTGCTAGTGATATTTTGACCCCATTTGCCATTGATTCGAAACGGTTATTAGGTAAATTAATTTTTTTTCTTAATTCAGTAAATTACTATTTAAGTAGTGTCATCAGTTCAAATCTAATACTATAAATTACTTTATTGTTTCTTTTCTTTTCGTGCATGTCATTTTATCTATGATTCTTATGTTTAAATAATTATTTACGCGATTTCTATTGAAGTCACTAATGCCCTTTTGTTTTTGTTGTTGTTTCCCCTTCCCTTTCCTGAGCCGATGGTCGACTGGAAACAGCCTCTCTGCCATTTCGGGTAGGGGTAAGACCTGTCTATATATTACCCTCTCACACCCCACATAATGAGACTATACTAGGTAGTAATTGTTGTTGTTCATTTCTTTCCCTCTTAATTCCGTTATAGTGTTATTTTTCTTAGTTTTGACAATTAAAGTTTTCCATTTATGACTTGTTCTATTTATTGTGCATAAGTTTCTAACATAATATTTTGTCCATTAAATTAAACTTTATTGTTATATATTGCACCTCTAGAGAAGATAATGTTGATTTTTTTGAATTATTTTAATTATATTTTTAGAAACACATGAATACATAAATTAGGATCTCGACTTATGAAACAATATAATCAAGTCCTAAGTTACTACTAATATTATTTTTAATTTTTTTAACCGTAATTTTCGGGCATCGCTTTGCGAACTCGACTAGATATACGCATCGGGTCCCGCTGTTTCAATGCGGATGCACGATTAATTTTACGGGGCCTTGGAGACGCGATCGGTTTGTAATGCCTTCAGTGGCCCTGCGGAGGTTCGAATCCCGTTGTTTCAATGCGGGTGCACGGTTAATTTTACGGGGCCTTGGAGACGCGATCGGTTTGTAATGCCTCCAATGGCCCTGCGGAGGTTCGAACCGGCGACCCGAATGACTTTGTCCTCATGCCTTTACCATCTGAGCTATCCATAGGGTTGTTACTACTAATATTTAATTATCAAAATCTTAGATTGACTTAAGCCAAATTGGTTCTTTTTCTACTCGTAAATGAAAGCATAGGGAGAAAATATCGCAATTGTTGCTTTCACTTTCAAATGACTACATCTTTGTCTTGATTTTCATATCACAGAACACAATTATGGAACAAGGCATCTCTTTTAGCAGACATTAGGATTTCAATGTGCAGGAATTTAAGGTCCATAATTCCCCATTTATCTCACATCTAACTCATTGGAAATTTCCTCTCGTTCCATCTTTTTCAATAATAATAGAATACAATACACCCTATATTATTTATGGTCATTCCTCAAATTCGTATATAACGAGAGCTTAGTGCATTAATTTACTGGACTCTGCAGTCGTTACTCTTCGGTATACACCGGATAAATGCTTACTGAAATTAACTTTGACTGTGACTACTGGTAAGAGAAATCAACCTTAGCTCTCCCATGTAGGAAACCACCACCCAACCTTGTGAAATTGTCGACCATTATTGCCGCCAAGTTAATATTGTCTCTACCTAAATTCTTATTTTACGTGCATAACAAGAGTTTAATGCATTAAAATATTTTTTTTCCCCATGTCTTCTTCAACCATTATTGCCACTAAAATTACTACTGTCTCTACAGAAGTTCCTATTTTTCTACTTAGAATTGCAGCAAGAATCATTCTTTCTTATATTTAACTCAAGCTATCTGAAATTGAATTTGTTTACTCTATCTAATTCTGTTTTTATTCCGACAAGACACCTTAGTATTTGAATTCTACCAAGCAAAATGGTCCCACCAGATTTAATTTGCCGCAAAATGCCAGTTTTACTTTAGAGTTTTCACTTTCACTAATAGATCCTTGATTCTTGAAGCTGAAGATTTTCCTTTCTAAATAATTTCTTATTTCTTTTTTTCCCCTACTTTCTTGGGTTCAAAATAAGTAATTTTTTTTTTTAATGTTTTCATACAGATTAAAAATGTATATTTTAATATTAATTAGCAATGGAATTAACCATATTAACCTTTATTTCCTCACATAGATACTTCTTACACATATTCTAATATTATTTACTCTAAGAACAATGTAGAAAAAAAATAATTAATTTATTCTTAAAATCTGAAAAAATTACTCATTTTGGACCATAGAAAAAATATTAAAATATCATTTATTTTGGACGGAAAGGAGTATCATTTTAAAAAGGTAAAGTTTCTTTGGAAACCCTATAAGGTGGAGGTTTGTTCATTCCTTCTCTTAGCCTTTCGGTGACAATAGCCAATTAATTCAATCACTTTTCCTTCCTTTTCTTTATATCAGTAGTGTTGGTATAAGTTTACACAAATCTCGACTATTTTACTAAATATTTGTTACCTTCTATTCGAATAAGTACGAAAAAATTACCTAATATTTTTTGTTTTTGCTGAAATTTAAATCTTAATTTTCAGGAATACCCCTGCCTTTTCTTTTTCTTTACAACGATGGTGTTAGGATTAATTTACACAAATCCAGACTATTTTACTAAAAATTTGCTACCTTCTATAATATAGGGATAAAATAATATAATCACCTATGTTTTATTGTCTTTGCTGAAGTTTAAACCTTAATTGTTAGGTTCTTTTTCTTTATAATGATGGTGTAACACGAATCTCAACTATTTCACTAAATTTAAGTTACAAGTGCAAAGAAATTACTTACACCTTGCTTCTGGAAGACTCGAACTCACAACCTCTTGGTTAAAAGTGGAGGTTGTTTACCATCAGAGAAACCTCTCTGAAATATAAATCTTAATTTTCAGGAACTCGTCTACTTCATTGACCGTGAAGCCATATTGTTGAGTGCACTTTTATTTCGTAAAAATAGAATGGGCAAGCTAACTTTTGGATTAGTCATTAAAAAATAGTCAAATTTACATAAAGAATAATAAATTTTAATTACTTTTGAAACTGTGGCTATTTTTGAATGATCACTTGTAAATCTGATTATTTTTAAAAAATTTCCTTTTATTATATGTTTTTGCTTGATCATTTGGCAATTGGCATATAATGTCAATCTCAATGTTACCCCTAAGTGAAACAGGCAATTGTCTAGGCAACACCAGTATGTTGTACCAATAATAGAATCTTGAAAATGCTCTAAGCCTTAGCATAATATGTAAAAGAAAAAGCTGACTCTTCATTCTTACAAAAAGCATTTCCTTCAACCTCCCCCCTTCTTTTTCTCCTAGCTTTTTGACTCCCAAATCTTACACAGACAACACCTCAACAAATAATCATTTCTTTTCACCTTTCTTGATTCTTGTCCTTTGCCATCTACCTTATAAATTTTTTCCCTCTTTATATACAACTATTGACAACATTAGAAAAAATCAAGAAAGCTAACAAAAAAAATAACCAAAATGGCAGTGGATGTATGTTCTGAAATTGCAAGTTTAGTAGTTAGTCCAAGAATCTCATTTTCTCATGATCTTAAAGAAAATGATGATATTATACCAATTGAATGCCACCATTTTAGATCAGATGCATTTCTTCTTGAATCTACCATTGACTTCGATTTTTGTGTTACAAATCAAAGCTTTTCTCAAGAAAAAATCTCTTCTGCTGATGAACTTTTCTCCAATGGCAAGATCTTACCAATTGAAGTCAAGAAATCAACACCCTTTATAGAAATTAACCTATTCGAGCCACAACAACACCTACGTCTCGCTTCTAAACAAGTTGGGGTCAGCTATATATCTGAGCCTCAATCTTTACAACAACGACAATCTGAGCCACAACAACCTATACAAGTTGGGGTTGGCTATATGTCTGAGCCGCAATCTTTACAACAACAACAACAATCTGAGCCACAACAACAACTACGTCTTAGTCCTAAACAAGTCGGCTATATGTCTGATACGCAAGCTTTACAACAACAACTATGTCTCAGTCCTAAACAAGTTGGGGTCGACTATATGTCTGAGCGGCAAATTTTACAGCAACAATGTGAGCTACAACAACTATGTCTTAGTCCAAAACAAGTTGCGGTGGGCTCAGAATCTTTACAAATTAAAGCTGCAGCATCAGTTCTTGAAAATGGTACAAATGTGGATACAAAGAAGATGAGATTAAAAGAATTTTTGTCAACAAATCTTGATGAAGAAATAGAGAAGCCACAAGCAAAACCATTTTGGCAATTCAGAAGAAGTAACAGTTTGAATTGTGAAAATGGTAGAAGCAATGGATTAAAATGGTCATCTTTACAATTTCTATCAAGAAGTAACTCAACAGGTTCAGCACCAAATCAAAAAAACTCAAAGATTTTTCAGAAGCAAAATTCACAAAAAGAACAAACTAAAGTTCTGCGCAAGAGTTCATCTTTATCTTCATCATCTTCTTCTAGTTTTTCATCTTTTAATCAGAGCCATTCATTGCATTCATCATCTAAGAGGGCTCAATCTCAGCCGTTGAAGAAGAGTTACAGTAGATCTTATGGCAATGGAATTCATGTTACTCCTGTTTTGAACCTTCCACATACTTATATTTCTAAAGGCACTGTTTGTTTATTTGGTTTAGGTTCATTATTCTGTAATGGCAAGTCCAAAAAGAAGAAATAATTTTTTTTCTGCATATTTGATCATAAATCAAATATGTTCATAGTTTTTCTAAAAGAAATGTGGTGGCATAGATGAAATTATATGTTGCTTGGATTTTTCGAAAATATTTTCATGTGTATGTTAAATCTTTTAAAATAGTACTTAATATTTTTTGAGAATTTGACAAAAGTATAACATCATTTTAAATACTCCGCTCAACATAGATTAGATTCATTTACCTTTAATCATGTATCGGATTCAAGTTCTATTAATGGAGAAACTCCAAGTAGAAACACCCCTCCAAACCCCTAACCCCAAAAGGATTCTATGTATAATTTCGGAACTGGTGTGGAGGTAGAACCCCAGTTACAGGTTCCGACTGAATTTAGCATTGCTGAAATAGTGTATGTGTTAAGAAATATATTGCTCCAGCATGACACCGACGCTCGATAGAAAGGTTTTGAGGTCGAAAATTAGGATAATGAGTTAATAGACAGTCTGTTTTGCCTTGTCTTGCCGGCTGCAGTAGTACTAGTCGGGCACTTTTATCCCTAGTCCATTGTTTCTATATGGTATGTTAGTATTAGTAGTAGGATTGATACTTTTTTTTGTAGTTTCACATTCCTGGTTCTCTGTCATTATTCATTGTATTTGCTTATATTGTTTTACTACGTTATTGTTGCTATTGTTTCTATATTGTTTCATTTTTAATGTTCTTGAGCTGAATGTCTTCCGAAAACTTCTCTACCTTCATAGGTCCACTACTCTCTTTAGATCCTACTTATGAGATTCTATCGAATTATTATTACTCTACACATTTTAAATTTAGGTCCAATTATTAGCGCTGCTCTTTCAATCGTTGTTTAAATTAAATACCCATAAAGTTGAAGTACTTGGCTTCATCTCCGATACAGAATGGTCAATAATTTGTTAATATCAGATTCATCAAAAAGAACATGTGAAAAACGTTGGAGTAAGAGTGAAAATTCAAAAAGGTTGTATTAATCTTAACATAGGATTCTAAATCTAAAGTTAAAAAATGATTTACTATGGTAGTTCTAATAATAGGTTAGATGTTAAAGGGCACAAAAGAACAAGAGCCTCCTTTCTTTATGGCTTTTCATGCTTTTCCTCCTTTCTTTTTCCTTGGAATATTGTGGTTGAGGAGATAAGTCTTACCTTTTTTTGAATTTTAATTAATCTTTTTCTTTGTTGTCTACAAAATTGTCAAGTGTTTTTGCCAAAATAACTTTAAATCTTATCATTTGAATTTTATTTTCAATTTTGGTCCATTTTGTGCTGTCTAAGGGCATCAAAACAAAAAATGGATCTCAATTACATATTAAAATATTAATCAATGATTGAGGCTCCTTATTTTAAGTAAATACAAATATATAATACTACTGATTTGATCGCAAATGTGGTTAATAATTTAAATATTTGACTATCTTACAGTCATTCTGCTGTAGCCATAAATCTCAAACACCATTGGCTGAGGCAATGAGGCCATATAGTGAAATCCATATAAAGCATGGTCTATGGTCTATTCATTCACTTTGATTCGGCCTTGTTCTATCTTAGATGACGAACTAACTTTTTTAGTAATATTGTTTTTTAGCAATAGCGAATTATGTATGTTGAAAAAAAAAAGGGGCGATAGCTCCGTATACAAAATACTCCGCATTTATATAGTATTCGAAAAAGGGCTATATCCCTCTTCAAGATGTGATACAAATAGTTTATCCTACATACTTTTGAAATCTACAAAATATGTTTTTACAAAATTAATTAGTAACCATTGCAGATTGAAATCTTTTGAACCGCAAAAGCAATACATATTCAAGCACTCTCCGAAAGTGACTTCAGTTTGCCACTTCATGCTCAACTCCTCGCTTTAAGTTAGGTACCTGTAGACTTTCACTATATAGGGTGTAACATTCAGGCTGCTTTGCCTAGCTGCATGATGTGCTTGTATTGCTTGCCCACCCGTTTTCACGGTTTAGGCTGCTCCCATTTTCCTAGCCGCTACTATGAGAATTGTCGGGTCAGGGCTCTGCACTCTTTCTTTCTATGTGGGACGATACTGGAAAGAAAATAGAATGCGTCGAGGCGGCGAACAAAACAACTATATTTTGGCTTTTTCCTCCATGGTATTTACACTAAATCAAGTAATTTAATCTTCACAATTTATAAATGAAAGTAAGAACATATATAAATCATTAATTAATTAAATATTAATGAGCTTTTTTACAAGGATGATCTCGTTACTAAAATTATTTCCCTAACAGATAGTATTTTCTGTTTATTCCAATTTTTTTTATTGCAAATAAATTATATCTAAGTGACAAATACGTATAAAATTTTTTATCTTGCATTTACCGATTTAATGAAATGCAAGTGTGAATGAGTTAACCAAAAGTTCTGGGTTATCATCCTCAGCAGAGTCATCAACTGTCACACCTCCTTTTTACCTCCTCGAGGGGATATAGGGAGTTTTTTCAATTAAAGTGACATTATTCAAAATGAAATTTTTTAAATTAAATTATCAGAGTCACCACTTTGAATAGTTTATTTGGTGTCCCAAATCACCGGTTTGTTTTAAAATCTCACATCGAGGGAATTTTGACTTAATTAAAAGTCTACGAAACCAGAAATTCTAGATTAAGAATTTTGTTTACCCGGAAGAAGGTGCTAGGCTCCCGGGTTCCGTGATTCTACCACGGTCGCTTAAACTGCTAATACCTGGCCTATTATCTGATCAATGACATGTTTTAAAACCTATGTGCATTTTTACAACTTTTAAACCGCTTTGACTTTTTAGAAAAATTCAATGTTATTTAAAACACATCTTTAACCACAATACATGAAATATACTCGCGGTTTGTGACACGTTTTATTTAACATTGTGGGAAATTGAAGTCGGATCACATGAAATGTACACGTGGATTTTAATAATTCCAAATCACAACTACGTCATGTGAACCATACCCGTAGCCATCATAATTTAAAATAATGTGCCTAAAACAACTACAAAGATTCATTTTTTAATTACAATATTTGTGAGGGCCATGGATGATTTGATTTAAAGATGGCACACCTCAAACCTTTTCTACAAGTGTTAGCTCTTGATCTAATTTTATGAGGGCCATGAATTATAGGTTTTGTTTGGTATGACACACCACTACTTATTACTCTTTATAAAAAAAAACAAATTACACTTAATTAGAAGAGCTAAATTTAATTTAATTCTATTGGAAAGGGATTTAGGCATAGGCGTTCATTACTGGATTAAATCTAAAAGAGAGTTGAGGTTTGAAAAGGGTTTCGTTTGGGCTCAAACTTTGGCACGCAAGGGCTCTTATCCCTGTAGGAATTTTGAAAGAGTACCTGCCCACATTGGGCTTCAGGCGAGCCCAATTGTGAATATCCACCAAATGGGTCTATCTATCTCTATATTTCAACCCAACCTTACACCATGCATGCTAAAATTCGCATCACTTTTAAAGAAGACACTCGGAATTGGAACAATGCAATCTCGAGTCTAAAATTAAAGTACACTAACATGATTTGTAAGTCATACATTTATGTTGGAATTTAAAAGAGGAATTTTAGAACTAAGGATCAAATTACTGGGTTTAATGCCCAGGCCTACTCGCCTGGGCCCAGACTTCGCATATTGAACTGTACTTATTAAAAAAATAATATGCTATTGACTTAATCTAAGAATAAAAAATAGTAGTTAAATCTTGAATTTAAAATACTCCAACATTCCATTTACTTAACAAAAGTCCATAAATTTACAAAGTATTTCTAAATACATCAAACGTGTCTAAGGGAAAAGAAGGGGATAGTTAAGGTAAGGGTGGAATTCTTCCAAAATCCTTTGAATCAACTTTAGTTTTGCAAGAAAAATCAGCTATGGAGATGATCCTGACAGGCTAAAACATATATAGCTCCAACTCTGAGGCTTCCTACTACCAAATCAGCCTTGGTTTCAATTCTGACCATATTTAAAGGTTAGATTCATGAAATTATCTTCAGATACATAAACTTACCACATTATCAAACTAAGCTCAAACAAACAATGCAAAGACAAAAGAAACAAAATAGTGTGATTCATGGGTTTGACCATATTAATGGTTAAACTCATGAACCAATAAGGGCTTCAAACCCTAAGACCTGCTATGCTGCCACAATGAACCAGAGGGAAAGGGAATAGTTTAATCCGTGAATATGACCATGTAAGGTTTAGACTTAATGAATAAACCAAGTTTTAAATATGGGGATCTAACATGCTACATGGCCAATGCAACAAAAGAGAAGTATATATCAATTGAAATAAACCAATGCTAAGCTCATACAAGGAAACAAATACTTATGAAATAAATCAAAGAGATAAAGGATCACTCATTTAAAAGGAAGATTTTCAATATGGTTGCAACTTCAGTGATAAATCATAGCAAGGAAATACATATATACACCATTGGCAACAAAGAATAGCTTGTATTTATCTTTAAACTTCATTTACAAATATTCAAGCATGGAACAAAAATATGTACCTTGAGCAGCAATAGAAAAACAGGAAATAAGATGAAAGAAAAATGCTGAAAACTTCAGAACAAAGGAAACAACATCAGTAAATCAACACAGCTACAACAAATCAAATAGTTCCCAGAATTTAAACCAAATCCAATCAGCTTTCAAGCCAGAATCCCAGCTAAAGAATCCAAGAAAATCCTCTATTTCAAACCATTTTTAGCTTGTCAAAACCAGAAGGAAGAAGTTTTGAAAATTTCTAAGATTTCTGAAATATGGTCTTTTACAGGAAGAAGAGAGAACTTATTTTTTTTTGCAGTAAAATAATGTTGAATGTCTTTCTATGAATGAGGGAAATGTTTCTTTTTATAGAATTCTCAAAAATACATCAAAAGAAGAATATTCTAACCTAAAATTTTTGAAAATCAGGATAGTACAATATCTTTTACAGCTCATTTTCCTTATCAAATACCAGTATTTTTGCTAAGGATAGGGACCACTATCCAAAATACTAGAACCTTTTGATTTTAGCCAATGTAAAAGTTCATTTTTAACCTTCTATTTAACCTGAGCACTAATAGGAGGCTGATCTGAATACTGCTCACGAAACCCATGATCACATGGTCCACCCTGTGAAGCCTGGAGGGCTGAATGAAAAGGTCCGGAAGACTGGCCCCTATCCAAAGATTCCTTGCCTCTAGAAGAAGAACCACTAAATTTGCCGGAATGACGAGGCCTCTTGTCTGAAGGATAACCACCTCCCCGAGCAAGAGCCATCTCAAATCTACGAGCTGCATTAGCTTCCTCCTGAAAAGATATATCACTCCCAACTCCCATAGCCATCTGAAGTCTAATCGGCTGATTTAGCCCATCTATAAACCTACGGACCCTCTCCCGCTCTGTGGGGAGTATCACCACCGCATGACGTGCCAGATCAACAAATATCGTCTCATACTGAGTGACAGTCATAGTGCCCTGCTGAAGGTGCTCAAACTGCCTCCGAAGTGCATCCCGCTGAGTAACAGGAAGAAACTTCTCCAGAAATAGCTCTGCAAACTTATCCCATGATAAAGCCGGGGACCCTGCTGGTAGAGTCAAACAGTAATCTCTCCACCAAGTCTTGGCGGATCCTGAAAGCCTGAATGTGCAGAAATCAACTCCATTGGATTCCACTATCCCCATAGTCTTGAGAATCTCGTGGCAACTGAACAAGAAATCACGAGGATCCTATGATATAGCACCGCTGAAAGTAGTGGTAAACAGCTTGGAGAACCGATCAAGTCTCCATAGAGAATTCGAAGTCATGGCCGCACCATCTCCGGCCTGAGCTGTGGTACCTGACTGAGTGGCCACAGCTAGCTGAACCACTGGTGCCTGAGGCTGGGGAGCTACTAGCTCTGGAGTACGTGCAACAGGAGTCTGGGCCCTCCTCCAACCTGAGAAGCGGCTAGTGCAACTGGTAATAAGCCTGCTCTGGCAACGCTGTCCATAAAACCTGCTATCCTGACCAGAGCCTCCCGAAGATCTAGGTTAAATAAAGCCTCCCCTGGGACCTGAGCTGGGCCCACTGGAGCTTCTGGGACTGGAACCTCCTCACCAATCTCAGCATGAGGCTCCACCTCTAGAATAGCTGCCGGGGGCTGAGCTCTGCCCCTACCACGGCCTCCGATACGGCCTCGGCCCCTGCCCCTCACTGGAGCTGCCTGGGGCTTGTCACACCTCCTTTTGGCGCGCCCGCTACCCGGGGGTAGAAGCGCAAGGGAGTTTTTCCAATTTAAGTGACAATATTCGAAACGGGATTATTTTATTTATTTCAGAGTCGCCACTTGGAATAAATTAAGGTGTCCCAAGTCACCGATTTATTTAAATCCCGAATCGAGGAAAATTACGACTTTTCAAATGAAGTCTGCGGACCAGAAATTCTAAGTAAGAAATTCTGTTGACCCGAGGGAAGGTGTTAGGCACCCCCGGATCCCGTGGTTCTAGCACGGTCGCTTCAATTATTATAAATGGCTAAAAATACCTGATTTTATACATGTTTACAAATTATATGCTCCAATTAAATCTTTTAAACCGCTATATTAATTTGAAACCATGCCAAAAGAAAAGACTAATTGCAACATAGACTCGGACTTTTTGATAGATAGGTGAATATAAAAAAAGTATCCGGATTATTTATTTGAAACTATGCCGATTAAAACCATCGTAAAACTAACCCAAAAAAATCAATTTACTTAACAGTGTATCCCTTAAAATTATTTCCGATTAAAGAATCATACCAAATGATATATTATTTCCTAGCTTTGATTTATGGCCGGAGATTGAATGACAAGATATAAGCTAACGGAAAATTGATCAAAATATGCGAAATAGAAATAATTCACCTTGATCCAATTATTAAAAAGTAAGATTATTTACTATCCTTAATCCGATGTTAATTAGCGAAAGCAAGACTATGCGATTAAAATCGATCTAACATTAGCATCTAAAACCCGGGCTAACTTATCTTGTCTACTTAAGTATAAACAGATTTCAAGAGAAAATCAAGTGAAGAAATTCAAAAATGATTCAAAATACCTTGCATTAATAATTAACATCAACCAAATTAATAACTTAAACATGCTTAAATTAATTGACTTTAACAAATTACTAATTTAACATATCAAGGGAAATCTCAATTCGTACAAATACATTATACAACTAACAAATGTATATCACAAAATTGAATCCGGTTCTAAAAATTACTAACCAATAACCCAAAGTCCCTTTAATCTAATTACTAAAACAAAACTCCGAAATTTCTAATGGTGACTTGATGTATTCCGAAAATCTATGACTGCAGTGACTGATTAAACAAAGATGCAATACAGAGGAAAATTTAAAATGATAACAGTAGTTTCTTCAGTTGATTCCGAAATGATTCAGGTACATTGAGTGAAAAACTTCAAAGCATTATAGAGGATGAAATACCTGGGATTTGAATTGAAATAGAGCAAAAGAAAAGGTCAGCAACAACAAGTGAAGAAAAACAACAGTTGGCAGCAACAAACAAGCAACAGCAGTAACACTTGAAACTCCAGTACAACTCAAAGACCCCAAACTTAGACAGAAACAGAATCCAGGCAACGACCCAAAATCAATTTGTGAACTAAACAGAAAACAACGAATGATCTCCAAAGAATTGAACACTCAAAATTCGAAAGAGAACAAAGAACAAAGAATGTTCTGATTTCTTTTAAAATGTAGTTGTGTCCTCTCTGTGAGTGTGTTTGTGAAACAATGAGTCCCTGTTTTTCAGAGAAATGCTCTGTGTGAGTGTGAGTGTTCTGAGTGTGTGCCTGTATGTGTGAATTCCAGAGAGTATTCACTGTATGTGTGTGTGTGTTCACTCTCTGTATTTCCAGGGAGTCTTCACTGTTTTATAGCCTCCAAATGATACCTTTCAGCTCTATTTTCAAGTGTTTTAATACTGTCCAGCTATGTTATTCCCTCTTTTTTGCACTTTTCAACTTTTGATGCACTAAACCAAAATAAGAAACTAATTTTTTCCATGTTCAGCCCCTATCCAGCATAAAAGACCGCCAATTCTATTTAAAAACATCCCAAGCCAGACCTTTCCCTCTTTTTTTTTATTAGAAACATTAATCTGAAGTTCAACATAATGCCTATCTTGCTGTACAACCAAATTCACTTTAAACCATGTGCATTGCACTCTTAGTTGCCTAGCTGTTGGCTTTCAGATTCTAAACTAAAGCAACTATATCCAAATTAGTATCTAACTTATAATCCTAATTCAATTCAAATAATGAATTTGGAATCAAATTAACGACTCTAAGTTCTGTTTCCAGGTTCTAACAAACAAACCTACGAAACTACACGACAACATTCGATTAGCCGATTACGACAACCACAATCAATAACACACAATCGATGAACAAGTTCTTATTTTAGCACTTGGCCGAGAGCAACAAAAAAATGAAAGAAGCAAGAATGTTATTCGACTTCAATAATCGACTCGAATACGCACACTTATCAACAAACAACAATCAATCAATTACGATAATCAATCTCAAAAAAACAATGAATCAAGCAAATTCTCGGCTAGAACAGTCCAAAATGAAGAATTGGCTATTCGACGAAGTATCGAATCGAGTTCTTATTTTATAGCGACATCATTCATAGCAATCAATCAGAAACAACAAATCGACCAAATAAAACGGTCCCAAGAGATGAAGAAAACAGAAAATTTCATAACTGTCCGAAGAAATATCAACAAACGAACAATCATAATCAAAACAAATAAAAATAACAAGGAAAGAGAGGGAATAAAACAGTACCTCCGAACAATTCGAAACCAAAGCGGCGGCCGAGAATGAAATTCGTATTCGGGATCGAACGGACCTTAATTGAAATGTTTTCGAGCGAAAACGAATCAATTAAGGCCTATTAGACCCCAATTCTCTAAAAAAAATCCGACAATAAATCCCTATTTCGGAATTTAGGGTTCTTGGTTCGGATTTGGGATTCGAACCGTTCCGGTGTTGTTTGAAAGAAGATGGTGTGGATTTGGAGAAAGGGTGGTCCGGTGATGATGTGGTGTGAATTTGGGGTCAATTAGAGGCGGCGCCGCCACTGGAATCTCGCGGCGGCGGCTAGGGTTCGTGCATGGATTTGAGGATTCGAGAGATTTCGGTGTGATTCGAAGGGAAAGGAGTTCATGGTTGGAACGGAGGGGATCTTGGGGTGTTATGGTGTAAATTTTGGGTGATTTGGACCACAACCGCCGGCGGAGGCGATTTCCGGCCGGCGGCGTGCGGCAGGGACGGTGGAGGCGGCTGGGGTTCTTGGGTTAAAGAGATGGGGTGAAATGAGGCAAAAATTAGGGTTTGGGGGGGTTTTGATATATTAAAAATGGTTAATTAATTCTGGACCGTTGGATGAAGGAGTCCAACGGCCCAGATTAAAAACACAATGGGCGGATCCGGGTATGGGGCTGGGGCGGCTGAGGCAATTTTTGGGCTCCATTTCAATTTTAAACATGGCCCAAATCAGATTTTTTCTCTCAATTATTTCCTTTTCTCTTCTCTTTTAATTTTAATTCTCAATTTATTAAAACAAAAATCCTAATTATGCTACAAAATCAATTAAATTATAAGAAATACTAATTAAGTTATATTAACAATTAACACAATCAATTAAAACATCAATTAAATATAAATCATACAATTGGGACATTAAATACTAGAAAAGCAAAAAATACATATTTTTGTGATTTTATTTTGTAAAAATAAACTTAAACTACCCCTAATTGCAAACTCCCAAAAAAATGTAAATATGACCTATTTTTGTATTTTTATTAATTTAAACACATATAATCATGCATATACAAATGCAAACAATTACCTAAAATAACACGAAAATTCACTAAAACACACATCGTAAAAAATAGACAATTTGTGTTTTGATTTTGTGGGAGTAATTCATGTTAGGCAAAAATCACGTGCTCACAGCTGCCCCTCTTTGCGTGAAAACCACGAAGAGTTTTTTCGTGCAAAGATAAATGAGCAAATACGAGCGATTTTTGCCCGTTTGAATACTCCGTGGGAAGCATTTTGAAAGAGTTTGACCGAGCCTTTGCTTCGGAGGCTTCCTACATATCCTGGGCTAAACAGGAATCAGGTCAATGTAGTTCGGGAAGTTTTGGTAGCTGGGACTACCGTGGACTGACACTTTGTTGTTACTGTTGCTATCGTTGCTGCATGTTGCTGTTTACTGCTTACTGATCTCCTTATTACACCAAAAGAAATTAAAGTCGAACTAGCTATGCTATCAAACTATGAGTTACAAGATTCCTATCTATGATTCTCTTGAAAACTTGATCTTGAATCTTAGCTGATTTGATGTAGACCTCGATCTGAATCTTGATGCTCCACAAGATGTACGTGCTCGTTTATTTCTGTAACATTGAGTGAAACGGAGTCGGCGGAGCTTGTTACTTCAATCATCTTCTGAGCAATCGTGCCTTTGTTTACTCCAACGTTTGAAATCTTTTCTCTCGGTTCTTTTCTTCTTTTCTTCACTCTGGATTGATGTTCCATTTGTAGGTTATCTCGATCCTTGCATCCCGAGGTCAAACCTATTTAGACAACAAAACAAACAAACGAACGAAATTTTTCTGCCCCAGTTTTGCTAGGAAAATTTCGTGAGTTAGTTGTGACACAGAAAGTGATTAAAAGACTCTTTGGTATTGGGTAAGAAAGTCATGGTTTCACAAAGGTTCAAACGGCTTTCTGGCCGGAATTTTGTAGAAGAGTTTCACGGCTTTCTGGCCGGAATTCAAACAATATCTAACGATTTTTGGCCGTCGGATCCTCGGTTTTTTGGCCGGGGTAAAAATAAATGGCTCTGCACAGTTTTCGATCGGGAGATCCTCGGTTTCCGACCGGGAAGAAACGTTTCAACGGCTTTCGGCCGAATTCAAACAATATCTAACGGTTTTCGCCGTCGGATCCTCGGTTTTTGGTCGAGGTAAAAATAAATAGCTCGCGATTTTCTGATCGGAGATCCTCGGTTTCGACCGGGATAAAAGTTTCACGGCTTTCGGCCGAATTCATACAATATCTAACGGTTTTTGGCCGTCGGATCCTCGGTTTTTTGGCCGGGGTAAAAGTAAATGGCCGCAGTTTTCTGACTGGGAGATCCTCGGTTTTCTGACCGGATAAAAGTTTCACGGCTTTCTGGCCGGAATTCAAACAATATCTAACGGTTTTTTGGCCGTCGGATCCTCGGTTTTTGGTCGGGTAAAAGTAAATGGCTTCACAGTTTTCTGACGGGAGATCCTCGGTTTTCGACCGGGATAAAAGTTTCACGTTTCTGGCCCGAATTCAAACAATATCCAACGGTTTTTGGCCGTCGGATCCTCGGTTTTTGGCCGGGTAAAAGTAAATGGCTCACGAGTTTTTGACTCGGGAGATCCTCGATTTTCGACCGGGATAAAAGTTTCACGGCTTTCGGCCGAATTCAAACAATATCTAACGGTTTTTGGCCGTCGGATCCTCGGTTTTTGGCGGGTAAAATTAGTTGGGTTCAACAGTTTTCGATCGGGAGATCCTCGGTTTTCGACCGGGATAAAAGTTTCACGGCTTTCGGCCGAATTCAAACAATATCCAACGGTTTTTGGCCGTCGGATCCTCGGTTTTTGGTCGGGGTAAAAGTAAATGGCTCGCAGTTTTCGATCGGGAGATCCTCGGTTTTCCGACCGGATAAAAGTTTCACGGCTTTCGGCCGAATTCAAACAATATCTAACGGTTTTTGGCCGTCGGATCCTCGGTTTTTGGTCGGGTAAAGTAAATAGCTCCGCAGTTTCGACCGGGAGATCCTCGATTTTCTGACCGGATAAAAGTTTCACGGCTTTCGCCGGAATTCAAACAATATCTAACGGTTTTTTGGCCGTCGATCCTCGGTTTTTGGCCGGGTAAAAGTAAATGGCTCGCAGTTTTCGATCGGGAGATCCTGGGTTTTCGACCGGGATAAAAGTTTCACGGCCTTCGGCCGGAAAGACCCTCGGTTTTCTGACCGGGGTCCAAACAAATATCGGACTGATATGATTCCAGTGAGCCATTTTTTTTTCGGAGTTTTCATTTTCTTTTCTTTCATCATTTTTTTGGCCTCTTTTTAGGCGTTCTTTTTATCCATCAACAAATGCATAGGATAAATCTCTAAAAGAAACTTACCTTTTTATGTGTTTTCCTTGTTCCAAAGCCATTTCAAAGCTTGCGTATTTCACTTATTTGAGTGGTACCTTCTTCTCGCACAATTAAACAGACCTGCTTTCAACAAAGAACATTTTATCAGTTGAAAAAGTGGTTGGCTTTGCGGCCTTGGTTATCTTCATTGCTTGATCGTTTCCCCATTTCCATTGAGAAGTTTGTTACCAATTGTCTTTGGGGTGACTTCCTTTCGAACTGACCGGGTTCATTCCCGGATTCCATGGGGATTTTCCGTGTAGGTTCCATCCTTCTGCCTTATTCTGTCTCTCCTAAGACCTTAGCCTTTGATTTCCGTTTCCTTTCTAAAACTCTTTCCTTTGGAAACAATCGATCATTACGATCCAATCGTGGATTGTAATAATACACCACTGAGGCTGTTTTTCTTTTCTTCTTTACCAGGCGGAGTCCTGTAAAACTGGTCCCGTCACCTTCCTTTGTAATATTTTCAGAATTAAAATTAAACCGAAAGGGATTCAAAGAAGAAGAATGAATCAAAGAATGGAAAAACGTATCAAAGATAGAGGAGTCCCTTTCGGGGGAGAAAAGAAGGACTTATCTGAGGTATATGTTGACTTTAACCAACATGACATGCTCCTCGGACTAGATGCTTGATCGTCACAAAACTCCCATTTTCTTATGAACCAAAACGGGTCTATATTTCCGAGCTAAGGAGCCGTGCCGGGACCTCTCGTGGTGAAACAAACTTTTCGGTTGATAGCGCCCTTTTGCGGGTTTTCGCCAATCGACCTCTCTCATTTCTCTTCTCACCATCGCCAGATAGCACTGTTTGCGTGTTTTTACCAACGAGCTCTCTCATTTTGTATTTCTCTACTTCCATCGTCTTATGGTGCCCGAAGGTTTTCACCAATAAGACTCTCTCATTTTATTTCTTTTCATTCCAGGGAACCTCGGATCGCAACAATGATGTTTTCACAACTTCCAATCGATCTTGAAGGACTTGTACTCGGTTCGGGTAACAAGAATTGTAAACAAAATTACAACTTTGGAATCATCTTGACGGATCTTAAAACGAATCAAAAATATCATCTGCCCCAGTTTCATTTTTGGGGAAACCGGGATTTTTGTTTTGGTGTGACTGAACCTCAGGGAGAGGTTGCCTACGTATCCTTTCGGAATCAAGTCAGAACGTAGTTCAGGAAATTTTTTTTTTTTTTTTTTGGTTTGGATTCCAAAGAGGGTAGCCAAAGAAAGGTAACCGGCTCAAAGGGTTTACAAAAAGGGTTGGTAGTGTTTGGGTAGCGGGAATAAAAGCCTTCAATCATTTCGACTTGTGAGGACCTCATTGAAGCAAGTTCAGACATAATACCTTTTCACAGCATCTGCATTCACAGTCGTTTCAGGATCTTTTCCTTCCATGTCTCCCAAGTATAATGCTCCTCTTGGCAGTATCTTCCTGATGATGTATGGTCCTTTCCAATTAGGAGCGAATTTTCCTTTCGCTTCCTCATGATGTGGAAGAATGCGTCTTAAGACCAACTGACCTACTTCGAAATTTCTCGGTCGAACTTTCTTGTTGTAAGCACGAGCCATTCTTTGTTGGTACAGTTGTCCATGACAGACTGCAACCATCCGCTTTTCATCGATCAAAGTTAATTGTTCCAAACGAGTCTTAACCCACTCGCTATCTTCAATCTCTGCTTCAACAATTGTACGAAGTGAAGGAATTTCTACCTCTGCCGGTATCACAGCTTCAGTTCCATAGACTAGCAGGTATGGAGTTGCTCCCACCGATGTGCGTACGGTAGTACGGTATCCCAATAAAGCGAACGGTAATTGTTCATGCCATTGTCTAGAACTTTGGATTGTCTTTCTCAAAATCTTCTTAATGTTTTTGTTTGCTGCTTCCACGGCACCATTGGCTTTGGGCCGATAAGGGGTGGAGTTCCTATGTGTTATTTTGAATTGCTCGCATATTTCTTCCATCAAATGACTGTTCAAATTCATAGCATTGTCTGTGATGATAGTTGCGGGTATACCAAAACGACAGATAAGATTTGAGTGTACAAAATCTACCACCGCTTTCTTGGTGACTGATTTGAGAGTGATGGCTTCAACCCATTTCGTGAAGTAATCGATAGCCACTAGTATGAATCGGTGTCCATTCGAGGCTTTCAGCTCAATCGGGCCGATGACATCCATTCCCCAAGCGACAAATGGCCACGGCGCTGACATAGGATGCAGCTCAGTTGGAGGTGCATGAATCAGATCTCCATGTACCTGACATTGATGGCATTTTCGGACAAAACCGAAACAATCTTTTTCCATGGTCATCCAATAATATCCTGCTCGAAGGATTTTCTTGGCTAAGACATACCCATTCATATGAGGCCCGCATACTCCCGCATGTACTTCGTGCATGATTCTTCCTGCTTCTTCGGCATCAACACACCTTAAAAGGTTAAGATCCGGGGTTCTTTTGTACATGACCTCGCCGCTCAAAAAGAAACCACCTGCATGTCTCCTAATGGTCCTCTTTTGATCTCCAGTAGCATGTTCTGGGTATTCTTGCGTTTTCAGAAATCTCCCGATATCGTAATACCATGGCTTGACGCTCGGTCCTTCTTCGATTGCATTGCAATAACCGTAGCTTTCCCTGATTTGAATTTCCAAGGGATTGACATGGGCGTTGCCTGGATAAGGTAGCATTGAAGCTAAAGTAGTAAGTGCATCAGCTAGTTCATTGTGACATCGTGGGATATACCTGAACTCCATCGATGCAAATCGCTTGCCAAGAATATTCACGTGCTGTCGGTAAGGGAGGAGTTTAACGTCTCGAGTTTCCCATTCACCTTGAGATTGTTTGATAATTAGATCTGAATCTCCCATGATTAACAAATCTTCGACGCCCTGATCAATTGCCATGTTCATGCCCATGATACAAGCTTCATACTCAGCCGTATTGTTCGTGCAGAAGAAACGGAGCCTAGCCGTGGCTGGGTAATGCTGACCAGCAGGAGAGATCAAGATTGCCCCAATCCCTACACCTTTAGCGTTTACCGCCCCATCGAAAAACATTTTCCAAGCATGATTGTCTTCCGAAACAACTTCTGTCGTATTTACCTCTTCATCAGGAAAGTAGGTATTCAATGGTTGATACTCTTCGTCGATCGGGTTCTCGGCCAAATGGTCTGCCAATGCTTGGGCCTTCATTGCCGTGCGAGTGACATAGACTATGTCAAACTCGGTGAGCAGGATTTGCCACTTTGCCAATCTTCCGGTGGGCATCGGTTTCTGGAATATATACTTCAAAGGATCCAACCGAGTAATGAGGTGAGTCGTATGGGCTTGGAGGTAGTGTCTCAATTTCTGAGCGACCCAAGTTAAAGCACAACACGTTCTTTCCAGCAAAGTGTACTTGACCTCATAACTAGTGAATTTCTTGCTCAGGTAGTAAATCGCATGCTCTTTCTTCTCTGCCGCATCACGTTGTCCGAGAACACAACCAAAAGAGTTTTCCAAGACTGTTAAATACAAGAAAAGAGGTCTCCCTGGGCTCTGGCGGGACTAAGACCGGAGGGTTTGACAAATATTCTTTGATCTTGTCAAAAGCTTCTTGGCATTCAGTTGTCCATTTGATTGCAGCGTCTTTCTTCAACAACTTGAATATGGGTTCACATGTGGAAGTCAACTGAGCGATGAACCTACTGATGTAGTTCAGTCGGCCTAGAAGACTCATTACATCTTTCTTTGTTCTGGGGGGAGGTAAATCCCGGATGGATTTTATCTTTGTGGGATCTAATTCAATACCTCTTCTACTGACTATGAAACCCAAAAGTTTACCTGACGGGACTCCAAAAGCGCATTTGGCCGGATTCAGCTTCAAATCGTACTTCCGCAACCTCTCAAAGAATTTCCTCAAGTCTCGCACATGATCGCCTTGAGTTCTGGATTTGATGATCACATCGTCCACGTACACCTCTATTTCCTGATGCATCATGTCGTGGAAAATGGCAGTCATAGCTCTCATGTATGTTGCTCCTGCATTTTTCAAACCGAATGGCATGACTCGGTAACAGTAAGTCCCCCAAGGTGTGGTGAAAGCAGTCTTCTCGGCGTCCTCTTCATCCATCAACACTTGATGATATCCCGCATAACAATCCACGAACGACTGTATCTCATGTTTGGCACAGTTATCAACAAGGATGTGGATGTTCGGTAAAGGAAAGTTATCTTTAGGACTCGCTTTATTCAAATCTCGGTAGTCAACACATACTCGAGTTTTTCCGTCTTTCTTTGGCACGGGCACAACATTAGCCAACCACGTGGTGTATTGTACCACTCGGATTACCCCCGTTTTCAACTGCTTAGTGATTTCTTCTTTGATTTTATCACTGATGTCAGTCTTGAACTTTCTTCTGTTGCACTGGGCGACAGTCAGGGTAGATTGGTAATTTGTGCACCACTAGATCAGCTCCTAATCCTGGCATATCATCGTAAGACCAAGCAAACACGTCTTTAAATTCAAACAAGAGTTGGATTATTGCATCTCGTGTTTTCTCATCCGTGTGGATGCTTATCTTGGTCTCTCGGACCTCTTCATCAGTTCCCAAATTAACCGGTTCGGTGTCATTCAAGTTTGGCTTAGGTTTATTCTCGAAATGTTCCAATTCTCGATTTATTTCCCTAAAAGCCTCATCTTCATCGTATTCCGGTTCTTGGTTCATTATTTCCAGATTAGGTGGCGTGTTCGGATTTGAGCATGAGTTCCGTAAGCATGTCATGTTATTTAAAGCCGCATTATTAGGACTTGAAAAGGAAGAATAGATAACAAAATTAGAAAGAGTGCAAAAGTAAGGAAAAATTTATTTTATTTTCTTTGAATTTTCTGAAAACAAACAAATTACATTGGGGGAACCAAAAATACAAGAAAACAAAGAAAAACATCCAAGCTACATCCTGAAGTAACTTGTGATGAAGGAAAAACGACAGGACAAATCTACCAGAACTCCCGCCTGATTGGGAAGGGTGTGGCTTTCCAATTTTGCAATTTAGCTTCAGGGCCCACATACAGCACCTCAGCGGTGCTCGTTCCTTCTCCCGATTGGACCATATTAACATCATAGAGTATTTGCCTCATTGCCCCAAATATTTCTTCAATTTCCTCCGCCGTGAAGATCTCGTCTTCTTCTTCTTCACTGTACCTTGGTCGGACAAAAGTTTGGTACGGATGTGGCAATGGTTGCGGCAGAACCCATCCTTTCTCCTTTCTCTTGTTGGCCCACCTCTCGTCTTCAGGGGTTGGGCGAAAGCCCACTCCGAAAAACTTTTCGGCTACAGGTAAAGTTATCAGCTTCGGCACTCCTTGTAAGGACTTTCCCAAACTTTTTCCTGGCTGGAAGCCATGTTTAATCATTTCTTTCGCCACCATGATGGAGGCATTAGACAAAAAGGTTGGGGGAGAGGGTTCCCTTCTTCGTGTTGATCTGCCAACACAATCTCGAAAGCTTGATAGACAATGTTTTCGCTCCCCGCCTCCGCTTCCAAGCAAGGGATGGATGGATCTCGATAAATTGATTGCTCATCTTCCCCGTGGACCACGATCTCTTGTCCCTTATGCTCAAATTTCAACATCTGATGGAGGGTAGAGGGCACAGCTCCGGCCGCATGAATCCATGGTCGCCCTAGAAGAAAATTGTAAGAAGTGTCCATATCCAAAACTTGGAATGTCACTTCGAAGTCCACCGGGCCGATGGTCATAATTACATCAATCTCTCCGACAGTATCTCTTTTCACACCGTCAAAAGCTCGCACACATATATTGTTAGGCCGAATCCTTTCAGCTCCGATTCCTATGCGGCCTAAAGTGGAAAACGGGCATATGTCCACCCCCGAACCCCCATCAACCATGACTCTCTTCATATAGTAACCTTCGCTTTTGACAGTCAAATGTAAAGCTTTGTTGTGGGCGGCACCCTCCAAAGGCAAATCAGCTTTACTGAAGGAAATCTGATTGATCGCGAAGAATCTTTCTGTCATTCTTTCAAGTTGTTCGGATGAAGTCTCAATAGGCACGTATGCCTCATTCAAGGCTTTTAGCAAAACCTTTTGATGTTCAGTAGACTTCATTAGAAGGGACAACATCGACACCTGCTCTGGGCATTTACGCAGTTGGTCTATCACCTCATAATCAGGCATTTGCATCTTTTGAAAAAGACCTCTGCCTCTTCAGCACTTACAGGTTTCTTCGACGGGAAACGCCTTTGTGTGGCGTTATTTACCTCCTGCGTGTTTAAGTACTTTTGCCCCAGGACGCTCTCAGATGAATTTCCTGCAACCTCTTTCCCTTTGCGCGTAACGAGTGTTCGTTGGTAGCTCCAGGGTACTGCGGACGGATCTGTCATTGGTTTTTGTTGCACGCGTGCAATAACCACGAGTTCATCTGGTTTTCGGGCCACATAAGTTCCCTTTGGTACATACATTGATGTTTCTCTCTTTAAATGGAACTTCTTGGGGGCACCTATGGACAATGGTTTTTCCACTCTACCTCGTGGGAGGTAAAGGACTCCGCCCTTCCGAGACGATGCTTTCAATTCAATCGTCTTTTCGGATTTGGTTTCAAGAGCTTCAACCTTTTTCCCCATTTTCTCTTGTTTCGGGGTAGCCTCGGGACGCTTCTCTATGTTGGCGATGGCGATTATCGCTTTCAAAGCTGGGTCAAATTCTTTGTCGTCACAAATCATCCCAATCACCGGTCCGTTGTTGTGGGCTGGTAATGGGTTGTTTGTCACATTTGGGATGTCTTCATCTGCGAAGACGATCCTCCTCTGATTGATCAATTCATGCACTGCCTTATTTAACGTCCAACAATTGTCAGTACTGTGTCCTTCAACACCTGAATCATATGCACAGTATATCCCCCTCTGGTAGGCAGGAGAGTCTGGATTCTGCATGTTCTGCGGAACAGGCTGCAATAGGTTTTCTTGCCTGAGTTTTGGGAAAAGAGTGGAATACGGCTCCCCAATCGGTGTAAAGCTCGTTTTGGGTTGCTCACGGTGGCAAGCGTTATTTGGCCGTGGATTATACTGGTTTGGGTAAGGAGGTTGGTTTCTCTGGAATGGAGGTGGATTCCTGTTGGCTGGTGGCTGTGGCCGTGCCTGAGGTTGAATGTTCATGACCGCATAGGGTGGAGGCGGAGGAGCATAAGCCATGCCGTGATGTGGATAATAATGTTGGGGGACCCTGTCGGAGAATACCTGCCTTGAGGTTCGATATCTCCTGTCTTCTACCGCTGCCATAGCAGATTCTTCTTTCTTCTTGCTTCGGGGCATCCCTCCAGACCCGCCTTGAATGGCTTGGGAAGTTGCCCGAATGGCCGCTTGGCTCAAAATTCGCCCCGTTTTCAAGCCATTTTCTACCATTTCTCCGATCTTGATAGCTTCGGCGAAAGGTTTTCCCATCGCCGACATCATATTTTGAAAGTAATCGGGCTCTTGAGCTTGGAGAAAAGTCGTGACCATTTCAATTTCGTCCATGGGGGTTTCACCCTGGACGCTTGCTCTCGCCACTTGATGGCATATTCTCTGAAGCTTTCTGAGGGCTTCTTTTTTAAGTTCGATAGAGAATTCCTGTCCGGCGCAATATCGATGTTGTATTGGAATTGTTTTACAAAATCTCTGGCCAGATCATCCCAGATGTGCCATCGAGATATGTCTTGATCCATATACCATTCGGATGTTATTCCGACCAAACTTTCTCCGAAGTACGCCATCAACAATTCTTCCCTGCCGCCGGCACCCCTCAATTGATTGCAGTATTTCTTCAAATGAGCAATGGGGTCACCATGTCCGTCGTACTTTTCGAACTTTGGTGTCTTAAAACCTGATGGCAAATGGACGTGCGGGAACATGCACAGATCGGCGTAAGATACACTCTTCTGTCCACTCAGACCTTGCATGTTCTTCAGGCTTTGTTCCAAACTCCTCATTCTTTTTGCCATCTCATCCTGCTCGGGGGCCTTTGGATTTTGTCTTGGTAGAAACTCATATCGAGGTGGCTGAGGATATATATTGGCTGCAACCTGGGTATGGTCCCGTGTAAGCGGTGGTGTTGGGAATGTAAAGGATGAGGAGTCGAAGAAAGGAGCATGTGCGGTGGGGTGCGTTGTGATTGGAACTGGCAATTCAACGGACGTTCTTGCAGATGTATCATGTGGTGCTACCCGAGGATGGGATGTGGAGGGTGATTCGGAGAGGTTTGTAGCATTGGAATACCCGAACAGAGTAGGCGGGTAATTGATGGGGGTATTTGAAATACCGCTTGACCTGAGAAGAATTTCAGGGAACCCAGGGACCAGACTCGGGGGCTCTTTCCCGTTGTTCCAATCGTCCAACATCTCGAGCATGCGGCAACCCAGCATTCTAATCTCTTCCAAAGCTGCCGACTCAGTAGCCGCGATGGTTGCCAATGAGCTTTCCTCTGAAACGGGGATGGTTGCTAAAGGCATTTCTGAAGACATGTCGGCACCCTTTTTGATCTAGTGAAATAGGAATGAGTACTCTCAGGCTGCCGAACTTTTCCTTTGGACCTTGTGAAGTACGAATGTGGTGCCGGATTACCGCAAAGTCAACCACTTTTACTAAAACCTGGATTTCAGCAAACAAACGGTTAGTCTGAAACAACATAACAAATAAGTAATCTCACGTTGGGTGTGATGCACTTATACAGGTGATAATGTTGCTACATGTATTCGTTTGCGATGCGTCATTCCGGTTTGTATTTTCTTTCGCTTTCATCTTTCTCTTAACTTCTTTCCCCCCCCCCCTTTTTTTCATTTTTATTTTTATTTATTTATTTTTTTAGTGATGGTCGAATCTTATGTGGATTGCCTACGTATCATGTCCCCGCATGAATCAGACCGGGCGTAGTTCGGAAACAATAGACATAAGATGAAGTGTTCATGAATTTTATTTCAACAAACTTAAAACTTGAAACACTTGCAAAATATAGCAATGGAGAAAAACTTGTAAAAGGACAAACAGACTCTAAAACAAAAGACTCTCCTAAGCATGTTCCAAAGCCTCGAATCTTTGCGCCCGGGGGGCTGTTTGGCCTTGCTGCAGTTCTTGGGGTGAGATCTTTCTGTATACTTTCCAATTCTGCCATGACTTGGTGGACACATTCCATGATTGAAGAAAAGAGGGCAGGCCGAGGTACTCGTTCGCAGTTCAAACACCTCATAGTAATGTAGTGCCCGATCTCATTGATCCTGGTTCTGATTATGTCTTTTTCTCTGAGCAGCTGCCCTATGTGCCCGTTCTTTGCCCCTAATACTTGAGAGTTGCCGGAGACATGGTCCAAGAGCCTATCTATTTGTCTTTCCATCCGTGCCATCAAGTTGTGACAACGGTCTCTATCTGCTTTAGCATCCCGGACTTGCCTGAGAGTTCGCTCTTTAAGAGTGGCATTTGCTTTTCTCAAATCAACGATGATCGCATCATAGTCTTTCTCTACTTGTTGTAGACGGAGTGCTTTTTGGTGGGCCGCTCTCTTCCATTTTGTTCGGACTGCAACCAAAGCCGCTTTTGCCTTCTCCAAGTCTTCTTGGTGTTCAAAGGCTTTCCTTTCCAAATCGTTTATCAGCATTTGATCACTCCGACTCCTCCTTGACCTTTCTGCGGCCAATTGCATCTCTTGAATTCGAGTTTGGAGTGCTTCTCTTTCTTGCTCCCAACCGGCCCTTTCCCGATCGAAGTCAGCCTGTTGTATGTCCATGGCTGCTTCCAGGATTCCTTTGTCTTCTTTTAAAGTGTTGATGCAAGATTGGAAATTTTGTGCTATTTCATGCTCAACCTCCCTAACTCTGGCTTCTATTTCTCTCTCCCAATCGACGGCATACTTCACTGACCTTTCTGACCTTTGCTCTGGTATTGGTTGGTTGTGGAACCATTCAAGATAAGCGAGACTCACTTCTCCCCGTTCCCGATCGGCAACCATTTTGTTGATGTCGGAGAGTCGACTACCGAACCACACCTTCTGTGCATAAGTCTCCCTCGGGGTCTCTTCTGTCACAAATTCCCATACAAATGATCGCATATCCTCAATTGGGGCCCTTTTCTGTTCTCTTCCCAGCTGCCGCATGACACGTAGCGGGGCATATGGTTGGAAACCCCCGAAACCCATTAATATGTAGAATGGGCGGTATGTCGACATATGCATGATTTTGGCGGAAGGGAACCAATAATAATTCCAGGTAAGTTGATCGGCTCTCAAAGAGTTGAGGAGTTCTTGCCAAGTCCTCAAGTCTTCTGGAAGGTTACAACGGGCGGCTCTGTTTGTATGACAGCGAATATAATTCAGCCAATCTGCTTTGAAGTTTATCACAATTGGGTGATGGTAGAGATGCTCTATAAACCACATTTGTAATAAAACATTGCAACCCTCAAAATAGTCTTGTCCTTCTTGGCACCGAGTTAAGGCCCGGAAGATGTCTCCTAGTATCATCGGAAGAACAGTGTGTTCCTCGTTACTCTGTAGATATGAGACCACCGCAGCTAAACGGATTCTGATGCGTCCACCACGTTCGGGAAAAACCATGGTTCCCAAAAAAGCGATCATGAAAGCATAGATTCTTAAATCTCCCCAGGCGTCATAATTTAGCTGGTTAACAAATTCGACGTTTGAGAATTTCCCAAACCCTTCCTTATCACCAAATCTGTCGTAGAGATAATCTAGTGGCACCCAACCGTTCTCCAGACAACCGAGGGGAACCCGCCGGAGACATAGCTTTTTCAAGAAGTTATTCACACTCATCTGCCTAGGAGCTGCAGGCCTCATCTTGTGCAAATCTCTTCCGAGCCTTGTGAGTCCGCCCAATTCTTCCAAAGTGGGTGTCATTTCACAATCCCGGAATTTGAACACATTGCTTGTTGAGTCCCAAAAACTCACTAAAGCTCTGATCACATTTTTATCCGGTTTTATCATCATGATGTCCGGAAGAAATTTGAGGTGCTTGTGAACTTGATTTCTTTCCCAAGCTGAAAAACTAGTCCACCATTTACGGAGCCGATCCGGGGTTTTGTCCTGGACCATGAACATAGGTGGCATTTCGTCTCTCACCCTTTTCTGGCCGATTCGTTGCGAGGAAGTCATGCTGATCCTAGAAAAGATAAAAAATGGATTTAAGATTTTTTTTTTTATTATATATAAAAAAACGAATCTTGTTAATACGGCCTTTCAACACTTGAAGAAGATTTGAAGGCTGTATAACAGGATACCAGTGTGATGTCTATATTCCGTTTTGCAAAATTAGTCCTCCGGCGCCCCTTTTGAGGCGTTTGGCTATTTTTGCAAAATTTCCTAACTCTCGACTAAGAACAAAAATCCTAATTCTAATATATTTTTTTTTTATTTTTTTTTTTTTTTTCTTAAAAAAAATCAGTATTAGTTGAGCCCGATATGGGTTGCCTACGTATCTCATTTTTGGTGAGAATCAAACTTGCGTAGTTCGAAAATAAAGCACTAAATCATTTTAAGAAAAGAAAACGAACTATTTTTAAACAACATTTCTAAAACAAATTATTTTCAAAGGAACTAAGAAAATTTATTTGGAAATTTATTTTCAAAGAAACTAAACTATTTTTGTAAAATTAAGAAAATTTATTTGGAATTTTTTTTTGCATTTTTCAGAATTTATTTTTAAAGAACTAACTATTTTCGTAAAATTAAGAGAATTTATTTGGAAATTTTTTTTTTTTTGCATTTTCTTTTTCAGAATATTTAAAGAACTAGCTATTTTCGTAAAATTAATAAAATTTATTTGAAATTTTTGCATTTTTCAGAAATTATTTTCAAAGAACTAACTATTTTCATAAAATTAAGAAAATTTAGTTTGATTTTTTTTTTATTTTTTTTATTTTTATTTTTTATTTTTATTTTTTGCATTTTTTCAGAATTTATTTTCAAAGAATTAACTATTTTCATAAAATTATCTTAACTATATACCCTGACGTTTTCCACTTCTTCCTCTTTTTAACAAACCGGTCGGCATGTAAGATCGAAACAAATAAATACACACAAAAAGATGCAACAAGTTGGTCTTTTTGTTTCAGGTACACCTGTCCTAGACAGGCCCAACCCCTGTGTTGAGCCTCCTAAGTCAAATATGCACATGATGCAAATAAACGTTCCTATCGAGGATCCGGCATAAGGTCTTGTTATTCTAAGTCATCATCCTGTTGGAAAAGTGTCTAGACTGGCTTTAACTCGAGCGGACAACTCGAGCCGAAGAGTGTCAGTGCATCGGTAGCATGGCTTTCCGGCTTAATTGACAAACTCTTCGCCTAAACATGTGTGACTACAAAATCCTTCACCGGGTGCCAAGCACCACGACTATCTTGAGAAAAACGGGCTATGTCCAGCAAATGCCCGGTATTATATTTCAAAAGACTCAGAAGAGAAAAAATGGGTATCGGCACAATTTATATACAATTCACAAAATATTAAAGCGGTAAAAGCAACATTTAGCATATAAAATATAAACATGTAATAAAATCAGATAATAAATAAGCCAAATAAAATAATTATTCAAAGCTCGAATTCTTAAACCCTGAACCAGTAGTTCTGGGTTTGTTCCCCAGCAGAGTCGCCAGAGCTGTCACACCTCCTTTTGGCGCGCCCGCTACCCGGGGGTAGGAGCGCATGGGAGTTTTTCCAATTTAAGTGACAATATTCGAAACGGGATTATTCTATTTATTTCATAGTCGCCACTTGGAATAAATTAAGGTGTCCCAAGTCACCGATTTATTTAAATCCCGAATCGAGGAAATTTACGACTTTCCAAATGAAGTCTGCGAACCAGAGATTCTAAGTAAGGAATTCTGTTGACCCGAGGGAAGGTGTTAGGCACCCCCGGATCCCGTGGTTCTAGCACGGTCGCTTCAATTATTATAAATGGCTAAAAATACCTGATTTTATACATGTTTACAAATTATATGCTCCAATTAAATCTTTTAAACCGCTATATTAATTTGAAACCATGCCAAAAGAAAAGACTAATTGCAACATAGACTCGGACTTTTTGATAGATAGGTGAATATATAAAAAAAAGTATCCGGATTATTTATTTGAAACTATGCCGATTAAAACCATCGTAAAACTAACCCAAAAAAATCAATTTACTTAACAGTGTATCCCTTAAAATTATTTCCGATTAAAGAATCATACCAAATGATATATTATTTCCTAGCTTTGATTTATGGCCGGAGATTGAATGACAAGATATAAGCTAACGGAAAATTGATCAAAATATGCGAAATAGAAATAATTCACCTTGATCCAATTATTAAAAAGTAAGATTGTTTACTATCCTTAATCCGATGTTAATTAGCGAAAGCAAGACTATGCGATTAAAATCGATCTAACATTAGCATCTAAAACCCGGGCTAACTTATCTTGTCTACTTAAGTATAAACAGATTTCAAGAGAAAATCAAGTGAAGAAATTCAAAAATGATTCAAAATACCTTGCATTAATAATTAACATCAACCAAATTAATAACTTAAACATGCTTAAATTAATTGACTTTAACAAATTACTAATTTAACATATCAAGGGAAATCTCAATCCGTACAAATACATTATACAACTAACAAATGTATATCACAAAATTGAATCCGGTTCTAAAAATTACTAACCAATAACCCAAAGTCCCTTTAATCTAATTACTAAAACAAAACTCCGGAATTTCTAATGGTGACTTGATGTATTCCGAAAATCTATGACTGCAATAACTGATTAAACAAAGATGCAATATAGAAGGAAATTTAAAATGATAACAGTAGTTTCTTCAGTTGATTCCGAAATGATTCAGGTACATTGAGTGAAAAACTTCAAAGCATTATAGAGGATGAAATACCTGGGATTTGAATTGAAATAGAGCAAAAGAAAAGGTCAGCAACAGCAAGTGAAGAAAAACAACAGTTGGCGGCAACAAACAAGCAACAACAGTAGCACTTGAAACTCCAGTACAACTCAAAGACCCCAAACTTAGACAGAAACAGAATCCAGGCAACGACCCAAAATCAATTTGTGAACTAAACAGAAAACAACGAATGATCTCCAAAGAATTGAACACTCAAAATTCGAAAGAGAACAAAGAACAAAGAATGTTCTGATTTCTTTTAAAATGTAGTTGTGTCCTCTCTGTGAGTGTGTTTGTGAAACAGTGAGTCCCTGTTTTTCAGAGAAATGCTCTGTGTGAGTGTGAGTGTTCTGAGTGTGTGCCTGTATGTGTGAATTCCAGAGAGTATTCACTGTATGTGTGTGTGTGTTCACTCTCTGTATTTCCAGGGAGTCTTCACTGTTTTATAGCCTCCAAATGATACCTTTCAGCTCTATTTTTAAGTGTTTTAAATACTGTCCAGCTATGTTATTCCCTCTTTTTTGCACTTTTCAACTTTTGATGCACTAAACCAAAATAAGAAACTAATTTTTTCCATGTTCAGCCCCTATCCAGCATAAAAGACTGCCAATTCTATTTAAAAACATCCCAAGCCAGACCTTTCCCTCTTTTTTTTATTAGAAACATTAATCTGAAGTTCAACATAATGCCTATCTTGCTGTACAACCAAATTCACTTTAAACCATGTGCATTGCACTCTTAGTTGCCTAGCTGTTGGCTTTCAGATTCTAAACTAAAGCAGCTATATCCAAATTAGTATCTAACTTATAATCCTAATTCAATTCAAATAATGAATTTGGAATCAAATTAACGACTCTAAGTTCTGTTTCCAGGTTCTAACAAACAAACCTACGAAACTACACGACAACATTCGATTAGCCGATTACGACAACCACAATCAATAACACACAATCGATGAACAAGTTCTTATTTTAGCACTTGGCCGAGAGCAACAAAAAAATGAAAGAAGCAAGAATGTTATTCGACTTCAATAATCGACTCGAATACGCACACTTATCAACAAACAACAATCAATCAATTACGATAATCAATCTCAAAAAAACAATGAATCAAGCAAATTCTCGGCTAGAACAGTCCAAAATGAAGAATTGGCTATTCGACGAAGTATCGAATCGAGTTCTTACTTTATAGCGACATCATTCATAGCAATCAATCAGAAACAACAAATCGACCAAATAAAACGGTCCCAAGAGATGAAGAAAACAGAAAATTTCATAACTGTCCGAAGAAATATCAACAAACGAACAATCATAATTAAAACAAATAAAAATAACAAGGAAAGAGAGGGAATAAAACAGTACCTCCGAACAATTCGAAACCAAAGCGGCGGCCGAGAATGAAATTCGTATTCGGGATCGAACGGACCTTAATTGAAATGTTTTCGAGCGAAAACGAATCAATTAAGGCCTATTAGACCCCAATTCTCTAAAAAAAATCCGACAATAAATCCCTATTTCGGAATTTAGGGTTCTTGGTTCGGATTTGGGATTCGAACCGTTCCGGTGTTGTTTAAAAGGAGATGGGTGTGGATTTGGAGAAAGGGTGGTCCGGTGATGATGTGGTGTGAATTTGGGGTCAATTAGAGGCGGCACCGCCACTGGAATCTCGCGGCGGCGGCTAGGGTTCGTGCATGGATTTGAGGATTCGAGAGATTTCGGTGTGATTCGAAGGGAAAGGAGTTCATGGTTGGAACGGAGGGGATCTTGGGGTGTTATGGTGTAAATTTTGGGTGATTTGGACCACAACCGCCGGCGGAGGCGATTTCCGGCCGGCGGCGTGCGGCGGGGGACGGTGGAGGCGGCTGGGGTTCTTGGGTTAAAGAGATGGGGTGAAATGAGGCAAAAATTAGGGTTTGGGGGGGTTTTGATATATTAAAAATGGTTAATTAATTCTGGACCGTTGGATGAAGGAGTCCAACGGCCCAGATTAAAAACACAATGGGCGGATCCGGGTATGGGGCTGGGGCGGCTGAGGCAATTTTTGGGCTCCATTTCAATTTTAAACATGGCCCAAATCAGATTTTTTCTCTCAATTATTTCCTTTTCTCTTCTCTTTTAATTTTAATTCTCAATTTATTAAAACAAAAATCCTAATTATGCTACAAAATCAATTAAATTATAAGAAATACTAATTAAGTTATATTAACAATTAACACAATCAATTAAAACATCAATTAAATATAAATCATACAATTGGGACATTAAATACTAGAAAAGCAAAAAATACATATTTTTGTGATTTTATTTTGTAAAAATAAACTTAAACTACCCCTAATTGCAAACTCCCAAAAAAATGTAAATATGACCTATTTTTGTATTTTTATTAATTTAAACACATATAATCATGCATATACAAATGCAAACAATTACCAAAAATAACACGAAAATTCACTAAAACACACATCGTAAAAAATAGACAATTTGTGTTTTGATTTTGTGGGAGTAATTCATGTTAGGCAAAAATCACGTGCTCACAGGGCTCAGGCTGCTGATCAGCGGACGAAGAAGCGCGTGTCCTCACCTTCTGCGAAAGGACAGAGTAGAATTTCAATCAGTATTTGAGGAATAAATCGCACGACAAGAGGGAACAAATGAGAGACTCTTTCCTAACTCAATAGACTCTAGAGGACAAGTACAGACGTCTCCGTACCTAACCCTCAAACTCTACTAAGCTTGTTCGTGAGTGGTGAGACCTATGTAACCTAGAGCTCTGATACCAACTTGTCACGACCCGGATTTTCCCCCGACATCGGGATCTTGATGGCGCCTACTCGTGGTAGCTAGGCAAGCCACAACATTCAACATTATCCTGTTCGTATCATTATTTTATACTCATATTTAATAACAAGAGAAATGACATTAATTTGATAAATGCGGAAGACTTTCGAAATAGAGATAAATGATACCAAGATAAAACACTAACGGAATCCTCTACCCAAGGCGTGGAGTCACCAACTCACGAACTACTAATGAAAACTATACATAATGGTCAGAAGGAAAATAACATATATCTGTCTGTCTCGGAACAATGAGACCACATCAAATAGTATAAGTAAGTAGAAGAGACGCCGGGCCTGCGGACGCCTGCAAGCTACCTCAGTCTCGGAATGCTCAACTCCCATGAATACTCTACTGCTGCTGCTGCTCAAAACCTGGACCTGTGCAAAAACGCACAGAAGTGCAGTATCAGCACAATCTGACCCCATGTGCTGGTAAGTGCTTGGCTTATCCCGACGATGTAGTGACAAGCCTAGGACCAGACACTCACGTATACCTGTGCAGTTCTATATATATGTACACCACAAGATAATAAGAAATATCAAGTAACAAATCCAACAAGGAGTATCATAAAAGGGGAAACACAATAATCAGCAACAACTATTAAATCAATAATGAAAATCAGAATACGATGGAAACAGTTAATATCAAAACAAGGAATAGAAAATAGTTGCACGGCATCACCCTTCGTGCTTTTACTCTCATCCTTACCAAATAAGCAAATAAAAGTGCACGGCATCACCCTTCATGATTTTACTCTCATCCTAACATCCATGGCATGACATGATCCTTCGTGCATGGTTCAAATAACAATGGCACGGAATGTTCCTTCGTGCATAATCAATATCACAAGGCACGACATGATCTTTCGTGCATAATCAATAACAAGGCAAGGCATTACCCTTTGTGCATAATCAATAATATAAGGCATGGCATTAACCTTCGTACAAAATCAGTAAACAAGGCACGACATCACCCTTCATGCATTACCACTCTTCCTCACCCAAATAACAATCACAGTTAAGGGCAAAGAATGAAATAATCATGAACCATCCCGGCAAGGGACACAACAATCATCACAATAAGGTCCCGGCAAGGGAAAACAATAATTCACTTTACAATAAGTATCGGCAAGGGAAAACAATGTTCAATTCCACAACCCGGCAAGGGTTCAATAATTCATCTTTAACACATCTCACAATAAGTATCAACAATGACTCACGGTCATGCTAGATGCCAGTGTATGGATGCTCGTCACCACAGCCCATACACCGCACTCGATCACATTGCACATAGCACATAATCTTATTCCCTCAAGCTAGGATAGATCAAACACTTACCTCTAGCCTTGAAGTCCAATTTATCCTTCAACTATAGCTTTACCTCGAATTTCAGCTTTCAACTCGCTCGAATCTAATCAAAGTTGATTCCATTACATTAATAAATACTATATAACTTAGTTTGGATGCTTAAAAATGGTTTTCTCAAAGTTTACCCCAAAATTTCCCAATACGCCCCTGACCCCACGTGGTCGGAACTCGGGGTTCGGACCAAAATTTGGTTACCCATTCCCTCACGAGTTCAAATACATGATTAGTTTCAAAATCGGACCTCAATTCGAGGTCCAATTCCCCAATTCATGAAAACCCTATGTTCTACCCAAAAACAAGAATTTCTACCATGAAAACCTTTGATTTCTCTTGAAAAACATGTTTAATGATGTTAGGAATTGAAAGAATTAAGTAAAAAGTGACTTAGAAGTGCTTTGGAGTGATTTTGCTCTTGGGGGTTCGTGTGTGGTGTGTTGGGTTTTGAAAGAATGAAGAAAAGAGGTCAAAAATTCGTTTAAGTATAAATTTGCACAGCTGCGGATATCGCAATTGCGAACATTTGTTCGCAATTGCGAACACAACATGTTTTGGTCTGTGGCTCTCGCATTTGCGAGAAAAGGTTCGCATTTGCGAACTTAGCCCAGGGTCTGACATCCTCGCAATTGCGAGACATGGTTCGCATTTTCGAACTTGAAGTGTTTCCTGAGTCCCTCGCATTTGCGAGACTTTCCTCGCATTTGCGATCCTGGGCATCATCCTGCCATCTTCGCATTTGCGAGGATT
The DNA here is from genome assembly GCA_032618575.1 of Nicotiana noctiflora. Taxonomy (NCBI): domain Eukaryota; kingdom Viridiplantae; phylum Streptophyta; class Magnoliopsida; order Solanales; family Solanaceae; genus Nicotiana; species Nicotiana noctiflora. Next base: position 216,548 of record JASVEL010002499.1, on the reverse strand, counting down.
TGTTCGCAATTGCGAACCAAGGCTGATTTGGGTCCTCTCGCAATTGCGATAAAAATCTTCGCATTTGCGAAGATACCAGCTGGGTGAAAAACCAGCTGTGATATTTTTCAGAATTTGCTCTAACGACCTATCAAATTTTTACCCGAGCCCCCCGGGCTTTAAACCAAACATGCACGCAACTTCAAAAACATATTACAAACTTGCTCGTGCGATCACATCGCCAATATAACATCATTTTCATCAAATCCAGCCTCAAGTTCATGATTATCTTTCTTTTAGTTTCATAACTTTCAACTTTGGAACTCAAGGTTCAAAACACATCAAAAGACATCCAGATGTCACCAAACTTTGCAGAAAGCACATATATAATATTTAAGACTTGTACCGGGCGTCGGAACCAAAATACGAGCCCGATACTAAGGTAATTTAATTCATTTTCCTTTAATAATTTCAGCAAAAACAATTTAACAGAAAAATTCATATCATAGGCTCTAGGCCTCAGAATTAGACTCCGGACACATGCCCGAGTCCCATATTTTCCTATGGACCTTCCGTGACCGTCCGATCTCGGGTCCGGGTCCGTTTCTAAAAAATGTTGACTGAAGTCAACTATATCAATATTAATATTATTTTTCTTCAAATTTCTCATAGAATTCACATATTCTATCACAAAATCTTTCCGGCTACATGGCCGAATCATGCACATAAATCGAGGCAACATAAAATGAGGTTTTCAAGGCCTCGGAAGTGCGGAACAAGTGAGGAAAACAGGTTATGACCCTTTGGGTCGTCGCAAAATGTCTCAACACGTTGTCGTTTTGCTTATAGCTTTGGACTGGACGGCCATTTCCTTTGGGCTGTGACATTTGGGCCTGTATTTTTGAATTCCAGCCCAATTTTATTGTATTTTGTGTATTTTACTTATTTTCTTTGTATTTATCTTTTGTATTTTATTTTCCCTTTTCATATTCGTTCTCAATTGTTATTTTTCTTTTATTTTCCTATTTTTCTTTTTTAGTTTTTTGGGATTCTCTTTTTTTTTTAGTTTTTTAATTTCAAGCTTATTTCACACAATTATTTCAATTAAACACATAATTGCACATCAAAATCTTATTTTATTCTTATATTGGAATTTATTTTTTTAGGGCAAAAATCACGTGCTCACAGCTGCCCCTCTTTGCTCGGGAACACGAAGAGTTTCAGTGCAAAGATAAGTGAGCAGTAACGAGAGATTTTTGCCCACTGGCATATTCCGTAAGAAGCATTTTGAAAACCTTTTTGACCGCACCCTACCTCAGATGTTGCCTACATATCCTGGGCTAAACATGAATCAGGTCAGTGTAGTTCGGTAAGGTCTGGTAGTTTGAAACTACCAAGACTTGTTGCTGCTGCTGCTATTGTTGCTATAATCGCTGACTAACTCCTTGTTACACCGGGATAAAATAAAAAATAAAGAAGATATTCTAAGCTATGATCTTATGAAATACAATAATTCCTATCTATGTCTTGTCTTCTTGTACTTCATTGCTTTTCCATATCTCATGTTTCTCTTTTATTTGCAACCTTCTTTTTGTTGATTTTTGATTACTTTCTTATTTCTGACATACTTCTTCCATCTCTTCATGTGACTTCCAAATATGTTTCTCACTTTCAGGTTGATACCTATTTAAAAACAAAACAAAAACAAAAAAAACTTTTTCCTCTGCCCCAGTGTGGGGTTTTCCATGTGTCATGGTGTTACTCATATTAGATAAAAACAATTAAAAATGCAGAAATGTATTACCTTGTTATACAGGTGGGCGCCTGGACAGAAATTAAAATGCAGAAATGTATTCCCTTGTTATACAGGTGGGTGCTTGAACAAAAATTAAAATGCAGAAATGTATTCCCTTGTTATACAGGTGGGCGCCTGATGCATGAAATAAAAATGCAAAAATGTATTCCCTTGTTATACAGGTGGGCGCCTGAACATATATTAAAAATGCAGAAAAATATTCCCTTGTTATCTAGGTGGGCACCTGAACAGAAATTAAAAATGCAGAAAAATATTCCCTTGTTATCCAGTGGGCGCCTGATGCATGAAATGAAAATGCAGAAAAGTATTCCCTTGTTATCCAGGTGGGCGCCTGAATAGAAATAAAAATGCAGAAAAGTATTCCCTTGTTATCCAGGTGGGTGCCTGATGCATGAAATGAAAGTGCAGAAAAGTATTCCATTGTTATCTAGGTGGGCGCTTGAACAGAATAAAAAATGCAGAAAAGTATTCCCTTGTTATCCAGGCGGGCGTTTGATGCATGAAATGAAAATGCAGAAAAGTATTCCTTTGTTATCCAAGTGGGCGTCTGATGCATGAAATGAAAATGCAGAAAAATATTCTCTTGTTATCCAGGTGGGCGCTTGATGCTTGAAATGAAAATGCAGAAAATTATTCCCTTGTTATCCAGGTGGGCGCCTGATGCATGAAAATGCAGAAAAAATATTCCCTCAGTTTGATAACTAGGGTATGAGTTTTGAAAAGATAATACCTTCCTTGCTATTTGGGTAGGTCTCTTGATGATTGAATGAGTCCTCCTCTGCGGATTCCTCCTTTTATTGTTGTGTTTCTTTTTGGTGTTTTCCTGTGACGACCCAATGGGGTCATCACTTGTTTTTCTCATTTGTTCTACACTTCCGAGGCCTTGAAAACCTCATTCTATGTTGCCTCGATTTATGTGCGCGATCCGTGCATGTAGCCGGAAAGATTTGTGATAGAAAATATGAATTCTATGAAAAATTTGGAGAAAAATGATATTAATATTGATATAGTTGACTTCGGTCGACATTTTTGGTAAACGGACCCGGACCCGACATCGGACGGTCCCGGAAGGTCCGTAGGAAAATATGGGACTTGCACATGCATCTGGAGTCGAATTCTGAGGCCTAGAGCCCAAGTTATGATTTTTTCTATGAAATTGTTTTTGCTGTAATTATTAAAGGAAAATGAATTAAATGAACATGGTATCGGGCTCGTATTTTGGTTCCGACGCCCGGTACAAGTCTTAAATATTATATATGTGCTTTCTGCAAAGTTTGGTGACATTCGGATGTCGTTTGATATGTTTTGGACCTTGAGTTCCAAGTTTGAAAGTTTTGAAAACCAAAAGTATGAAAATCATGAACTTGAGGCTTGATTTGATGAAAACGATGTTATATTGGCGATGTGATCGTACGAAGAAGTTCGTAATGTGTTTTTGATGTTGTGTACATGTTTGGTTGGGAGCCCAGGGGGCTCGGGTAAAGATTTGATAGGCCGTTGGATCAATTTCTGAATTTTTGCACTGCTGGTTTTTCACCCAGCTGTTGGCTTCGCATTTGCGAACAAATTCTCGCAAATGCGAAGGTGACAGGTCTAGGCTGGGTTCGCAAATGCGAACCTTTGATCGCAAATGCGAAGTATGCCACAATCATGCCAAGTTCGCAAATGCGAACAAAGTGTCGCAAATGCGAAAAGGGACTCAGATGGCCAGTGTTCGCAAATGCGAATAAAGGGTCGCAAATGCGATCCTGGGCAATGAGGTTTCACATTCGCAAATGCGAAGGGAATCTCGCAAATGCGAGACTGGCAGACCTTGGCTAGAGTTCGCAAATGCGAACTTTCTCTCGCAAATGCGAGAACAGCAGGCCCCAGACCTGTAGCGTTCGCAATTGCGAACAAATGTTCGCAATTGCGATATCCTCAACTGTGTAGTTCTATACTTAAACGAATTTTTCAGTTCATTCTTCACTTTTTCAAAAACCCTCACACCACACACGAGCTCTCAAGGCTAAATTCACTCCAAAGCAATTATAAGTCACTTTTAACTTAATTCTTTCAATTCCTAGCAACATTAAACATGTTTTCAATAAGAGTCAAAGGTTTTCATGGTAGAAATCCATGTTTTTGGGTAGAACCTAGGTTTTTCATGAATTGGGCAATTAGACCTCGAATTGTGACGACCCAAAGGGTCATCACTTATTTTATTAATCATTGCGAGCTTCTGAGGCCTTGAAAACCTCATTCCATATTGCCTCGATTTACGCGCACAATCCGAGCATGTAGCCGGAAAGATTTTGTGATAGAAAATATGAATTCTATGAGAAATTTGGATAAAAATGATATTAATATTGATATGGTTGACTTCGGTCAACATTTTTGGAAAACGGATCCGGACCCGAGATTGGATGGTCCCGAAAGGTCCGTAGGAAAATATGGGACTTGAACATGCGTCCGAAGTCGAATTCGAGGCCTAGAGCCAAGTTATGAATTTTTCTATGAAATTGTTTTTGATGTAATTGTTAAAGGAAATGAATTAATTGACCTTGGTATCGGGCTCGTATTTTGGTTCCGACACCCGGTACAAGTCTTAAATATTATATATGTGATTTCTATAAAGTTTGGTGACATTCGGATGTCGTTTGAGATGTTTTGGACCTTGAGTTCCAAGTTTGAAAGTTTTGAAAACCAAAAGTATGAAAATCATGAATTTGAGGCTTGATTCGATGAAAACGATGTGATATTGGCGATGTGATCGCACGAACAAGTTCATAATGTGTTTTTGATGTTGTGTACATGTTTGGTTTGGAGCCCGGGGAGCTCGGGTAAAGATTTGATAGGCCGTTGGATGAAATTCTGAATTTTTAACTGCTGGTTTTTCACCCAGCTGTTGTCTTCGCAATTGCGAAGTATTTCTCGCAATTGCGAGGTGGCAGGTCAAGGCAGGGTTCGCAAATGCGAACCCTGGGTCGCAAATGCGAAGGGTGCCCAGGATCGTTTGGGTTCGCAAATGCGAACCAAACCTCGCAATTGCGAGGCCTCCAGTGAAAAGGCATGCTTCGCAAATGCGAAGCATTCTTCGCAAATGCGAAGGTCCCTCAGCCCAGCCTTGTTCGCAAATGCGAAAGTCCTTGGAGGCAGCCTAGTTCGCAAATGCGAACATATGTTCGCAAATGCGAAGCTCCCAGATTTGCCTTGGCTTCGCAAATGCGAACAAAAGTTCGCAAATGCGAACTTCCCAGCCTTAGCTTATTTTTCAAACTCCAGAAATTGGTCGGGGTTCGCAATTGCGAACCCATGTTCGCAAATGCGAACACAGAGACCCGTAAAACACGATTTTCAGTTCATTTCTTCACTTTTTACAAAACAAAAACACCCATTTGCGATTCTTCACGGATTCCTTCTTCATCAAAACAATTGTAAGTCACTTTTTACTTAATTCTTTCAATTCCTAACATCATTAAACATGTTTTTCAATAGAAATCAAAGGTTTTCATGGTAGAATTTCTTGTTTTTGATAGAATATAGGGTTTTTCATAAATTGGGAAATTGGACCTCGAATTGAGGTCCGATTTTGAAACAAATCATATACATGAACTTGCGGGGGGATGGGTAACCGGATTTTGGTCCGAAGCCCGAGTTCCGACCATGTGGGCCCGGGGTCGAAATTCACTATTCCGGGCAGAATGTTGTAAAAGTTGTAATTGGTCTTAGGAATTAGTTTATTGAGTAGTATTGATGATATTAAATCAATTGTGTATAGATACGATTGGATTGGAGCCAAATTTGAAAGAAAAAGACATTGCCACGGATTGAATTGTTCATAAACATTCGAGGTAAGTGTTTGTTCTATCCTAGCTTGAGGGAATAGGATTATGTGTTATGTGTTATGTGATCGAGTGCGGTGTATGGGCTGTGGTGACGAGCATCCATACACTGGCGTCTAGTATGACCGTGAGTCATTGAAAATGCTTATTTTGAGATATAGTTACAGATGAATTGTTGAACCTTTGCCAGGTTGTAGAATTGTTATTGTTCTCCCTTGTCGGGAATTGTTGTGAAGATAATTATTGATTGCCCTTGATGAGACAGTGTATGAATTACTGTTTCTTTCTTTGCCCCTAACTGTGATTGTTATTTGGGTGAGGAAGAGTGATAATGCACGAAGGGTGATGCCGTGCCTTGATTTATTATTTATACACGAAGTTTAATGCCGTGCCATATTTTATTGATTATGCACGAAGGATCATGTCGTGCCCTGTTATTGAACCATGTACGAAGGATCATGCCGTACTATGGATGTGAGGATGAGAGTAAAAGCACGAAGGGTGATGCCGTGTACTTTATTTGCTTATTTGGTGAGGATGAGAGTAAAAGCACGAAGGGTGATGCCGTGCAATTGCTTGCTATTCCTTGACTTAATATTAAATGTGTTTCCATTATACTTTGTTTTTCCTTGTAAACTTATTAACTGTTGTTAATTGTTGAATTCCTGGAGATATTCCTTATTATGTTATTACTTGGTTATTTCTTGTTATTCTGTGGTATACATATATATATTGAATTGCACAGGTTTATGTGGGTGTCTGGTCCTAGGCTTGTCACTACTTCGCCGGGATAGGCCAGGCACTTACCAGCACATGGGGTCGGTTGTGCTGATACTACACTTCGTGCGTTTTTGCACAGGTCCAGGTTACGATCAGGAGCAGCAGCAGTAAATCGATTGCGTGGGAGTTGATCATATTTGAGACCGAGGTAGCTTGCAGACGTCCGCAGGCCCGGCGTCTCTCTCTTTATTTATGTTACTAGCTGTAGTCTCTTTGTTCCGAGACAAACAGAATTATGTTTATTTCCTTCCAACTTTTATGTGTAGTATTCCATAGTAGTTCGTGAGTTGGTGACTCCACGTCTTGGGTAGAGGATTTCAGTATGATTTTCACTTTGTAATTAGTTATTTCTATTTGATAAAGTATTTCGCATTTATTTAATTAAAAATTGTGTTAAAAACAGGATAGTATGAATACAGTGGCTTGCCTAGCTACCACGAGTAGGCGCCATCACGATCCCGATGTTGGGGGAAAATCCGGGTCGTGACACGAATTGAGGTCCGATTTTGAAATAAATCATATAATTGAACTCGTGGGGGAATGGGTAACCGGATTTTGGTCCGAACCCCGAGTTCCGACCACGTGGGGCCATGGGCATTTTGGGAAATTTTGGGGTAAACTTTGAGAAAACCATCTTTAACCATTCAAACCAAGTTAATTAGTGATTATTAATATAATGGAATCAATTGTGATTAGATTCGAGCTAGTTGAAAGCGGAATTTCGGGAAAGAGCACTAATTGAAGCATAATTTGGACTTCAAGGCTAGAGGTAAGTGTTTGTTCTATCCTAGCTTGAGGGAATAGGGTTATGTGCTATGTGCTATGTGATCGAGTGCGGTGTATGGGCTGTGGTGACGAGCATCCATACACCGGCGTCTAGCATGACCGTGAGTCGTTGTTGATATTTGTTGTGAGACATAATTGAAGATAAATTGTTGAACCCTTAAGGGTTGTAGAATTGCTATTGTTCTCCCTTGCCGAGACTTGTTGTGAAATGAGATGTTGATTGCCCTTGCCGGGACTTCGTTGAAATGATTATTGTGTCCCTTGCCGGGACGGTTCATGATTTGTTGTTTTTCATTCTCTGCCCCTAACTGTGATTGTTATTTGGGTGAGGAAGAGTGATAATGCACGAAGGGTGATGCCGTGCCTTGAATTATTGTTTATGCACGAAGGTTAATGCCGTGCCTTGTTATTGTTTATGCATGAAGGTTAATGCCGTGCCTTGTTATTGATTATGCACGAAGGTTAATGCCGTGCCATGTTATTGATTACGCACGAAGGATCATGTCGTGCCTTGTTATTGAACCATGTACGAAGGATCATGTCGTACCATGGATGTGAGGATGAGAGTAAAAGCACGAAGGGTGATGTCGTGCTCTTTATTTGCTTATTTGGCGAGGATGAGAGTAAAAGCACGAAGGGTGATGCCGTGCACTTTATTTGCTATTTCATTGACTTAACATTACTTGTTTCTCATTATACTTGTTTTCCTTGTTGATTTAATAACTGTTGACTAACTGTTGAGTTCTTCTGTGACATTCCTTGTTGCGTTGTTACTTGATTATTTCTCGTTATCTTGTAGTATACATATATATATAGAACTGCACAGGTTTATGTGGGTGTCTGGTCCTAGGCTTGTCACTACTTCGCCGGGATAGGCCATGCACTTACCAGCACATGGGGTCGGTTGTGTTGATACTGCACTTCTGTGCGTTTTTGCACAGGTCCAGGTTTCGATAAGGAGCAGCAGTAGTAGACCTTTTGTGTGGGAGTTGATCATATTAGAGATCAAGGTAGCTTGCAGGCGTTCGCAGGCCCGACGTCTCTTCCTTTTATTTATGTCATTAGCTGTAGTCTCCTTGTTCCGAGACAAACAGATTATGTTATATTTCTTTCAGGACCTTTATGTGTAGTATTCATGTAGTAGTTCGTGAGTTGGTGACTCCACCTCTTGGGTAGAGGGTTTCAGTATTATTTTACCTTGAAACTGCTTATTACTAATTCTATAAAGTCTTCCGCACTTGTTTAATTAAGGTTATCGTTTGGTTGTTAAATTGAATATGAAATATTACTAAAAACAGGATAGTGTGAATAAAGTGGCTTGCCTAGCTACCACGAGTAGGCGCCATCACGATCCCGATGTTGGGGGAAAATCTGGGTCGTGGCATTTCCTCCCACTTTGATCACATTCACTTTAAAGTGACTAGTGAGAATTTCTTTCGTTCCTGTCTAAATCAGTGAACAATCTTATTAGTTATAAAATGTTGGCAACTGACATTCTTGTTGACTTTGCTTCCATTGTCTGCCTTTTCTTGTTTTATTCTGCTCTGCAGCCCATTGCCAGATTCTTTCAACTTTTCCTTTGTAATCCTCTTTGTGCTTTCCCGTTTTGTTTCTTTTCTTTTTGTTTTTCTTTGGCTTTGATTTCCATCCTCTCTTTTGTTTTTTTCTTTGACCCAGTGTTATTACGCCTCTTAACATAAGAAGATGGTAGTTAACTTTCAATGGGCAACTGGTTTTTGATCAATGAAATGCAGAGATATGAATTTGAAAGGGGTAAAGGTATTTTGGAGTAGAGACAGAACTTATCTGAGTATGACTCGCTGATTCCTCTGACCATGCCATGTATTTAAATTCCGACCCAGTTTGTCCAATCGAATTGTTGCTATCTTGGCTCCATTCTTTCCTTCAACCCAAACCTTTCTTATTTTTTGTTGTTTTTCTTCTTTCAACAAAATATTCCTCACTTTCGCCTTATGGTGCCCGTTAGGGTTTTCACCAATAAGACTCTCTCATTTATTCTCTCTCATCTCACAATCGCCTTACGGTGCCGGTTAAGGTTTTCACCAATAAGACTCTCTCATTTTTATTATCTCTCATCTCACATTCGCCCTATGGTGCTGTCACACCTCCCTTTTTACTACCCCTCCGATCCTTTTAAGAGAGATACGTAGGGTATACCTCAATGTTCAAATACCCGAGAAGGATATATCAACAAAGAGGAAGGAGTTTTTCCAAATAAAGGACAATCGGTCCAAGATTTTATTTAATTTTTAGAGTCGCCACTTGGGAAGATAATGGTGTCCCAAGTCACCGGTTAATCCCGAATCCAAGGAAGTTGAATCTATATTACAGTCCGCGAAACAGAAACCTGGATAAGGAATTCTGTTAACCTGGGAGAAGGTGTTAGGCACTCCCGGATTCCGCGGTTTCAGCACAATCGCTCAACCGTCGTTCTCAATTTTATATGACTTGTTATACACCGTTTAACAATATGTATGTGTTTTAAACTTTAATATTTTTACGAATTGCGACGTCGCGAAAACGTATTTCGAGTCACACCGTAACCAGTACGCTTGTGACCTTTAATACATTTCGGCTTCGCCGGGATTTACGATTTGAGTCGCACCAAGTGCACACTCGTATTAAGGAAGGTATTTTTATTAAATCGTGCCTAAATGAACGTCTAACGACTTTAAATCTTTTGGAAAGGTTATGGAATTTAATATTAACCTTCCCAGATCTATTATATACTTTATCAATTACTTAAAGGGGGCCCCACTGTTTTTGTTATTATGTGAGGCTCATCCCATGTATGTTTTAAAGTCCAAACTTAATGTGTCACTACATCTTCTATCAATGTTTTTTCCCTTAATCAAATTAACTATATATATATATTTCCAGAAGTGAGTCCAGGCCTTTATTGTTTCTATTATTATTGGACCTGGACTTCTGGATTAGTATTCATTGGGTTATCATATGTATCTGGGTTTTAATAACCTAGACCAGATTAAGGCTTTCATTCAAAGGCCCAGTTAATTCTCGAACATAGTCCAGGCCTACGTCGCACATTAGGCCCATACCAAAGACGAAGCAGTTGTAATGAAGACAAAAATGAGAACTCACAATAAGAATAGGCATTCAGAATCAAAAGGAGATGAATTAAAACTATATTTTGTTCATTAAAAGAGAAATTCTGTACATAGCTAACAATATCGAATCTGAATTATAATTGCATATTATACATAAAACTGAATTACGAACTGTTTTCACTTTTGTTTTCTAATAATGCATTTATACTAATATATGAGTTACCTATTAGCTAAGTGATTAGGAGATTGTTTAACTATATAAAACACGATCAGACTAAATGGTTCATCTGCTTATACACAATATTCAGATGCTAGTTGTGTTTTTACTGAATTCACTATGAGTCTAATTCGTTTGATATCACAAAATCAGTCTTATCTAAATTATTACTTCATCTGGTTGTTTCTGTTTTTAAACTTATTCAAATCTAGATATCAAATACCAAATTAAACTATCTACATAAGCTGATTGAAGTTATTACTGTGAGTTTGTTGTTATAGATTTACGTTAGAATTAATTAGCCCGATTTTAATGATTTTAACCTATTTAACTAAGTGATTTAGATACTATAACTATACTACTACTACTACTTACTACTTATTACATCATTCTATTTGAGTTTATACATATACACAATGATATCCTAATGAATTACAAACTTAAACTAACTAATCAGCTAACAGAAACAGAAAATGAAAAGATAGTAATATGCTTAAAACAACTTGAGTCTTCATTTCATCATATCTTCAAATTTACATAGCCTGGACAAAGGGCGTGTACCTGATTCAGCAAGAGATTCAATGAGTTCTAAGGGAGATGAAATAGGCACAGCAGTCAGAATCAACATGCAATGCAACAGTGATGGAATGAATTCCCAAACGAACAGATGAGATAACACAGCAACAACAATTAGAAACCCAGCAAACGAGCAGAAGTTCCAAACAACTTCAAATATGAATTTCAACTAAAAATCCCAAGCGACTATTTGCTATTTAATGTAGAGTTCTTTTTGAAAATTTTGATTTTTCTTTTTAACTAATTAATTCAAAAATACATGTATTTAACCTATATTTTTTGATTTTCTAATTTTAATTTCTAATTATTCAATCACACAAATGTATCTAATTTCAATCAAAACACGTAATTGCACTCATAAGTATTTATTTGTTTTAATTTTGGAATTTGATTGCTTAGTGCAAAAATCACGTGCTCACAGGTGCCGATTAGGGTTTTCACCAATAAGACTCTCTCATTTTTATTTTTCTTTATTTATTTATTTATTTATTTTTGTTTTCCAAACCACCGGGTATTGTCCATGCCATGTTTCTCCTTATTCTCATTGTATCATCATTTACTTGAAATTAATCAGAAGGTCTTTCTTTGGACTGTAAATGTGGCTTTTGGATGGGTTTAGAAAGAAGGGTATAAAGGCTCAAAATTTAACAAGGGTTCAAAAATATTTACAATTCTCGGAATCATAAACATAACTTCTGCCCATGTTTCGATATTTGGGGAATCTTGAATTTTATTTCTATCATGACTGAACCTCATTGAGGCTGCCTACGTACCCTTTCGGGATCAAGTCAGACGTAGTTCAAACTACGTTCATATTCATTGTTGCGTCTTGACTTTTCCCGATTTTCTTTTTGTCTTTTGTATGCATTTTTTTTCTTTTTGTTTTTTTTCATCATTTTTCTTTTTCTCTCTTCTTTTTTTTTATTTTTCTTTTTTCTTGCATCATTTTTCTTTCTTTTTCTTTTCTTTTCTTGTTCATAATTGATTCCGAGAGAGGGATATGAAAAGAATAAAGCAATAAGGCAACGGGGATATCAATGGATAAAGTGTTTGGATAAGGAATAAAATGCCTTCATCATTTCAATTCCAAAATTATGACAAATACAATTGTTCATTTGAAAAAGGAATCATACATAATATCTCTTGACTACATCTGAGTTGATAGCAGTCTCTACACATTTTCCTTCAACATCTGTCAAGTATAGAGCTCCGTTGGACAATACCCGTGACACCATGAATGGCCCTTGCCAATTTGGTGCAAACTTTCCTTTTGCTTCGGCCCAATGAGGCAAAATACGTCTCAGCACTAACTGTCCCAGGTCAAATTTTTGCGGACGTACTTTCTTATTGTATGCTCTGGCCATCCTCCGCTGATATAATTGTCCGTGGCAAACTACCGCCAACCTTTTCTCATCAATCAAGCTTAATTATTCTAGCCGAGCTTTTACCCATTTATCATCATCGATTTCAGCCTCAGCTATGATCCGAAGAGAAAGTATCGTAATATCTGCGGGTATGACTGCCTCTGTTCCATACACCAATGAGTAATGTGTTGCACCAATTGAAGTACGTATAGTTGTGCGATAACCCATGAGAGCAAACGGTATTTTTTCATGCCATTGCCTTGACTCTTCCACCATCTTTTTGAGAATCTTCTTAATATTCTTATTCGCAGCCTCCACTGCTCCATTCGCTTTAGGCCTTTAAGGTGTAGAGTTACGATGCAGGATTTTGAACCTTTGACATGCTTCTGCCATGAGGTGACTGTTCAGATTTGCTCCATTGTCTGTGATAATCACCTTAGGAATTCCAAAGAGACAAATGATATTTGTGTGCACGAAATTCGCCACCGCCTTCTTTTTCACTGCCATAAATGTCTTTGACTCCACCCATTTGGTGTAATAATCAATTGCTACCAAGATAAATCTCTGCCCATTAGATGTTGCGGGCTCTATTGGTCCGAGGACATCCATGCCCCAGGCAATGAATGGCCACTGTGCAGACATTGTATACAACTCCTAGGGTGGAGAGTGAATCAAATCTCCGTGCATTTGACATTGATGGCATTTCCTCACATATCTAATACAATCACGCTCCATGGTGAGCCAATAATATCCTGCTCTCAGTATTTTCTTGGCTAAACTGTATCCGCTCATATGAGGTCCGCAAGCTCCTGCATGTACCTCAGCCATAATTGTGTCAGCTTGCTGTGCATCTATGCATCTTAATAGCCCCAAATCTGGTGTTCTTTTGTATACAACTCCTCCACTGAGGAAAACTCCGCTTGCCAATCGCCTTATAGCCCTTTTCTGGTCTCTTGTGGCTTGTTTGGGGTACCCCTTGTCCTAAAATATTCTTTGATATCATGATACCACGGCTCACCATCCAGTTCTTCTTCCACGGCGAAATAATAAGCATTTTGATCGCGCACTTGTATCTGTAGTGGATCTACATAAGCTTTATCTGGATGGTGCAACATGGAGGATAATGTGGCCAGAGCATCCGCTACCTCATTGTGCATTCTTGGGATGTGTTTGAATTCTATAGATTGAAATCTCTGAGACAACTCATGCAGAAACTGTCGATAAGGTATCTGGTTCAAATCTCTTGTCTCTCATTCTCCTTGAATCTGATGTATCAAGAGATCCGAGTCACCCATGACCAAAATATCTTGAACAGCCATATCTATCGCCATCCTTAATCCCAATATGCATGCTTCATACTCGGCCATGTTATTAGTGCAGAAAAATCGAAGCTAAGCGGTAACAGGATAATGCTGACCCGTTTCTGAAATAAGCACTGCTCCAATTCCAACTCTCTTACTGTTGACGGCCCCATCGAAGTACATTCTCCAGCCTGGCTTATCATCTTGCTCTACCTCCTCAACGTTCATTGCCTCCTCATCAGGAAAATATGTCTTTAGCGGCTCATACTTATCATCAACTGGGTTTTCTACTAAATGATCTGCAACTGCTTGCGCCTTCATTGTCGTACGAGTTACATAGATGATGTCAATCTCTGTAAGCATAATTTGCCACTTAACAAGTCTTCCTGTAGGCATAGACTTCTGAAATATATACTTCAATGGATCCAACCGTGATATCAAATATGTGGTATAAGCCGATGGATATTGTTTCAATTTCTGGGCAACCCACTGTCACGCCCCAAATCGAGGAACATGACCGGCGCCTGACCGGATTGCCCCAGTCAAGCGGACCTGGGTGCCTTTCATTCCCACGCGTTACCCCTCTGTTGACTGTTTCTCATTAACCAAATATATTACTAATCATAATTGATTTCACATTAAACAAATAAAACCATACGAGTGATTCATTAACAAGTTTGTAATTTTTACAACGCCTGACATAACATAATATCTACATAATACTGGAGTCCCACAGTTTACATGTCTACAGAGCCTCTAGGATACAAAAGGGAAATACAATACTTGCCGGTAACAAGGCTCCGGCTATACCTTACAAAACCAAAATGAAATCTAAACCGAGTGGCATGAACCACACAAGGCCCCGAGGAAGAAAGGGGCTCACCAAAACGGGCAGTGGAAGGAGAAGGATACTACTGCCGATGAGCTGAAGTGCCTGCTACTGATAATCCACCTACAATCATAACACGAATGTAGCGCCCTCGGCAAAAGGGACGTCAGTACACTTGAATTGTACTGGTATGTATGGACAAACTTTGTCCCAAGTAAACTCAAGCCATTAAATTACATCAACAATTAATTAAGCCAGCCAACCATGTTTCCACATTTTCCTCATTTCAAATAATTCTCACACAAAGCACTTTCTACAATCAACCAATTTAACAATAACCAATCAATCACGTAAAGCACAAGTAGTCAAACAAAGGGGCAATCGGTGCCCCACAGGTTGCAAACTCTCCTGCTGTCTCCTTTCACAATTTCACATTATTGATTTATGTATCAATTTTCAATAGCGATTTCGATCGCTTTCCATCCTTATTGCCCCCGACCACCCTTATTACCTCGGCCACCCTTATCACCCCAACCCAAACCTTATTTCACCACGTTGCGGCGCGCAACACGACCCCGCCTTACAGTTGAAAACACAACAATTTCAAACAGCAGATAAGGTACTACACACAATTTCAACAAGTTCAAATAAGCAACTTACACATTGGTTCATGTTCTCAATTTCTTCTCAATGCAATATCACAACCATGTTACAATATTTCCACAATTCAAGTGTTTCATCTCTTTCCACAATAAACCAATTCTCAAGTGTTTCGTTTGTTTTCCACAAGGTGCCATATAGGCCATCATAGTCATTATTCACAATTCTTTTGCCAAATTTAACTCTCATTTTACATTACTCATAACTCAACAACAAACTTTGAATATCCAACAACAACATCAAGAATTTCACACAATTTGTCAATTTAACCCGAAACAAACAACTTCACACACATAGGCGATTTCACAAGAATCAAAATTAGCCATACATACCTGGTGATGATTTTTCCTCCTACTTTATGCTTACCCAAGATATTCTACTCTTGCCAACCTTGTTCTTGAAGACTCTTACTTCTACCCACTTCTTTTACTAGAAATCAAGTTCAATAATCATGCATGAGTGTAAAAATTCTATTTTTAAAAGCTATTATATGCAAACCTCTCTTTACCCAATTAAAACTGAAAATCAAAGAAAATAGTTAGGGTTTTACCTTGAAAATATTGGGGAAGTTGAATCCTTGCCCTAGAATCCCTTGGAATTAAGTAGTTGGAACAATCTTTGAAGATGAAGAACTTCTCTCTCTAAAAACCCTCTCTTCTCTCTCTAATTTTGGTGAGATGATATGATATAATGAAGAAGAAAGGTGTTATATTAAAGAAGAGATCGGGTCAAAATGTTACAAAAATCTGGGCCGGGGTCAAATATGCGGTCACTATGCGACCGCAGAATCAACATGCGGTCCGCATAGTGACCGCAGAATGGCTCAAAAATTTACGCAGGTTCTGTTAAGACATGCGGTCACTATGCGGACCGCATGTTGATTCTATGGTCGCAAAAGTGCACCGCAGATTGACATGCGATCGCATATCGACCGCACATTTGACACGGATTTGGGCAACTCTCTGGAACGATTTGCGGTCAGAATGCGGTCCGCATGTCAGGTTTGCGGTCGCATTCTTGACCGCACATTTGACACTTTTTCGGAAAAATTATTTCTCTACATTTTTGAAACTTAAATCATTACCAAGGGTCCGAGCCGCGGCGAGCAAGCTCGCCGCGAAGAATTCTACGCATTCCTAACACATTATTCGGACCATGACACCACATCTACTAGGTTTTATGCACAAAAATTTTACGGGGCCTTACATCCTCCCCCCCTTAAGATCATTCGTCCTCGAATGAGGATTTTGAAATAAATGAGTTTTTGAAAGACATGATATGCAAGCTATCAAAATTTTGACTAACTCTTATATTTTAGAAAAATTTCGCCAGAGTTTCCTTTGTATTATGAACATATCCACCTGTCAGAGGGCCCCCGAAACACATCACCAAACAACAATATACAACAACAACACTATTCACAACCGGTATACACCTTCTTACCTCAACGAATGCACATATTCTATCACATTGTTACAATTGCACATAAACTAGTCACTTCAATGAATTCTCACCTTATTTAACCATTTTAACACACCATGTACACTTAACAAACCATTACCAATCTACACTTACTATTAGTCGTTTATTTAATACACGAATCTTTCTAAGGCTTCCATTTGTCAAGAAAGGCTCAAATGACCCAATGCGACAACACATTAAATTCATTACAAAATGAAGGAGACTTTACTAACACTGAGAGAGAAACGACTTGGACAAAATGACAATTACTAGGAGTAGAAGGGTCACCTAATTTCTTCTAGGCTTGATCAAACAAATGGGGGTACTTTTCTTTCATCTCTTTTTCCGCTTCCCATGTGGCCTCCTCAACTTGTTGACTTCGCCACAATACTTTAACAGAGGCAACTTCCTTATTTCTCAACTTACGGACTTGCCTATCAAGAATGGCAACTGGAACTTCTTCATATGACAAATCTTCATTAACCTCTATAGCTTCGACCGGCATGATGGTGGATGGATCTCCAATCACTTTCTTCAACATGGACACATGGAATACCGGATGCACTGATGACATCTCAGGAGGCAACTCTAGCCTATAAGCAACTTGACCAATCCTTTGAACGATCCGATAAGGCCCGACATACCTAGGACTCAATTTTCCTTTCTTCCCGAATCGCATGACTCCCTTCATAGGAGATACCCTCAAGAACACCCAATCATCGACTTGAAACTCCAAATCCTTTCGACGAACGTCTGCATAGGACTTTTGACGACTCTGTGCTGTTTTCATTCTCTCCTGAATAACCTTGACCTTTTCCATAGCTTCGTACACCATATCTGGCCCTAGCAATTCCGCTTCACCTACCTCAAACCACCCGATTGGCGACCTACATCTTCTCCCGTATAATGCCTCAAACGGGGCCATTTGAATGCTAGCATGATAGCTGTTATTGTAAGCAAATTCTATTAGTGGCAAGTGTTCATCCCAATTACTTTTAAAATCTAAGACACAAGCCCGCAACATATCTTCAAGCGTCTGAATGGTCCGCTCGGCCTGTCCATCGGTCTGTGGATGGAAAGCTGTGCTGAGATTCACCTGAGTTCCCAAACCTTGCTGAAACTTCTTCCAAAAGTTAGCGGTGAACTGAGCCCCGCGATCTGAGATGATAGAAAGTGGAGTGCCATGAAGCCTTACTATCTCTTTGATGTACAATCTTGCATATTGCTCCGCGGTATCAGTGGACTTGACAGGCAGGAAGTGAGCTGATTTGGTGAGTCGATCTACTATCACCCATACTGAATCGAACTTACGCTGAGTGCGAGGTAACCCCACCACGAAATCCATATTGATCATCTCCCATTTCCACCTTGGTATTTCTATAAGTTGAGTTAATCCACCAGGCCGTTGATGCTCGGCCTTCACTTGTTGACAGTTCGGACATTTAGCTACAAAGCCTGCCACATCCCTTTTCATACCGTTCCACCAATAAATCTCCTTGAGATCGTGATACATTTTCGTTGAACCAGGGTGCAGAGAATACCTGGAAGTATGAGCCTCTGCCATCACTCTTTCCCGAAGCTCGTCCACATCCGGAACACATAGCCTATCTTGACACCGCAATACACCATCTTCGCTGCTGAGTACAAATGCTGAGGTCTTGTCATTTATGACTGCTTCCTTCACCCGAACCAATGCTGGATCCATGAACTGTTTTCCCTTGATTTCCGTGACCAATGATGATTCTGCTCCATTATGCACCAAGATATCTCCCTCGTCTGACGCCGAGATACGAACCCCCAAACTGGCTAATTGGTAAACCTCTCGAGCCAGGGGTCTCCGATCCACACCCAAATGAGCCAAACTACCCATGGATTTCCGACTAAGAGCGTCAGCTACCACATTTGCCTTCCCTGGATGGTACAATATGTCTATATCATAGTCCTTAAGTAGTTCTAACCACCGCCGCTGTCTCAGATTCAGCTCTTTCTGCTTGAACAAATATTGGAGGCTCTTGTGGTCCGAAAACACATCTACATGAACCCCATAAAGATAGTGTCGCCATATTTTCAAGGCAAACACAACAGCTGCAAGTTCCAAATCATGCGTCGGATAATTCTTCTCGTGATTCTTGAGTTGCCTGGAAGCGTAAGCTATAACCTTTCCGTGTTGCATCAATACACATCCCAAACCGACTTTGGAGGCATCACAATAGACTACAAATCCCTCTGTGCCTTCTGGCAAGGCCAATACTGGTGCGGAGGTCAATCTTGACTTCAGTTCTTGGAAACTTTTCTCACATGCTTCGGACCACTGGAACTTAACTGCTTTCTGCGTCAATTTAGTCAATGGGGAGGCGAGGGTTGAGAATCCCTCTACAAACCTCCGATAGTACCTGCCAGACCCAAAAAGCTGCGAATCTCTGTCGGGGTCGTGGGTCTAGGCCAATCTTTCACTGCCGCAATCTTCTGAGGATCCACCATAATTCCCTCACTGGAAATAACATGCCCTAGAAAAGCTACGGACTCCAACCAAAACTCACATTTTGAGAACTTGGCATACAATTGATGCTGAAGAAGGGTCTGCAATGCTGCTCTGAGGTGAACGGCATGATCTTCCCTGCTCCGAGAGTAGATGAGAATATCGTCAATGAATACAATCACAAAGGAATCTAGGAATGGCTTGAAAACCCGATTCATAAGGTCCATGAAAGTTGCTGGGGCGTTGGTTAGCCCAAAAGACATAACCAAAAACTCAAAGTGACCATAACGAGTTCTGAAGGCGGTTTTAGGAATATATCCTGCTCCCTGATTTTCAACTGGTGGTACCCAGACCGTAAATCAATCTTTGAGAAGAACCTCGCTCCCTGCAATTGGTCAAACGGATCATCCACTCGAGGCAAAGGATATTTATTCTTGATGGTGACTTTGTTGAGCTGCCGATAATCAATACACATTCGAAGTGACCCATCCTTCTTCTTGACAAAAAGAACCGGAGCACCCCACGGCGACACACTCGGTCGTATGAACCCTTTCTCTAATAAATCCCTCAGCTGCTCCTTTAACTCCCTTAACTCTGCTGGCGCCATTCTGTATGGTGGAATGGATATTGGCTGAGTATCTGGCAATACATCGATCCCAAAATCAATCTCCCTATCTGGCGGAATGCCTGGAAGCTCATCTGGAAACACTTCAGGAAATTCATTCACAATCGGCACGGACTCGAGGGTTGGCACATTTGAGGTGGTGTCCGTTACCCGAACCAGGTGATAGATACACCCTTTCTTAATCATCTTCGAAACCTTAAGGTAGGAAATAAACCTACCCCTTGGCACTACACCATTTCCTCTCCATTCAATAACTGGCTCGTTAGGGAACTCGAGCCTCATAACTCTCGTTCGACAGTCAAGTTTGGCAAAGCATGAATAGAGCCAATCCATCCCCATAATTACATCAAAATCTACCATCCCAAGCTCAATAAGATCGGTTGTGGTATCACGACCACCCACCGTAACAACACAATTCCTATAGACTCGTGAGGCTGTAATAGAATCACCAATAGGAGTCGACACAGAGAACGGCTCATGAAGCTGTTCGGGTTCTATCCCAAAACTTGAAGCAATGAATGGAGTAACATAAGACAAGGAGGACCCTGGATCAATAAGGGCATAGCAATCAATAGTCCGAACAGACATGATACCTGTAACAACATCTGGAGAAGCCTCGGCATTTTGGCGGCCACTCAATGCATAGAATCGGCTAGGTCCACCCCTACCCTGAGCTCCACCCCTAGCTGCACCACGCCCTGCTGATGCTGGAGTACGCGCTGATGATGTAGCAGCCGAAGAACCGGATGACTGAGCAGATCCCCTACCTATACCCTGACGGGGTGCACGACAGTCTCGTTGAATGTGACCTCTCACCCCGCACCCGAAGCACACTGGAAGGTCAAGGTAGCAAGTCTCTGTATGAAATCTCCCACACTTGGGGCATGTAGGTCTCCCCTGACTGCTGGGATCTCACCCCAGGATGACCAGACTGACGAGACCTCCTCCTGTCTGAACCAGGTCTCGAGTAACTGCCCTGCTGATGACTGTGCACGGATGGTGGTGCACTCGCGGAGGACTGAGCATATGACTGGGATGGCCCTGATGACCCCTTCCCTGGAAGTGATCTCCCTGAACGACCCATTGACCGGGCCCTGCTGCTACTTTCTCTTTCTGCACGAATCTTCAATTTCCTGGCCTCTGTGGCCTGAGCAAACCCCACAATCCTCCCATAGTTCATGTCTGAGTGCAAAGCTGTCGTGGCGGCCTCATTCACCACCAAAGGGCTAAGGCCCTGAACAAACCGTCGAACCCGGGCATCCATGGTCGACACTAAATGAGGAGCATACTTGGACAACCTTACGAACTCCATGTGATACTCCCAAACACTCATACCGCCCTGCTTGAGGACCTCGAACTCTATGGCGCGGGCTGCCATTGCCTCAGTAGGCAAGAAGTGGTCCATAAATGCATCTACGAACTCATCCCATCTGGCCGGAGGGCTCCCTTCCTCACGGGAATCCTCCCACATTTCGAACCATGAACGTGCCGCTCCTTTCAGCCTGTAAGAGGCCAACTCTACCCCCTCTATATCTGTAGCCTTCATCACTCTGAGGGTCTTGTATATCTCATCAAGGAATTCCTGTGGATCAGCCTCTGGATCGGTGCCTGAAAATTCTGGAGGGGCCAACCGCAAGAACTGGTGGACTCTGGAGCCAAAGGAATCTCCCTGTCCGCTAGAGGATGCAGGGGCATCATGGGATCTCTGGGCCTGGGCGGCCACTAACTGTGTTAACATATGGATGGCTCCCCTAAGTTCTTCATTAGAGATACCAGAGCCCGAAGCGGGAACTGTATCTGAGTCAGGAACACTGGCAGGAGGAATGGTGGCATCCTCTGCCGCAGCTGGAATAGGGACACTTGGGTTTTGAACAGATGGGCCAGGCAAATTCGGGACTGGTGGGTCATTCTCTCCCACGGCATCGGGTACATGATTAACAACTGCACTTGGGCCGGCATTGGCCCTAAGGCCGAGTCTAGCCTTCTTCTTAGGTGCCATATTCTGAAAATTTGGGAACAAGGCACGAATTAGACACGGATATCTCCACATTGCACTTTACCGCACGATATAGATTAACAAAGAAGTAGGTAAATTCCTAAATGCCCGTGTAGCCCCCTACTTATATGATGTGGTCGACAACACACCTATAAGAAGGGCACTACTAGACACGGCTCCGAGACATCCTAGGACACTTTAAAACCTTAGGCTCTGATACCATTTGTCACGCCCCAAATCGAGGAACATGACCGGCGCCTGACCGGGTTGCCCCAGTCAAGCGGACCTGGGTGCCTTTCATTCCCACGCGTTACCCCTGTGTTGACTGTTTCTCATTAACCACATATATTACTAATCATAATTGATTTCACATTAAACAAATAAAACGATACGAGTGATTCATTAACAAGATTTCAATTTTTACAACGCCCGACATAACATAATATCTACATAATACTGGAGTCCCACGGTTTACATGTCTACAGAGCCTCTAGGATACAAAAAGGGAAATACAATACTTGCCGGTAACAAGGCTCCGGCTATACCTTACAAAACCAAAATGAAATCTAAACCGAGTGGCATGAACCACACAAGGCCCCGAGGAAGAAAGGGGCTCACCAAAATGGGCAGTGGAAGGAGAAGGATACTACTGCCGATGAGCTGAAGTGCCTGCTACTGATCCACCTACAATCATAACACGAATGTAGCGCCCCGGCAAAAGGGACGTCAGTACACTTGAATTGTACTGGTATGTATGGACAAACTTTGTCCCAAGTAAACTCAAGCCATTAAATTACATCAACAATTAATTAAGCCAACCAACCATGTTTCCACATTTTCCTCATTTCAAATAATTCTCACACAAAGCACTTTCTACAATCAACCAATTTAACAATAACCAATCAATCACGTAAAGCACAAGTAGTCAAACAAAGGGGCAATCAGTGCTCCACAGGTTGCAAACTCTCCTGCTGTCTCCTTTCACAATTTCACATTATTGATTTATGTATCAATTTTCAATAGCGATTTCGATCGCTTTCCATCCTTATTGCCCCTGACCACCCTTATTACCTCGGCCACCCTTATCACCCCAACCCAAACCTTATTTCACCACGTTGCGGCGCGCAACACGACCCCGCCTTACAGTTGAAAACACAACAATTTCAAACAACAGATAAGGTACTACACACAATTTCAACAAGTTCAAATAAGCAACTTACACATTGGTTCATGTTCTCAATTTCTTCTCAATGCAATATCACAACCATGTTACAATATTTCCACAATTCAAGTGTTTCATCTCTTTCCACAATAAACCAATTCTCAAGTGTTTCGTTTGTTTTCCACAAGGTGCCATATAGGCCATCATAGTCATTATTCACAATTCTTTTGCCAAATTTAACTCTCATTTTACATTACTCATAACTCAACAACAAACTTTGAATATCCAACAACAACATCAAGAATTTCACACAATTTGTCAATTTAACCCGAAACAAACAACTTCACACACATAGGCGATTTCACAAGAATCAAAATTAGCCATACATACCTGGTGATGATTTTTCCTCCTACTTTATGCTTACCCAAGATATTCTACTCTTGCCAACCTTGTTCTTGAAGACTCTTACTTCTACCCACTTCTTTTACTAGAAATCAAGTTCAATAATCATGCATGAGTGTAAAAATTCTATTTTTAAAAGCTATTATATGCAAACCTCTCTTTACCCAATTAAAACTGAAAATCAAAGAAAATAGTTAGGGTTTTTACCTTGAAAATATTGGGGAAGTTGAATCCTTGCCCTAGAATCCCTTGGAATTAAGTAGTTGGAACAATCTTTGAAGATGAAGAACTTCTCTCTCTAAAAACCCTCTCTCTCTCTAATTTTGGTGAGATGATATGATATAATGAAGAAGAAAGGTGTTATATTAAAGAAGAGATCGGGTCAAAATGTTACAAAAATCGGGGCCGGGGTCAAATATGCGGTCACTATGCGACCGCAGAATCAACATGCGGTCCGCATAGTGACCGCAGAATGGCTCAAAAAATTACGCAGGTTCTGTTAAGACATGCGGTCACTATGCGGACCGCATGTTGATTCTGCGGTCGCAAAAGTGCACCGCAGATTGACATGCGATCGCATATCGACCGCACATTTGACACGGATTTGGGAAACTCTCTGGAACGATTTGCGGTCAGAATGCGGTCCGCATGTCAGGTTTGCGGTCGCATTCTTGACCGCACATTTGACACTTTTTCGGAAAAATTATTTCTCTACATTTTTGAAACTTAAATCATTACCAAGGGTCCGAACTGCGGCGAGCTTGCGAGCCGCGAAGAATTCTACGCATTCCTAACACATTATTCGGACCATGACACCACAGCTACTAGGTTTTATGCACAAAAATTTTACGGGGCCTTACACCCACGTTAGAGCACAACACGTTCTCTCCAATGGAGTGTATTTTACCTCGTAAGATGTGAACATTTTACTGAGATAATATATCACTTTCTCTTTCTTTCCCATTTCATCATGCTGCTCCAGTACGCAGCCAAAAGAATTATCCAATATTGTCAAGTACAGGATCAGAGGTCTTCCCGGTTCTGGCGGAACCAATACTGGAGGATTGGTCAAATATTCCTTAATTTTGTCAAATGCTTCTTGTCATTCATCAGTCCAATTTACCACAGTATCTTTCTTCAACAATTTGAAAATGAGCTCCCAAGTTGACGTTAACTGAGCGCTAAATCTGCTGATATAATTCGACCTGCCCAATAAACTCATCACTTCTTTCTTGTTCCTTGGCGGAGGCAAATTCTGGACTGCTTTTATCTTTGGCGGATCCAATTCAATACCACGCCGGCTTACTGTAAACCCCAATAACTTTCCTGACGGCACCCCGAAAGCATACTTTGCTGGATTGAGCTTGAGATTATATCTTCGGAGTCTCTGGAAAAACTTTCTCAAATCTTTGACATGGTCACATTGCTTTTTGGACTTAATGATGACATCGTCCACATATACTTCGATCTCTCGATGTATCATGTCATGAAACATAGTGATCATTTCCCTCATATATGTAGCCCCGACATTTTTCAACCTGAACGGTATCACCCTGTAACAATATGTTCCCCAAGGCGTGATAAAGGCCGTCTTTTCTGCATCTTCTTCGTCCATCAGGATCTGGTGATAACCCGTATAGCAATCCACAAAAGAACCAATTTCATGCTTGGCACAATTGTCGATCAATATATGGATATTTGGCAATGGAAAATCATCCTTTGGACTAGCTTTATTGAGGTCCCGATAATCAACGCACACCCTGGTTTTTCCATCCTTCTTCGGAACTGGCACAACATTAGCTAACCAGGTGGGATATTTAGTAACCCGTATGACTTTTGCCTCGAATTTCTTGTTAACTTCTTCTTTTATTTTCACACTGATGTTTTTTTTAAATTTCCTTAGCTTCTGTTTTACTGGCCGGCATTCCGGATAAATGGGCAATTTATGTACCACTAAATCAGTACTAAGCCCGGGCATGTCATCATAGGACCAAGCAAATACGTCCTTGTACTCATGTAACAACTTGATTAAATCTTCTATGAGGGAAGCCTCTAACTGCACACTAATCTTTGTTTCTCGGATATTCTCCTCACTTCCCAGATTAATAGATTCTGTCTCATTTAAGTTCGGTTTGGGATTTTCCTCATAATGACTCAAATCTTTACTAATTTCCTCCAGTATTTTCTCATCCTCATATTCCACTTCATGTTCACTTTCAATTTCCTGGATAACAATTCGATTATCAAGACTGGACCGGGAATCCTTCATGCATGACATATCATTGGAATCAGCAAATATTGAACTGTACAAAAGAAGAAAAATAAAATAAGGAAAAAATGGAAGAAGAAAAGAAATTGCATTTCATTGATTTTTCAAAAAGGTAAGAAGAATCGGATTCAAAACAAGACAACTTTTGGGGAAATGAAATATTTAAAAGCTAACTACCACAACTCCCTCCTGATCGGAAGAGGAGTAGCTTCCCAGTTATTAAGCGTAATGCAGGGTCCCACGAACTGAACATCCATTTTACTTGTTCCTTCACCCGTCTCCAACATATTCACATCTTCAAATAGCCTCTTGAACCTTTCTAGGAGTTCCTCATCCGGTTTTATTTCAGCGCGGCTTGGCATAACAGTAGCCAAATGTCTCCATGTACCAGGCCTGGTAAAGGAATTGGATAGTTTTGGTATAGGCTTTGGGAGGGACCACCTCTTCTTCTTCATTTTCTTAGCTCTTTGGATATCGGCATCGGTTGGCTCAAAACCCAAACCAAAAGTGTCATTACTTCCCAGAAGGTGGATTGGCTGTGTTATACCTTGCAGAGTTACTCCTAAGCCCTTCCCCGGAGAAAACCCATTTCTTATCATTTCCTTGGCAACCATAACTGCTACAGGAGCCACTGTGGGCATCAGCATGTTTTCCCCCTTAGATATTTTGTTCACCACCACAGTGTCCATGACTTGATATACCCACGGACCTTTATCTCCTTCAGCTTCCTCAAATGGTGTAATAGCATTGCAGACATCATCTTCTCAGTGCACTATTATCTCATGTTGCTCCCACTCAAATTTTACCATCTGATGCAAAGAGGATGGTACATCTTTCGCCGCGTTGATTCATGGACGTCCCAATAAAAGGTTGTATGATACAGCAACATCTAGCACCTGGAACTCCATAGTGAAATCCACCGGTCCGATAGTAATCTCCAACATAATATCCCCTCAGTATTCTTGCCACCTCCATCAAAACCCCGTACACATACATTGTTCCGATGAATTCTTTCATGATTGACCTTCAACTTCCCCAAGGTTGAGAGTGGGCAAATATTGGCACTTGATCTGTTGTCCACCAGAACATGGGTTACTACAGATTCTTCACACTTGACTGTGAGGTATAGTGCTTTGTTATGCCCCGTTCCTTCCAGTGGAAACTCACTATTTGAAAATGTTATCTTATTTGTCTCAAAGATCTTGTTCGTGATTTTCTCCAGATGGCATACTGAAATCTTCTTAGGCACATGGGCTTCATTTAAAATTTTCATCAACGCCTTTCTATGTTCATCAGAATGGATTAGCAATGATACCAATGAAATCTGTGCGGGCGTTTTTCTCAATTGCTCCACTATAGAATAGTCCTGAGCCTTCATCTTATTCAAGAACTCTTCCGCTTCATCTTCAGTAATTTCCTTCTTTACATAAGCCGGATTTTCCTTTACCACTTTTCTCTTTCTCAATTATTCCGGGGCAAAGCATCGCCCAGAGCGAGTTAGACCATGAGTTTCATTAATTTCTCCTTTAACTTCCTTCCCTTTATACATCACTGTAACCTTATCATAGTTCCACGGTATGGCTCTGGTGTGCACCTCTGACATCTGCACCACTAGTTTGATAAACACAGGCTCCACATAAGCTCCCTTCATGGTCAACAAAGGCTTCGCTCCCGGCACTACTACTTTCACGGGCTCAACCACTGATGGCTTCTTCGTTGGTAACTCAATTGTCACTTTCTCCTTTTCAACTTCCCCCCCCCCCCCACCTTGTTGTTCGCTCTAATCATCATCACTGATTGAGAAGGTTTCCTATCGCTCTCTCCTTGCTCCAACTCTATCATATGCGTCTCGTGATGTGCTGGCAAAGGATTCTGTGTGATATTGGGAGTTTTCGGAGCTTGCTCTTCAATCCTCATGGTATCAATAAATTCCTGTATGGCGGACTTTAAATGACAACACTTTTCTGTATCATGTCCCGGTGCCCCAGAACAATACTCACAACGGACTAATTGGTCTAGATTTCTAGGTGGTGGGTTGGGAATTTTTGGTTCAGTAGGGCTCAACATTCCTAGTTCTCTCAAACGATGAAAAAGACTAGTATATGACTCCCCTAATGGAGTAAATGTTCTCTTTCTTTGGGATCTATCTCTTTTTACTTCTGAATCTGGACGGAAATTGGGTTGATTTGGATTTTTGTATGTTGTGGAAGGCGGATAGGCGTTTTGTGCGTGGTAGACATTTTGTGGAGCTGGGGTACGCCATGCATGTGGAGGCGGTGTGTAAGGTTGAGCATGTGGGACGGAGAAAGGTGGATTGGTTGGAGGATAATATGGTGGAGGTGGGTTATATGGTGCTGGTGGATATGGTTGGTATGGGCGAGGTGGATGATGATATGTATTTTGGCCCCGAGACCATGATCTACCTTCAATGACCGCAACTTCCTCCTTCTTCTTCTTTCCAATCGACCCTCCAGTTCCAATCTGTATTGCTTGGTTTATGGCCTTGATAGCCGAGTAGCTCATGATCTTATTTGTCTTTAGCCCTTCTTCTACAAAGCTTCCCATCTTGACTACCTCGTTAAAGGTTTTTGCAATTTCCGATACTAAGTGGCCATAGTAGGTTGGCTCCAAAGCCTGTAAAAAGCAGTCAACCATTTCCCCTTCTTTCATGGGTGGGTCTACTCGTGCAGCTTGCTCCCTCCACCAGAATCTGTATTCCTGGAAACTTTCCCCGGGTTTCTTCTCTATCTTAGTCAATGACAACCTGTCAGGGATAATCTCTAGATTGTATTGGAAACGGTTTGCAAACGATTGAGCTAAGTCATCCCAGATGAACCACCTGGTATGATCCTGCCGAGTATTCCATTCCAATGCTGAACCACTTAAGCTCTGGCTAAAATAAGCCATAAGTAACTTGTCCCTTCCTCCTGCTCCATGCATTTTACTACAGTAACCCCTCAGATGAGCTACTGGATTCCCGTGACCGTCATACATATCAAACTTGGGTAACTTAAACCCGGCCGGCAGCTGCACCTCCGGAAACAAGCATAGATCTTTCTACGCAACACTCACTTGGCCTCCTAGCCCTTGTATGTTATGAATGACTGTTCAAGACTTTTCATCTTACGGGCCATCTCTTCCTGTTCCAGATTTGTGACAGGCTTTTCCTCTTCTGTCATGTCTATGAGCGGTGTGTAGGAATCATGTTGCCTGAAAGTTGGTTCTGGTGGATAATAATGAGTGTCCTAAATATGGAACACAGGTTCGCTGGAAGATTTGTGTGGAGCAGCGGGTGGTGGTGCCATGTATACTGGAGCGACATGAGGTGGTGGTGGTGGTGGTGGAGCTTGTTTAGACAATGGTGGAGCTGCTTGTGAAGTTGCAGCATAGTAATGCGGGTAAGTTGGGTATGTGGATGACGAGTTCATAGTGGGTGGTTCGGGATTTGGGTTTGTAGGAGGGATGTATGCTGGGTTGGCTGGATAGGAAGGCAAAGGTTGACCCCTAGACCAGCCTGGTACATCTTTGACATCTGCTATTTTAATTTGTACATCTCTTCTTTCATACTAGCTACGTCCACAACCTCTTCCTCTTGTACCGGATCCATAATAGTGGGCTCGATTTCCTGAGTCACTGCTTTGGTCATGGCTTTTGAACGTGTATTGTAGCTGTGATGTGCTAGAATGCCAGTTGCCAACTGAAAATCTGATACTTATCAACAACAAAACTCGTTAATAGTTAGCTCATAAGAGGTAAAATATCACAATTAAGAATCACAACTTTTGCCTAGTCATTATGCATCATCCCGACATTATTCCACTTTGAACCACCATCTTTCACTTTTATTTTTCTTTATTTCATTGCTTTTTTGTTTATTCCTTTTTTCTTATTTTCTTCTTTTCCATTCCCCTTTTTTTTCATTTTTGTTTTTCATTCCTACATGTTTGCCTATCGCCCAAACAGTTTGCATAAAAAGAAAGTAAATAACAGAAACTTCTTTTTGAATTTTCATTGATATTCAAACATCGGTTACAAATGATGTTGTACTACAAATGCGAAAAGAAAAATACAAATACAAAATGCATGTCCTATGAATACATTAAATCTCCTAGTACCCGCGAGACATCGTTCGGTCTTGCCGCGGGCCTATATGCTAATCCACTTTGGAGTTTGTCCAGGTCGGTCATTGCTTGCTTTATAAAGAACTTTACTGCTGATGTGAATGTTGATTGGGACATATCTTCACACAATTGGCATTTCCTTGTGATGTACTGAGCAATGTTGACGATTCTTTCCATGATGACCCCTTTTTCCTGAAGCAACCTACCAATCTGTTCGGCACGAGCGTCAAAGGTTTGCTGGTTCTTCTATTGTAGTTGTTGTAGCTCCATTTTTAACCGAGCCATAGCCATGTAGCAATGTTCTCTTTCTACTTCAAACTCTTTGGTTTGTTTGCTACTTTTGACTTCGGCTGTAATGATCTTCTTCCTCAACCGAGCTACCTCAACATTATGTTTATCTTGTAACCGCTGAACCATTCGAACTCTTTCTTCAGTATTCCTGGCCAGCTGTTTCCGAACCCTGACTAACTCCTTTTCAACTTTATCTAGATCAAAGCTATAGTCATTACTTTGCGCCGAAGATTTTCAATTAACTTCTCATCTCGGTCAAGGCGAACTGGGGTTTCAGCTGTTATTTTCATCTTTGCAATTTGAGACTTTAAGATTTCATTTTCTTTCCTCAGCTGTTTCTTTTCTCCCTCATTGGATGTCGCTTGTAATCTGCTCTCGAATTTGAGGTCTTGGAACTGTTTCTCCAACAAGCTGATTCTGGCTCGATACTCGTTTTCTTTGGCCACCCAATCTTTTTGTTCCTTGGTCTATCATGCTCGACATCCCAGCGATACCATGCGGCATACCCTGGTGATACTTCCCCTCGAGCTCGGTTTCCCACACAAGTGTCCACTTTCAAGCATTGGCATTCATTCCAGATCTGTCGAATCTTTGCTTCCGGGAATTGTCCGTCCGAACTTATTTCTTTGGTTTGTAGGCTGAGGTCCTCGTCTTTTGGTATGACCTGATATCTCCCGAGCTGTCACAATACACTGTACGACGCATAAGGCTGGATGCTTTTATGACCCATTATCAGAAAATGTGATCCTTCTGTTGGCATGTATATTACCTCGTTGAGGGGCAACCATCCGTATGCCCAATAAATTTGGATAGCAGTCAACGATCGCAAGTATGTAATCGAACCTTTTGATCCTTCTGGCAACTTAACTTCTTTTGTTCTCATATAAAACTCTTCAATGCAGGTCTTTTCTGACGACCCGTAACTCGAGAACTAAGGGTGACGACATAAATGTTCTATCAACCACATATAGAGATAAATTGCATCCCTCGAAGAAGTCATGCCATGCTTTACAGGATGTGAGGGCACGGAAGATATCAGCTACAATCATCGGTGCCAGTGTGCTATTATCTTGCATAAGAAGATTGCTGGCAACCCCGGCGACCCTTATATCAATATTTCCATCTTTCCTCGGGAATATAACCAATCCCAGAAATGCCACCATAAAGGCGAATCGCCTATGTTCTTCCCACTTGACTCGGTTAGATTTACTGTAGAGCTTGTTCGTAGGGTCGTTAAATCCCCCAATATGACCATATCTGCAGTAGATGAAACTCATAGTACAAAACCCATGAGCCAAGTCTTCATTATGAACGTTCCCGGCGATATTCAGGGAATCGAGGAATCTGTGCAATGTAATTGCCCTCGGAGCCACCGGGTATTTATCCTTTAGGGGAACCTCGCCTTTCCCGATGTAATAAGCAATTTTTTCTAATGTAGGAGTGAGATCAAAATCTGGGAAGTGTAGCACATTATGAGCAGGATCCCAACAAGCAACGAGAGCCTGAATAATATCACCTCGGGGTATTATGTCCATCAACCCAGTAAGATCTTTTAGATATCGGTTGACCCAAACCTGTCCCTCTTGGCCCAAATCTTTCCACCATAACCGCAACTCCAAAGGGATTTTGTTCATTAAAGCAAATGGTTCATTTTGTACTGTGCTCATCTTTCACATTTATTAAAGGCGATTTTATTCAAAAAAAAAAGGGAAAATATTTTTTTTCAAAAACAATTTTTCATTATTTTTGAAAGAATTAGCCTTTCCAGGCCATTATTTTAAAAAAAGAAAAACATGACTTAAAAGTGGCCATTTTTGCAAAAACAGCCTTCTGGCGTCCTTTCGGAACATTCGGCTATTTCCAAAAACAGCATCACTTCGATTTATTGAAAACTAAAATTCAACATTTTTTGGTCATTTTCTAAAATGGTGGTTGGACCCGTCAAGGGTTTCCTACGTATCTCACCTAATAGTGAGAATCAAACCTGCGTAGTTTGGTCAGATTATTTTGTGACCAATTATTTCAACTGCATTGTTTCACCTATTTTTTTTTTTTTTTCAAATTTCGGCAGAGTTTTGTCAATATTTCTATATTTTCTATTCTAAAATTATCTTTCTTTTTGTTTTTCAGGAATTTAGCCGGTCTGCATAATAATCCAGGACAAATAAATGCAACATATAATATGCTCGGTCTTTGATTACCGGGTCACCTGTCCTAGACGGACCCAACCCCTGTGTTGAGTCCTCTAAGTCGAATATGATGCAAATAATCGTCCTAAATCTTGGATCAATATCCTGATGTTTCAGTGGTACTAGACCGTGTACCCGAGAGGACAACTCAGATCGAGGAGGGGGCTACGTACCGGGGACCCGCGGGGTCATCTCGCTTTGTAACTTATCCGGCCTCTATTTCTTATTTAGGGTGTGACACTAACAGAAATAGGAGTCTCAACCTGTAAGCACATCGCCAGAGGTAAGAAGATAAGGGTTTTCGGCACAATTTTATATATACAATCCACATAATATCAAAGCGGAAAACATGTAGCACACTGATCAAAGCATATAATGAAGTCAAATAACATCAAGAACGACAATTCAATCGAGCTCGAATTGTTAAACCCTGAACCGAAGTTCTGAGTTGTTTATCCCCAGCAGAGTCGCCAGAGCTGTCACACCACCCTTTTTACTACCTCTTTTCTGAAAGGATAAGGTATACCTCATTTAATTACTAATACACCCCGGGAAGGGATAATATAATAATAACAAGGAAGGAGTTTTTCCACTTTAAGGACAATCAGAACGGGATTTATTTTAGATTTTTCAGAGTCGCCACTTGGGAAGATAATGGTGTCCCAAGTCACCGGTTAATCCCAAATCCGAGGAAATTGACTATGTTTAAACAGTCCGCGAAACTAGAAATCCGGATAAGGAATTTTGTTAACCCGGGAGAAGGTGTTAGGTAGTCCCGAATTCCGTGGTTTTAGCACGGTCGCTCAACTATCATTTTTGACTTATTTGACTTCGTTATATGCTTTTTACAAAATGTGAATGTCCCATTTTGATATTTTTAACGACTTGCGACGTCACGTAAACACATTTCGAGTCACACCACAACCAGTACGCCTATGACTTTAAATACGTTTCAGCTTCGCCGGGATTTAAGATTTGAGTAACATAAATGTGCACTCGTATTAAGTAATTTATATTTAATCGTGCCTATAAGGATTACGACTTATTATCTTTAGGAAAGACCGTAAAATCCACTAAACGGTCTCTCCGAGTCTATCATTTATTAATGTTCATATCGGGGCCCCGCGCATTTTTATTCTTAAGGCTCATCCCGTTATTTTAAAGTCCAACCCTATTGAGTACTATATTATCTATTTGTTCTTTCTCCTAATTTATTACTATTTTTTTGGTATTTTCAGAAATTATATCCAGGCCCAATATTCCATTTCCAAGCCTGGACTTTGTGGACTGTATTAACAGTCCATCTCACACAACTGGGCTTCAGAAACCCAATATACATATATTTCATTATTCAGAGGCCCAGTAATAAATCCAGTTGGATCTGGGCCTATGCAATTGATTAGGCTCAAATTAGACGAGAAAAAGACAAAAGAGAATTGAGATTTCATAACAATCATATAAATATTCATTGAACAATAGAGTAAATCAACAAATGTCATTTTATTTCATAAGGAATCTGGAATACATATTTATTAATATTGATTCTTAATTCTGATTACTAATTAACATTAACAGAACTTAAACCATAAAACTACTATTTCAACTACTAGACAATGATACAATACTAACGATACATATTTGAATTGTTATTAACTACCTGATTCTAACTTGTGATGTTGTAAATTGTTATTGAGCTAATTTGAGTGATAAAACATGCTGCAACTCAATTAATCATTTCTAATTATCATATTCTAATTAGCGAGACTAGTTGACTACTGTTTAAAGCTGGTTTTAACTAGGTGTGTTAGATTTGTATAATAATCTGTTTTTAAACTAAGGCTAAGGATAATTATATCTACGTTTACTATACCTCTACTCTATCTATTACATTGTTTCAATTATATACAGTTCAGCTATCACAAATTATCCTACTAATTACAGAAAGTCTAGAATATGAAAACTGCAAAAAACCTAAAAGCGAATAACAACTGCATTCACCCAAATAGCTTGTTAAGCTTTCATTTCTTCAATCCAAATTGCAGTTACATTTCTGGATAAGAAAATGTACCTAGTTCAGTAGAAAAAGCTTATGAGTCTAGGTATGGTCGAAGAATAATCAGTGATAGCAGCAATAGAGCAATCGAAGAGCGGACACAACAAAGCAGCAATATAACAGCAAAGTAGAATCCCCAAATCCAGTAATTAAGCAAACCAACAAATAGAATTGAAGAAATCCAATAGAATCCAGCAGAATTGAACAGCAGGAAACTCTAATAGAATTCCATAATTTGTAACCCTCGACTTCTAACCCTTAATTCAACTCAGAATTTTCTAAGTCCTAACTCACAAACATACTCAATAACACTATACGAACTTGATCCAATGATAAAAACACATCCTTTAATACGGAAAAACATCGAATTCAAGCAATTCAAGCCTAAGTTTCCATTCAAACTTCCGCAACCGACATTCGATCAAAAACCCGACCAAACGGCCTCCGAATTACCTGAAATTTTGCAAAAACATCCAAAATCACCTAACGGAGCTACTGCAACTGTCGGAATTCCATTCCGACTCCCGGATCAAAATCTCACCTATCAATCGGATATCGCCAAAATTCAACTTTAGCCAATTCAAGCCTAAAACTATACCGGACCTCCAAATTCACTTCCGATCGCTCTCCTAGCTCATAAATTACCTCCCGGAGCTGACCGAATCATCAGAATTCGATTCAGAGCTCTCTAACTTAGACGTCAACATCCAGTTGACTTTTCCCAACTATTCCTTCTTCTAAGAGACTTTTTGTCTCATTTCCAACTAAACTCAATCTGAATTGACTCAAACTCGCCAAACATGCATATTGAAACATTAACAAGAATTTAACGGGAATAACGAGGTGATAACTCACATGATGACGGGCCGGGTCATCACATTCTCCCCAACTTAAGCAAATGCTCATCCCCGAACGGACCAAGAGGTTTACTGGAAGTAACCCAATAGCTGAATGACCTTACCAAGCATATGTTCGGGCGATCCCACGTCACCCTATCTCATATAAGTTCGGTATACACTATAGCTAGAAATCTCACAGCCCATCCGTACCATAGACCACATTGCACTTTTCGAAATCACATACCAGATCTGAATCTCATGCCTATACTCAGAATACACACGATTGTCACGACCCAGATTTTCCCCCAACATCGGGATCGTGATGGCGCCTACTCGTGGTAGCTAGGCAAGCCTCTTTATTCACACTATCCTATTTTTATCAATACTTCATACTCAATTTAACAACAAAAATCATATTCTTAATTAAACAAGTGCGGAAGACTTTACAAAAATAGAAATAAGTAGTTTCAAGGTAACTGATACTGAAATCCTCTACCCAAGACGTGGAGTCACCAACTCACGAACTACTACTGAATACTACACATAAAAGTCTGAAAGAAATATAACATAATTTGTTTGTCTCGGAACAAAGAGACTACAGCTAGTAACATAAGTAAAGGGAGAGACGTCGGGCCTGCGGACGTCTGCAAGCTACCTCGGTCTCAAATATGATCAACTCCCAAGCAAAAGATCTACTGCTGCTGCTCCTGATCGAAACCTGGACTTGTGCAAAAACGCACAGAAGTGCAGTATAAGCACAACCGACCCCATGTGCTGGTAAGTGCCTGGCCTATCCCGGCGAAGTAGTGACAAGCCTAGGACCAGACACCCACATAAACCTGTGCAGCTCCATATATATGTATACCACAAAATAACGAGAAATAACTAAGTAATAACGCAATAAGGAATATCTCAAATGAACTCAACAATTAACAACAGTTAATAAGTCCACAAGGGAAAACAAAGTAGAATGGAAAAACAAGTAATATCAAGTCAAGGAATGGCAAGTAGTTGCACGGCATCACCCTTCGTGCTTTTACTCTCATCCTCACCAAATATGCAAATAAAGTGCACGGCATCACCCTTCGTGCTTTTACTCTCATCCTCACATCCATTGTACGACATGATCCTTCGTACATGGTTCAATAACAAGGCATGACATGATGCTTCGTGCATAATCAACAACATGGCACGGCATTAACCTTCGTGCATAATCAATAAAACATGGCACGACATTAACCTTCGTGCATAATCAATAAGAAGGCACGTCATTAACCTTCGTGCATAAATAATAAATCAAGGCACGACATCACCCTTCGTGCATTATCACTCTTCCTCACCCAAATAACAATCACAGTTAAGGGCAAAGAATGAAACAGTAAATCATGAACCGTCCCGGCAAGGGCAATCAATATCTCACTTCACAACAAGTCCCGATAACGGAGAACAATAACAATTCTACAACCCGGCAAGGGTTCAACAATTATCTTCAAATATGTCTCACAATAAGTATTAACAACGACTCACGGTCATGCTAGACGCCAGTGTATGGATGCTCGTCACCACAGCCCATACACCGCACTCGACCACATAGCACATAGCACATAATCCTATTCCCTCAAGCTAGGATAGAACAAACACTTACCTCGAATGTTACGAATAATTCAATCTGTGGCAATGCCCTTTCCTTTCAAATTTGGCTCCAATCCAATCGTATCTATACACAATTGATTTAATATCATCAATACTACTCAACAAACTAATTCACAAGGCCAACTACAACTTTTACACCATTCTGCCCGGAATAGTGAATATCGACCCCGGGCCCACATGGTCGAAACTCGGGGTTCGGACCAAAATCCGGTTACCCATTCCCCACGAGTTCAAATATATGATTTGTTTCAAAATCGGACCTCAATTCGAGGTCCAATTTCCCAATTCATGAAAAACCCTATATTCTACCAAAAACAAAAAATTCTACCATGAAAACCTTTGATTTCTATTGAAAAACATGTTTAATATTGTTAGGAATCGAAACAATTAAGTAAAAAGTGACTTACAATTGCTTGAAGAAGAGGGAGTTCGTGAAAAATCACCAATGGATGTTTTTGGGTTGTGAAATGTGAAAAATGAAGCTGGAAATCGTGATTTACAGGTCTCTGGTGTTCGCATTTGCGAACATGGGTTCACAATTGCGAACCCCGACCAATTTCTGGAGTTTGAAAAATAAGCTAAGGATGGGAAGTTCGCATTTGCGAACTATTGTTCACATTTGCGAAGCCAAGGCGGTTTCTGGGATGTTCGCATTTACGAACGTTTGTTCGCATTTGCGAACATGGCTGGATCACTGGGGTTGTCGCAATTGCGACCATAGGTTCGCATTTGGGAACTTGGGTTGATTACTGTCAATTTTGCAATTGCGAAATATTGTTCGCATTTGCGAACCTATGCTCAACCCTGCCCACTTCGCATTTGCGAAGTGTGGTTCGCATTTGCGAACCAGGGCCAGCCTGGGACCTCTCGCAATTGCGAGAAAATCTTCGCAATTGCGAAGACAACAGCTGGGTGAAAAACCAGCAGTGCAAAAATTCAGAAATTGATCCGACGGCCTACCAAATCTTTACCCGAGCCCCCGGGCTCCAAACCAAACATGTACACAACATCAAAAACATATTACGAACTTGTTCGTGTGATCACATCGCCAATATCACATCGTTTTCATCAAATCAAGCCTCAAGTTCATGATTTTCATACTTTTGGTTTTCAAAACATTCAAACTTGGAACTCAAGGTCCAAAACATATCAAACGGCATCCAAATGTCATCAAACTTTGCAGAAAGCACATTTATAATATTTAAGACTTGTACCGGGCGTCGGAACCAAAATACGAGCCCGATACCATGGTCAATTAATTCATTTTCCTTTAACAATTACATCAAAAACAATTTCACAGAAAAATTCATAACTTGGGCTCTAGGCCTCAGAATTCAACTCCGGACGCATGTCCAAGTCCCATATTTTCCTACGGACCTTTCGGAACCATCCAATCTCGGATCCGGGTCCGTTTACCAAAAATGTTGACCGAAGTCAACCATATCAATATTAATATAATATTTTCTCCAAATTTCTCATAGAATTCATATTTTCTATCACAAAAACTTTCCGTCCACTTGCCCAGATCGTGCACGTAAATCGAGGCAACATAAATGAGGTTTTCAGGACCTCAGAAGCTCGAAATGATTAATAAAACAAGTGATGACCCTTCGGGTCGTCACATTCTCCACCTCTAAAACAACCGTTCGTCCTCGAACGGACAAAAGAAAGAAGTACCTGAGTCATGGAATAGATTAGGATATCGGCTCCGCATATCGGACTCGGACTCCCAGGTCGATGCCTCAGGAGGCTGACCTCTCCACTGAACACGCACAGAAGGATAACTCTTCGACCTCAACTGTCGAACTTGCCGGTCTAGAATGGCCACCGGCTCCTCCTCGTAAGATAGATCATTGTCCAATTGGACAGTACTGAAGTCTAACACATGTGTGGGATCGCCGTGGTATCTCCGAAGCATAGATACATGAAAAACTGGATGCACAGCTGATAAGCTAGGCGGCAGAGCTAGTCCGTAAGCCACCCCTCCCACTCGGTCTAGAATCTCAAATGGACCAATATACCTAGGGCTGAGCTTGCCCTTCTTCCCGAACCTCATCACGCCCTTCATAGGCGACACTCGGAGCAATACTCGCCAACCATGAAATATACATCTCGAACCTTACGATCCGCATAAGTCTTCTGTCCGGACTGAGCTGAACGCAATCTCTCCTGGATAGTCTTGACCTTATCCAAGGCCTCCTGAACTAAATCTGTACCCAACAACCGAGCCTCTCCCGGCTCAAACCATGCGACTGGAGATCGACATCGCCTACCATATAATGCCTCATACGGGGCCATCTGGATGCTGGACTGGTAGCTGTTGTTGTAGGTGAACTCTACTAATGGCAGAAACTGGTCCCACGAGCCTCCAAAATCAATAACACAGGCTCGAAGCATGTCCTCTAGAATCTGAATAGTCCTCTCGGACTGGCCATCCGTCTGAGGATGAAATGCTGTACTCAGCTGAACCTGGGTGCCTAACTCTTGCTGGACCGCTCTCTAGAACCGCGAGGTAAACTGCGTACCCCGATCAAAAATAATAGATACTGGCACCCCACGAAGACGAACAATCTCCCTAATGTAAATCTCCGCTAACCTCTCCGACGAGTAGGAGACAGATACTGGAATAAAGTGTGCTGACTTGGTCAGCCTATCAACAATGACCCATATATCATCAAATTTCCTCCGAGTCAAAGGAAGTCCAGTAACGAAGTCCATAGTGATCCGCTCCCATTTCCACTCGGGAATTTCAATCTTCTAGAATACACCACCAGGTCTCTGGTGCTCATATTTCACCTGCTGACAATTTAGACACCGAGCGACATACGCAACGATATCTTTCTTCATTCTGCGCCACCAATACTGGTGTCGTTAGTCTTGGTACATCTTCGCGGTTCCCGGGTGTATAGAATACCGCGAACTGTGGGTCTCCGCTAAGATCAACTCTCGAATCCCTTCGATATTGGGCACACAAACTCGACCATGCAATCTCAATACCCTATTCTCATCTAGATTTACCTTTGTGGCACCTCCCCGCTGTACTGTATCTCTCAAATAACGCAAATGAGGGTCATCAAATTGCCTCTCACGGATACGCTCTAATAGAGAAGAACGAGCGACCGTGCAGGCTAACAACCTACTAGGCTCAGAAATGTCTAATCTCACAAATCGGTTGGCTAAGGCCTGGACATCTAGAGCAAATGGTCTCTGACTGACCGGAATGAATGCAAGACTACCCATGCTGGCAGACTTTCTACTCAATGCATCGGCCACCACATTGGCCTTACCTGGGTGATATAAGATAGTAACATCATAGTCTTTTAGCAACTCTAACCATCTCCGCTGCCGTAGATTCAACTCCTTTTGCTTGAACAAGTACTGTAGGCTTTTGTGATCAGTGTATACCTCACACGTCACACCATATAGATAATGCCTCCAGATCTTCAAGGCATGCACCACTGCTGCTAACTCAAGATCATGAACCGGATAATTCTTCTCATGGATTTTCAACTATCTCGAAGTGTAAGCAATAACCTTACCATCCTGCATCAATATCGCTCCAAGCCATGTACGGGATGCATCACAGTAAATTGTATAAGGCCCTGCACCCGTAGGTAGTATCAACACTGGTGCTGTAGTCAAAGCCGTCTTGAGCTTCGGGAAGCTCGCCTCACACTCATCTGACCACTGGAACTGGACACCCTTCTGGGTCAACCTGGTCATCGGGGCTGCAATAGAAGAGAACCCCTCCACAAATCGACGGTAGTAACCTGCTAATCCAAAGAAACTCCGGATCTCTATCACTGAAGCTGGTCGAGGCCAATTTTGAACTGCTTCAATCTTCTTTGGGTCCACCTAAATACCTTCAACTGATACAATGTGACCTAGAAATGCTACCGAACTCAACCGGAACTCACATTTTAAAAATTTGGCATATAGCTGATTATCTTTCAGAGTCTGGAGAACCACTCTGAGGTGCTGGTCGTGCTCTTCCTGGCTGCGGGAGTATACCAGGATGTCATCTATAAAGACTATCACGAACGGATCTAAGTAAGGCCTGAATACCCGATTCATCAACTCCATGAATGCTGCTGGGGCATTGGTCAACCCGAAGGACATGACCAAGAACTCATCTGCCTATATCTAGTGCGAAAGGCTGTCTTAGGAATGTCAGCCGCCCTAATCTTCAGCTGATGGTAGCCGACCTCAAGTCTATTTTTGAGAACACCCTCGCTCCTCGGAGCCTGGTCAAACAAATCATCAATCCTCGGCAGTGGATACTTATTCTTTATTGTCATTTTGTTCAATTGCCGATAATCAATACATATCCGCATCGAGCCATCTTTCTTCTTTACAAATAATACAGGTGCTCTCCAGGGGGAAACACTGGGCCTGATAAAGCCCTTCTCAAGAAGGTCTTGCAACTGATCTTTCAACCCTTTTAACTCCGGCGGGGCCATACGATAGGGTGGAATAGAGATGGGCTGAGTGCCCGGTGCCAGATCAATACAGAAATCAATATCCCTGTCGGGTGGCATGCCCGGCAGGTCTGAAGGAAAAACCTCAGGAAACTCCCATACAATAGGGACTGACTCAATGGAAGGAACCTCTGCGCTAGAATCACGAACATAAGCCAGATAAGCTAGACACCCCTTCTCGACCATGCGCCGAGCCTAAACATAGGAAATAACAGTGCGAACGGAGTGGCTTGAGGTACCTTTCCACTCTAGTCGGGGTGATTCTAGCAAGGCCAAGGTCACAGTCTTAGCATGACAATCTAGAATAGCATGGTATGGGGACAAGCAGTCCATCCCCAATATGACATCAAAA
Source organism: Nicotiana noctiflora (assembly GCA_032618575.1). Lineage (NCBI taxonomy): Eukaryota > Viridiplantae > Streptophyta > Magnoliopsida > Solanales > Solanaceae > Nicotiana > Nicotiana noctiflora. The sequence goes on along the minus strand of JASVEL010002499.1, from coordinate 174,957 downwards.
TCCACCATGTCCAAAAGCAACAGATCAACACGGGTCTCAAGACACCCAAATATAACTACGCACGAACAATGCACTCGGTCGACTATAATGGAGTCACCCACCGGTGTAGACACATAAACTGGAATATCCGGAGCATAGCTGGGCACGGCCAAATACGGTGCAAAGTAGGAAGACACATATGAATATGTAGACCCATGGTCAAATAATACTAAAGCACCTCTGCCACAAAGAATAATGATACCTGTAATCACGACATCTGATGCCTCTACCTCTGGCCTGGCTAGTAAAGTATAGAATCGGGGATCTGCACCTCCCCTCTGAGCTACGTCTCTAGGACGGCCATGAACTGGCTCACCTCTACCTCTGGCTGGACGATCTCTACCTCTATGGTCTTGACCTCAACCTCCTACCTCTGGCTGGCTGGGCAGGCTGAGGGTCAGCTGGGGCCTGAATCATAGGACGAGGGCCCCGCTGCTGAGAGTTGCCCGTTGCTCGAGGGCAGAACCTGACAAAATGACCTGGGTCACCACAACTATAGAAACTCTTAGACTGGTAGGGCTGCTGGCCCTTACGACCTGCATGGCCTCCACGAACACTCTGAAGAGGCTGAGCATTAATAGGAGGCTGATCTGAATACTGCCCACGAAACCCACGATCACCTGGTCCACCCTGTGAAGCCTGAAGGGCAGAATGGAAAGGCCTGGAAGACTGGCCTCTGTCAAAAGATTCTCTGCCACCAGAAGAAGAACCACTAAACCTGCCTGAATGACGAGGCCTCTTGTCTGAAGAATAACCACTTCCCCGGGCAAGAGCCATCTCAACTCTACGTGCTCCATTAGCTGCCTCCTGAAATGAAATATCACTCCCCACTCCCATCGCCATCTGAAGTCTAATTGGCTGATTAAGCCCATCTATGAACCTGCGGACCCTCTCCCGCTCTGTGGGAAGTATCACCACTACATGACGAGCCAAATCAACAAATCTCGTCTCATACTGAGTGACCGTCATAGTGCCCTGCCGGAGGCGCTCAAACTGCCTCCGAAGTGCATCCCACTGAGTACTAGGGAGAAACTTCTCCAGAAATAACTCTGCAAACTGATCCCATGATAAAGCTGGGGACCCTGCTGGTCGAGTCAATCAATAATCCCTCCACCAAGTCTTGGCGGATCCTGAAAGCCTGAATGTACAGAAGTCAACTCCATTGGACTCCACGATCCCCAAAGTCTTGAGAATCTCATGGCAACTGAATAAGAAATCCTGAGGATCCTCTGATGCGGCACCGCTGAAAGTAGTGGTAAACAGTTTGGAGAACCGATCAAGTCTCCATAAAGAATCAGAAGTCATGGCCGCTCCATCTCCGGCATGAGCGGTAGTACCTGACTGAGTGGCCACAGCTGGCTGAACCACCGGTGCCTGAGGCTGATGAGCTACTAGCTCTAGAGTACGAGTAATAGGAGTCTGGGCCCCTCCTCCAGCCTGAGAAGCGGCTGGTGCAACTGATAATAAGCCTGCTCTGGCAACGCTGTCCATAAATCCCGCTATCCTGACCAAAGCCTCCCGAAGATCCGGGGTAAATAAAGCCTCTCCTGGGACCTGAGCTGGGCCCACTGGAGCTGCTGGGACTGGAACCTCCTCGTCAATCTCAATATGAGGCTCCACCTCTGGAGTAGCTGCCGGGGGCTAAGCTCTACCCCTAACACGGCCTCTGATACGGCCTCGGCCCCTACCCCTCACGGGAGCTGCCTGGGGCTCGGGCTGATGGTCAGCGGACGAAGAAGCGCGTGTCCTCACCATCTGCGAAAGGACAGAATAGAAGTTCAATCAGTATTTGAGGAACAAGTCGCACGACAAGAAAGAACAAATGAGAGACTTCTTCCTAACTCAATAGACTCTGGAGGACAAGTACACATTTCTCCGTACCTACCTCTCAAACTCTACTAAGCTTGTTCGTGAGTGGTGAGACCTATGTAACCTAGAGCTCTGATACCACCTTGTCACGACCCGGATTTTCCCCCAATATCGGGATCGTGATGGCGCCTACTCGTGGTAGCTAGGCAAGCCTCTTTATTCACACTATCCTGTTTTTATCAATACTTCATACTCAATTTAACAACAAAAATCATAATCTTAATTAAACAAGTGCGGAAGACTTTACAAAAATAGAAATAAGTAGTTTCAAGTTAACTGATACTGAAATCCTCTACCCAAGACGTGGAGTCACCAACTCACGAACTACTACTGAATACTACACATAAAAGTCTGAAAGAAATATAACATAATCTGTTTGTCTCGGAACAAAGAGACTACAGCTAGTAACATAAGTAAAGGGAGAGACGCCGGGCCTGCGGATGTCTGCAAGCTACCTCGATCTCAAATATGATCAACTCCCAAGAAAAAGATCTACTGCTGCTGCTCCTGATCGAAACCTGGACTTGTGCAAAAACGCACAGAAGTGCAGTATCAGCACAACCGACCCCATGTGCTGGTAAGTGCCTGGCCTATCCCGGCGAAGTAGTGACAAGCCTAGGACCAGACACCCACATAGACCTATGCAGTTCCATATATGTGTATACCACAAAATAACGAGAAATAACCAAGTAATAACGCAATAAGGAATATCTCAATAGTTAATAAGGCCACAAGGGAAAACAAAGTATAATGGAAAAAACAAGTAATATCAAGTCAAGGAATGGCAAGTAGTTGCACGGCATCACCCTTCGTGCTTTTACTCTCATCCTTACCAAATATTCAAATAAAGTGCACGGCATCACCCTTCGTGCTTTTACTCTCATCCTCACATCCATGGTACGGCATGATCCTTCGTACATGGTTCAATAACAAGGCACGGCATGATCCTTCGTGCATAATCAACAACATGGCATGTCATTAACCTTCGTGCATAATCAATAAAACATGGCACATCATTAACCTTCGTGCATAATCAATAACAAGGCACGGCATTAACCTTCGTGCATAAATAATAAATCAAGGCACGACATCACTCTTCATGCATTATCACTCTTCCTCACCCAAATAACAATCACAGTTAAGGGCAAAGAATGAAACAGTAAATCATGAACCGTCCCGGCAAGGGCAATCAATATCTTACTTCACAACAAGTCCCGACGAGGGAGAACAATAACTATTCTACAACCCGACAAGGGTTCAATAATTTATCTTCAAATATGTCTCACAACAAGTATAAATAGCGACTCATGGTCATGCTAGACGTCTGTGTATGGATGCTCGTCACCACATCCCATACACCGCACTCGACCACATAGCACATAGCACATAATCCTATTCCCTCAAGCTAGGATAGAACAAACACTTACCTCGAATGTTTACGAACAATTCAATCCGTGGAAATGCCCTTTCCTTTCAAATTTGGCTCCAATCCAATCGTATCTATACACAATTGATTTAATATCATCAATACTACTCAACAAACTAATTCACAGGGCCAATTACAAGTTTTACAACATTCTGCCCGGAATAGTGAATATTGACCCCGGGCCCACATGGTCGAAACACGGGGTTCGGACCAAATTCCGGTTACCCATTCCCCACGAGTTCAAATATATGATATTTTCAAAATCGGACCTCAATTCGAGGTCCAATTTCCCAATTCATGAAAAACCCTATATTCTACCAAAAACAAGAAATTCTACCATGAAAACCTTTGATTTCTATTGAAAAACATGTTTAATGTTGTTAGGAATTGAAAGAATTAAGTAAAAAGTGACTTACAATTGCTTTGAAGAAGAGGGAGTTCGTGAAAAATCGCCAATGGATGTTTTTGGGTTGTGAAATGTGAAAAATGAAGCTGGAAATCGTGATTTACAGGTCTCCGTGTTCGCATTTGCGAACATGGGTTCGCAATTGCGAACCCCGAACAATTTCTGGATTTGAAAAATAAGCTAAGGATGGGAAGTTCGCATTTGCGAACTTTTGTTCGCATTTGCGAAGCCATGGCAATTTCTGGGATGTTCGCATTTGCGAACGTTTGTTCGCATTTGCGAACATGGCTGGATCACTGGGGTTGTCGCAATTGCGACCATAGGTTCGCATTTGCGAACTTGGGTTGATCACTGTCAATTTCGCAATTGCGAAGTATTGTTCACATTTGCGAACCTATGCTCAACCCTGCCCACTTCGCATTTGCGAACCAGGTCCAGCCTGGGACCTCTCGCAATTGCGAGAAAATCTTCGCAATTGCGAAGACAACAGCTGGGTGAAAAACCAGCAGTGCAGAAATTCAGAAATTGATCCAACGGCCTACCAAATCTTTACCCGAGCCCCCCGAGCTCCAAACGAAATATGTACACAACATCAAAAACACATTACGAACTTGTTCGTTCTATCACATCGCCAATATCACATCGTTTTCATCAAATCAAGCATCAAGTTCATGATTTTCATACTTTTGGTTTTCAAAACTTTCAAACTTGGAACTCAAGGTCCAAAACATATCAAACGACATCCAAATGTCATCAAACTTTGCAAAAAGCACATATATAATATTTAAGACTTGTACCGGGCGTCGGAACCAAAATACGAGCCCGATACCAAGGTCAATTAATTCATTTTCCTTTAACAATTACATCAAAAACAATTTCACGTAAAAATTCATAACTTGGGCTCTAGGCCTCAGAATTCGACTTCGGACGCATGTCCAAGTCCCATATTTTCCTACGGACCTTTCGGGACCATCCAATCTCGGATCCGGGTCCGTTTACCAATAATGTTGACCGAAGTCAACCATATCAATATTAATATCATTTTTTCTCCAAATTTCTCATAGAATACATATTTTCTATCACAAAAACTTTCCGGCCACATGCCCGGATCCTACACGTAAATCGAGGCAACATAGAATGAGGTTTTCAAGGCCTCAGAAGCTCGAAATGATTAATAAACTAAGTGATGACCCTTTGGGTCGTCACAACGATCCATCTGTAATAGCCCATACTTGCCACTCCGGGTGAGATCACATGATGTATCAAACAACCCAGTCGCTCGAGACGATGGCCTCGGGTCACAACAATTGCCCAAGGTAACCAAGTACTAATAGAAAAACCTTTCTCATTTGATAGAGTCTTATTCCAACACCTTCATATCCTGCCCACGACAGTTGAAACAAGCGATATACTGAACCCATCTCTCGGGTCAACCATTCGTGAATCCATTTCCCTTTTAAAACTGATACCACAATAGATTTTGGAGCCAAACCTCGATATTACCTTTCAACAAGCTAAGATCAAATATGCTTGTACTCATTAATGACTCCAACGATTATTTAGATCATAACACACCACACTGGTGACATGACACCTCAGCATCGGCCTATGCCACAATGAGCACAACACAGGCTCCAATAAGTACGATCTGAACACACTCGAATCATGACAACTGACTCACACAAAGAGCTATAATTCAAATTCCTCAATACCATTACAACACATAACTGAGATCTCGTCTCACATCATAGAATAAGAGTGCTTGAATCCTCATCGAAAGGTCATAACATCACGTGGCCTCGCCACAACTCATGATTCTATCCAAATACTATTACTCCTGAAGCACCCCAAGTCTTCATGCTCAGAACGGTCAGCCACACACATATTTAGGTCTGAACTCAAGCAATCAATCACACCTGTGGTGATACAATTAATATGCGCAATCAAGTCCTGAAACGACACAACCGATGTGCTATTCCCCGAGCGATACCCAATACGGACTATTCCTCAGAAGCTAGGAAGTATTGTATACAAGTAACATATAAGAAGCTATATTTTCCACATCACACTGTTGCGGCGCGCAACCCGTTCCAATAAAATACCTGTGGCGGTGTGCCACCCGATCTAGATACCATACCTGTGGCGGTGTGCCACCTGATCCTGATACCATACATATGGCGGCGTGCCACCCGATCTAGATACTATACCTATGGCGGCGTGCCACCCGATCCACGCATAAATCTAGCAAAAGGGAATGCACATCGAGTCAAGTTTCTCATTACAATAAACATGTATATAGCCTCTAGCTCGGCCATATGAAACGCATCCGACAAAGTTCCTCAATACCGGAACTGAATCAATGGTAGATACCTCTACACTGATATCCGCCAAGAAGGCCCAACTGACAAAGCAATACCTACCAGCCGCCCGCTAGCCATAAGGTACATCTACCCTGCTAGAGCATGATCTGATGCGCTCTGCCACGCAGTTGTGACATTTCTCTGATATAGTCCATATCACATTAGTCTAGACAACCTGACTTGTGACAACCAGTCTACAATCATATATCATTATTCAAATTCGTCATATCAAGTAACGAGAGAGCCACTAGGGCTTCCAATTTCCAATAACCACTAAACGGTGTCGATACACACGACATACCACCACTGCGTAGGCGGATTAAGAGAACTTCTAGTCTCCAACATATATATAACACATGAATCACTATACCCGATTCCACACTCCACCGTACGAATACATATCACACATCAAACATCCATTCATACCATGAAAGCCATTCAGAAATTTCCCTATGCCATCAACAACTCAATCTTCACCGTCAATCCAACAAGAGGATACCACAATACCACTAAATATTATCAGTTTATATTACCTGGCCCTTTTGGCCATATACTTTGCCAAATTACTAGAATAGCAGTACCATTTTCCTTAATCACAGGGAAGATTGATTCACAGATTATCTGCAGTTGCCCACGCTGCTTGGGGATTTTAATAACTTCCCATATAATATGAACTGATCACAAACCTTGAACATGCCGTTATCATGTTTCCATAACACATCGCATATACCATACTGCACCAAGATACATGGAGAATTTCTATCCCTCTCCTACGCCGCGAACATTGACGCTCTCAACTAGTTGAGGACCTTCATGATCCCATATAGGATAAAAGTCATTACACATTCCATGCTTCGCATACCGATAGGAATATACTCATTTTCAAACCATGATAAAACACATCACAACTCTTTCCTCCCATTCATTGCATAAGCTTAACTGCCAGGACTGAGTCCTTTTACCCACATCAAGCTACGCAACTGCCAGCACATCAAGAGCTTTGTTGCACCATAACTGCAAGGCTCGTTACCTCGAACACACACCAGGAGTTACTCGTGCCCTTTTCATACTGTTCCAATTTACTAACAAGTTGTTCCATTTACCTAGTTTCCTTTCTGATTCATCTTTAATTGAATATTAGCCTTTACTGTAGCACCATAATACATCAACTCATGTTACCAAACGAGACTCGTACATAAGACCACACCGTCTAAGACTCACAGGCCGCTGAATACTCCCTCAGATGTTTCCTAGAGGTACCACAATCTACAACACTTTACCTTGAAGAACTTCCTGCAATTTTGAATTCGTTATCATTACTCTCCAATATAGATACATAGAATCTCATCATCCACATAACATAACAAAAGTCTCGATTTCTTCTAACGAAACCACGGTCTTTAGCCACGTACACAGTCTTAAGGCACCTGACTGTTGCAAGCGTAGATCTGGAACACCGTAAGGCTATTCTCGGGTGTCATTCACCCTCAACCAGTTATAATTCAACTGCCTTATTGAACAGGACCACTCGTGCCTTACTAGAACTCTGACACCGCAGAACATGATTACATACAGATACAATTAGCTATCTTTCTTTTCTAAACACCGAACATTCTTTACCAACATAAGTTCAAACCATCCTAGTATTTCTTCACATCTACAAAGCACCATAACCTTTATCAAAAATTTACCCACATACCTAGAGACAGGACCAACATAGCACACAACAGTGCAATTAGTTAATCAATAACAACCTCCCCAACTTGGCTCGGAGCCATACATCAAAGCACTTTCAGCCACTCATAGCATTCTTACTCAAATGATGCCACAATGTTATAATGAGATTAAACTCGAGTCATTTACAAGCTTTGGCGGATCGGATCATTAGAAATATTAATTCTTTTTCACTTCTTGTATTCATTCACACGCAACAGTTAAGCCCATTCCTTAGGTGACAAAATCTTTTCTAAGTCTCAAATGATTCTAAAAAAAATTTTGACAGAGTTTCCTTTGTAATTTGGCTTGTCCACCTGCCAGAGAATCACCAAAACTACCCTAACAATACATCGGTAACTTGACAAAACATCGCAATGCATATCCACAACATAAATCTCATTACAACACGAATTATATCATCAAAGTTAGTACGTGAACATGCTCTGCACCTGCTCAAATCATAACACATATCAAATACCTTTCACCATGATACACCTAGCACACCCAATTCAGTTTTCTTGCGTTTGAACTCATACTACCACACGTAATGCACTTTACATTTCCGCTAAGAGGCAATGAACATATTTCTCACGCCCGTAGCTAGGGCCACATATCAAATCACAATAAGAACCGAATACCTTACAACCACAACTCGTAGAGATTATATCTCGCCCCTCAATCGAGAAATCATAAGCCACCAAGGCAAATTATCCCTAAGCACTCGAGTGCGCACATCAATGTGCAGAAGGAATTTCAAGAATCATACTTCAAGATGAATCAAGTACGCACGATAAGAATTTCAAGAATTTGAAGCTTTCCTCAAAGGTTTGAAGCCTCCCGAGGATAAGCACAGGCGTCCCCGTACCGATCCACGAGACTCTACTAAACCGGCTTATGACTCGCGAGACCTATTAACCTGGCTCTGATACCAACTTGTCACGACCCAAACCTTGGTCGTGATGGCGCCCAATATAATGCTAGGCAAGCCCGACCATATTATCCCTTAAACCAACCAATTCATTAATTCCAATTAATCAAGTTAAACTTAAACAACGAGTGTTCATATCAAAATGATAAACGTAATAGTAGAAACATACAAAATACGGTCCCAACCAAATCGTGGTGTAACGAGTCTGAGCCTCTACAGAATAAACATCCTAATACAATCAATTATAAGCAAGATGAAAACAACAAAATGATAAGGAAGGACAAAACAGGTTCTGCGGACGCCGGCAACTACCTCGTAGTCTCCGCAAAAGTAGATATGAGTAAGCATCTACAACAACTCAACTGCTCTCGGGCACCTGTGAATCTGTACAAAAAGTGCAGGGGAGTGGGGTGAGTATATTTTAACTCAGTGAATAATAATAATAAACAATAACTGAAAATAAGAACTTTTGTACTATCACTAAACAGTTCTAAGGCAAACCCCCACAGGTAAGTCATCACTACAGTGAGTACTCTGATCTCCAGTCCACAACTATCTCAACAAGGTCCCACACTGACCAAATCCTCACTCGTACCGCTACGGTGTACAACCAACTCAATGTATGTAGATATATACATATGTCTATAATGTATAGGTATTTATCTATGCATAAGGATATGAATAAGTATAATGTTGCGGCGTGCAGCCCGCTCCAATACATATACCGCTGCGGCGCGCAGCCCGCTCCAATACATATACTACAACGGCACGCAGCCCTCTCCATTTAACGTCGACGGCGCTCACTGGGGGTGTATACAGACTTCGGAGGGGCTCCATAGGCCCAAGCGCTATGATACTGCGGCGTGCAGTCCGATCCAATATATATATATATATATATATATATATATATATACCGATCCAAATTATATATATATACATATAATATTATAATACCGCGCTCACTGGAATATGTGCAGACTCAGACTCCGAAGGGGCTCCTACAGCCCAAGCGCAATAATACTGCGGCGTGCGGTCCGTCCCACATGTATATTACTGCGGCGTGCAGTCCGATCCAATATATATACTGCTGCGGCGTGCAGCCCGATCCAATATAGGTATATATATATATATATAATACCTCGCAATAGGTCCTTGACCCTATCCCAGTCAATATAGACCTGGCCTCTCAGGCTCACTCAGCTAGAATATATATATATATATAATACCTCATAATGGGTCCTCGACCCTGTCCCAGTCAGCATAGAATTGGCCTTTCAGGCCCACTCGGCTAAATCAGGGAATTTCCACCCTAAGTAGTCTATTTCTCCCAGTACACATCTAGTACTGGCTCTCGATATTCTATACAACTAATTTTACGGCTGAGTGTAAGTTTCCAATAGGATATAAGGGTCACCTAGCTCAACAGGCCCCCTAATGCTCTACAGATCGGCACAAGGCCCCAAACATGGCTACTAGCCCAATTACACAGTTATAATCCCATTCTCAGTAACAATACACAATACACTATTAGTCGGAAAGGACCAAGTCCAATTCCCAAATCACAATGTCACCACGCCCGTCACATGACGCGTGTCTCATCTCATCATAGCACTGTGAAGTGCTAGTATGGGGTTTCAAACCCTCAGTACATTATTTACTATTACCACTCACCTCGAACCGGTAGAAGCCTCAATTCGCCTTACGCTTGCCTCGCAAATCAATCTCCTCGGATGCCAAATATGCTCAAAATCATAGAGAATACATCAATATATGCTAATAACACACAACCCATTCGAAATAACTCAATTTGTACCGAAACCCACGAAGTTGTCACAACCCGACTTTTGGTACGCTTCTCGAAAATTTACGAAAGTTACATATTCGGAATCCTCGTCTCAACACGAGTCTATGCATATAATGTTTTTGAAATCAGACACCGTTTGCCCATTCAAATCGACATTTTTCCAAAGCCCTGGCTTAGGCTAAATTCCCCTATAATTTCCCCCAATTTCAGTAAAATATAGGAGGATTTCATGATAAAAACGCGTAATTAAACCACAAAACTTACCTCCGACAATATCCCAAAGATATCCCAGCAATTTCTCGTTGAAATCGCCCACTTCGCCTCTTAAAACCGAGCCCTAATGTTTTTTTTATGACTTATGAATTTTTTCCCTTCTGCTATTCTTATCACAGGTGCGTTTTCCGCTTCTGCGGTTCTTGACTCGCACCTGCGAGTCCGCTTCTGCGATCCAGCTCTAAGCCGGCCCATTTCGCACCTGCGGCCCAAGTCTCGCACCTGCGAGACCGCTCCTGCGAACTCACCTCCGCACCCGCGATCTTTCCCAGTCGCCTGCCTTCCGCTTCTGCGACCTCAAACTCACAGAAGTGAGTCCGCTCCTGCGATGCATCATCCGCTTCTGCGGAACCACCTGGCCAAGCCCCCTTTCGCATCTGCGATGATAATTCCGCTCTTGCGATTCCGCCTCTGCGGTCCCCAATCCGCAGGAGCGAAAAATGCTGCTGCAATTTATGACAGTAGTTCCCAAACTCCAAATATTTCCGTTTAACCTTCCGAACGCATCCCGAGGCCCCCGGGACCACAACCAAAACCACAAACATACTCCATAACACTATACGAACTTGCTCCAATGATAAAAACACATCTTTTAATATGGAAAAACATCGAATTCAAGCAATTCAAGCCTATATTTCCATTCAAACTTCCGCAACCGATATTCAATCAAAAACCCGACCAAACGACCTCCGAATGACTTGAAATTTTGTAGACACATCCAAAATTACCTAACGGAGTGTAAGGCCCCGTAACAATTTTGTGCATAAAACCTAGTAGTTGTGGTGTCATGGGCCGAATAATGTGTTCGGACCCTTGGTAGTGATTTAAGTTTCAAAAATATAGAGAATTAATTTTTCCGAAAAGTGTCAAATATACGGTCAAGAATGCGACCGTAAACCTGATATGCGGACTGCATTCTTGCCGCAAAGCATTCCAGAAGCCTCCCAAAAATCATGTTGAAAATGCGGTCGATATGCGATCGCATAGTGAATCTGCGGTGCACTTTGCGACCGCGGATCAAGCATGCGGACCGCATATTGGTCGCATTCTGTAACAGAACTTGTGTAATTTTGAGGCCATTCTGCGGTCACTATGCGGACCGCATGTTGATTCTGCGGTCGCAAAGTGCACCGCAGAATTGACCCCGGCCCAGATTTTTGTAACATTTTGACCCGACCTCTTCTTTAATATAACATCTTTCTTCTTCATTTTATCATATCATCTTACCAAAATTAGAGAGAGAAGAGAGGGTTTTTAAAGAGAGAAATCTTTCATCTTCAAAGATTGTTCCAACCATCTTAGTTCAAAGGATTCTAGGGCAAAGATTCAACTTCCCCAAATCATTTCAAGGTAAAATCCCCAACTATTTTCTCTAATTTTCAGATTTGAATTGGGTAAAGAGAGGTTTGCATATAATAGCTTTTGAAAATAGAATTTTACACTCATGCTTGATTATTGAACTTGATTTCTAGTAAAAAGAAGTGAGTAGAAGTAAGAGTCTTCAAGAACAAGGTTGGCAAGAGTAGGATATCTTGGGTAAGCATAAAGTAGAAAGTTAACGGAAGAAAACTCATCACCAGGTATGTATGGCTAATTTTGATTCTTGTGAAATCGCCTATATGTGTGAAAATTGCTTGGTTAATGTTAATTTGACAAAGTGTGTGAAATTCTCAAAGTTGTTGTTGAAATATGAGTGATGTGGTATGGAATATGAACCGAAAGTTAAATGAGGGTCGAATTGGGTAAAGAATAATGAATTATGGTTATGATGGCCTATATGGCACCTTGTGGAAAACAAACGAAACGCTTGAGAATTTGTTTATTGTGGAAAGAGATGAAACACCTGAATTGTGGAAATATTGTAACATGGTTGTGATATTGATTTGAAAAATAATTGAGAACATGAAACAATGTGCAAGTTGCTTATTTGAACTTGTTGAAATTGTGTGTAGTACCTTACCTGCTGTTTGAAATTGTTGTGTTTTAAACTGTAAGGCGGGGTCGTGTTGCGCGCCGCAACGTGAGGAAATAAGGTGTGGGTTGGGGTGATAAGGGTGGCCGAGGTAATAAGGGTGGTCGGGGGCAATAAGGATGGAAAGCGATCGAAATCGCTATTGAAAATTGATACAAAAATCAATAATGTGAAATTGTGAAAGGAGACAGCAGGAGAGTTTGCAACCTGTGGGGCACTGATTGCCCCTTTGTTTGACTACTTGTGCTTTATGATTGTAGGTGGATCAGTAGCAGGCACTTCAGCTCATCGGCAGTAGTATCCTTCTCCTTCCACTGCCCGTTTTGGTGAGCCCCTTTCTTCCTCGGGGCCTTGTGTGGTTCATGCCACTTCGGTTTAGATTTCATTTTGGTTTTGTAAGGTATAGCCGGAGCCTTGTTACCGGCAAGTATTGTATTTCCCTTTTTGTATCCTAGAGGCTCTGTAGACATGTAAACTGTGGGACTCCAGTCTTATGTATATATTATGTTATGTCGGGCGTTGTAAAAGCTGCAACTTGTTAATGAATCACTCACATGGTTTTATTTGTTTAATGTGAAATCATTCATGGTTAGTAAGATAGTTGGTTAATGGGAAACAATCAATACAGGGGTAACGCGTGGGAATGAAAGGCACCCAGGTCCGCTTGATTGGGGCAACCCGGTCAGGCGCCGGTCATGTTCTCCGATTTGGGGCATGACAAACTTGGTATCAGAGCCTAAGGTTTTAAAGTGTCCTAGGATGTCTCGGAGCCGTGTCTAGTAGTGCCCTTCTTATCGGTGTGTTGTCGACCACATCGGATAAGTTGGGGGCTACACGGGCATTTAGGAATTTACCTATTTCTTTGATTAATCTATATCGTGCGGTAAAGTGCAATGAGGAAATATCCGTGTCTAATTCGCGCTTTGTTCCCAAATTTTCAGAATATGGCACCTAAGAAGAAGGCTAGACTCGGTGGGAGAGAATGAACCACCAGTCCCGAATTTGCCTGACCCATCTATTCAAAACCCAAGTGTCCCTATTCCAGCTGCGGCAGAGGATGCCACCATTCCTCCTGCCAGTGTTCCTGACTCAGATACAGTTCCCGCTTCGGGTTTCGGTATCTCTAATGAAGATCTTAGGGGAGCCATTCATATGTTAACTCAGTTAGTAGCCGCCCAGGCCCAGAGATCCCATGATGCCCCTGCATCCTCCAGCGGACAGGGAGATTCCTTTGGCTCCAGAGTCCACCAGTTCTTGCGATTGGCCCCTCCGGAATTTTCAGGCACCGATCCAGAGGCTGACCCACAGGAATTCCTTGATGAGATATACAAGACCCTCAGAGTGATGAAGGCTACAGATATAGAGGGGGTAGAGTTGGCCTCTTACAGGCTGAAGGGAGCGGCACGTTCATGGTTCGAAATGTGGGAGGATTCCCGTGAGGAAGGGAGCCCTCCGGCCAGATGGGATGAGTTCGTGGATGCATTTATGGACCACTACTTACCTACTGAGGCAATGGCAGCCCGTGCCAATGAGTTCGAGGTTCTCAAACAGGGCAGTATGAGTGTTTGGGAGTATTACATGGAGTTCGTAAGGTTGTCCAAGTACGCTCCTCATTTAGTGTCGACCATGGATGCCCGGGTTCGACGGTTTGTTCAGGGCCTTAGCCCTTTGGTAGTGAATGAGGCCGCCACAGCAGCTTTGCACTCAGATATGAACTATGGGAGTATCGTGGGGTTTGCTCAGGCCACAGAGGCCAGGAAATTAAAGATTCGTGCCGAAAGAGAGAGTAGCAGCAGGGCCCGGTCAATGGGTCATTCAGGGAGATCACTTCCAGGGAAAGGGTCATCAGGGCCATCCCAGTCATATGCTCAGTCCTCCGCGAGTGCACCGCCATCCGTGCACGGTCATCAGCAGGGCAGTTACTCGAGACCTGGTTCAGACAGCAGGAGGTCTCGTCAGTCTGGTCATCCTGGGGTGAGATCCCAGCAGCAGGGGAGACCTACATGCCCCAAGTGTGGGAGATTTCATACAGAGACTTGCTACCTTGACCTTCCAGTGTGCTTCGGGTGCGGGGTGAGAGGTCATATTCAACGAGACTGTCGTGCACCCCGTCAGGGTATAGGTAGGGGATCTGCTCAGTCATCCGGTTCTTCGGCTGCTACATCATCAGCGCGTACTCCAGCATCAGCAGGGCGTGGTACAGCTAGGGGTGGAGCTAGTGGTAGGGGTGGACCTAGCCGATTCTATGCATTGAGTGGCCGCCAAAATGTCGAGGCTTCTCTAGATGTTGTTACAGGTATCCTGTCTGTTCAGACTATTGATTGATATGCCCTTATTGATCCGGGGTCCTCCTTGTCTTATGTTACTCCATTCATTGCTTCAAGTTTTGGGATAGAACCCGAACAGCTTCATGAGCCGTTCTCTGTGTCGACTCCAATTGGTGATTCTATTACAACCTCACGAGTCTATAGGAATTGTGTTGTTACGGTGGGTGGTCGTGATACCACAGCCGATCTTATTGAGCTTGGGATGGTAGATTTTGACGTAATTATGGGGATGGATTGGCTCTATTCGTGCTTTGCCAAACTTGACTGTCGAACGAGAGTTTTGAGGCTCGAGTTCCCTAACGAGCCAGTTATTGAATGGAGAGGAAATGGTGTAGTGCCAAGGGGTAGGTTTATTTCCTACCTTAAGGCTTCGAAGATGATTAAGAAATGGTGTATCTATCACCTGGTTCGGGTAACGGACACCACCTCAGAGGTGCCTACCCTCGAGTCCGTGCCAATTGTGAATGAATTTCTTGAAGTGTTTCCAGATGAGCTTCCAGGCATCCCGCCGGATAGGGAGATTGATTTCGGGATCGATGTAATGCCAGATACTCAGCCAATATCCATTCCACCATACAGAATGGCGCCGGCAGAGTTAAGGGAGTTAAAGGAGCAGCTGAGGGATTTATTAGAGAAAGGGTTCATACGACCGAGTGTGTCGCCGTGGGGTGCTCCGGTTCTCTTTGTCAGAAAGAAGGATGGGTCACTTCGAATGTGTATTGATTATCGGCAGCTCAACAAAGTCACCATCAAGAATAAATATCCTTTGCCTCGAGTGGATGATCCGTTTGACCAATTGCAGGGAGCGAAGTTCTTCTCAAAGATTGATTTACGGTATGGGTACCACCAGTTAAAAATTAGGGAGCAGGATATTCCTAAGACCGCATTCAGAACTCGTCATGGTCACTTCGAGTTTTTGGTCATGTCTTTTGGGCTAACCAATGCCCCAGCAGCTTTCATGGACCTTATGAATCGGGTATTCAAGCCATTCCTAGATTCCTTTGTGATTGTATTCATTGACGACATCCTCATCTACTCTCGGAGCAGGGGAGATCATGCCATTCACCTCAGAGCAGCATTGCAGACCCTTCATCAGCATCAATTGTATGCCAAGTTCTCAAAATGTGACTTTTGGTTGGAGTCCGTAGCCTTTCTAGGGCATGTTATTTCCAGTGAGGGAATTCGGGTGGATCCTCAGAAGATTGCGGCAGTGAAAGATTGGCCTAGACCCACGACCCCGACAGAGATTCGTAGCTTCTTGGGTTTGGCAGGGTACTATCGGAGGTTTGTAGAGGGATTCTCAACCCTCACTTCCCCATTGACAAAACTGACGCAGAAGGCAGTTAAGTTCCAGTGGTCCGAAGCATGTGAGAAAAGTTTCCAGGAATTGAAGTCAAGATTGACCTCGGCACCAGTATTGGCCTTGCCAGAAGGCACAGAGGGATTTGTGGTTTATTGTGATGCCTCTAGGGTTGGTTTGGGATGTGTATTGATGCAGCACGGGAAAGTCATATCTTACGCTTCCAAGCAACTCAAGAATCACGAGAAGAATTATCCGACGCATGATTTGGAGCTTGCAGCTGTTGTGTTTGCTTTGAAAATATGGCGGCACTATCTTTATGGAGTTCATGTAGATGTGTTTTCGGACCACAAGAGCCTCCAGTATTTGTTCAAGCAGAAGGAGCTAAATCTGAGACAGGCGGCGGTGGTTAGAATTGCTCAAGGACTATGATATGAACATATTGTACCATCCAGGAAAGGCAAATGTGGTAGCCGACACTCTTAGTCGAAAATCCATGGGTAGTTTCGCTCATTTGGGTGTGGATCAGAGACCCCTGGCTCGAGAGGTTTACCAATTAGCCAGTTTGGGGGTTCGTATCTCGGCGTCAGACGAGGGGGATATTTTGGTGCATAATGGAGCAGAATCATCATTGGTCGCGGAAATCAAGGAAAAACAGTTCATGGATCCAGCATTGGTTCGGGTAAAGGAAGCGGTCATGAATAACAAGACCTCGGCATTTGTACTCAGCAGCGAAGATAGTGTATTGCGGTGTCAAGATAGGCTATGTGTTCCGGATGTGGACGAGCTTCGGGAAAGGGTAATGGCAGAGGCTCATATTTCCAGGTATTCGGTACACCCAGGTTCCACGAAAATGTATCATGACCTTAAGGAGATTTATTGGTGGAATGGTATGAAAAGGGATGTAGCAAGCTTTGTAGCTAAATGTCCGAACTGTCAACAAGTGAAGGCCGAGCATCAACGGCCCGGTGGATTAACTCAGCTTATAGAAATACCAAGGTGGAAATGGGAGATGATCAATATGGATTTCGTGGTGGGGTTACCTTGCACTCGGCGTAAGTTCGACTCAATATGGGTGATAGTGGATCGACTCACCAAATCAGCTCACTTCCTGCCAGTCAAGTCCACTGATACTGCGGAGCAATATGCAAGATTGTACATCAAGGAGATAGTAAGACTTCATGGCACTCCACTTTCTATTATCTCGGATCGCGGGGCTCGGTTCACAGCTAACTTTTGGAAGAAGTTTCAGCAAGGTTTGGGAACTCAGGTGAATCTCAGCACAGCTTTCCATCCGCAGACCGACGGCAAGGCCGAGCGGACCATTCGGACGCTTGAAGATATGTTACGGGCTTGTGTCTTAGATTTTAAAGGTAATTGGGATGAACACTTGCCACTGATAGAATTTGCTTACAATAATAGCTATCATGCTAGCATTCAGATGGCCCCATTTGAGGCATTGTACGGGAGAAGATGTAGGTCGCCAATCGGGTGGTTTGAGGTAGGTGAAGCGGAATTGCTAGGGCCGGATATGGTGTACGAAGCTATGGAAAAGGTCAAGGTTATTCAGGAAAGAATGAAAACAGCACAGAGTCGTCAAAAGTCCTATGCGGACGTTCGTCGAAGGGATTTGGAGTTTCAAGTCGATGATTGGGTGTTCTTGAGCGTATCTCCTATGAAGGGAGTCATGCGATTCGGAAAGAAAGGGAAATTGAGCCCTAGGTATGTTGGGCCATATCGGATCGTTCAAAGGATTGGTCAAGTTGCTTATAGGCTAGAGTTGCCTCCTGAGATGTCATCAGTGCATCCGGTATTCCATGTGTCCATGTTGAAGAAAGTGATTGGAGATCCATCCACCATCATGCCGGTCGAGGCTATAGAGGTTAATGCAGATTTGTCATATGAAGAAGTTCCAGTTGCCATTCTTGATAGGCAAGTCCGTAAGTTGAGAAATAAGGAATTTGCCTCTGTTAAAGTATTGTGGCGAAGTCAACAGGTTGAGGAGGCCACATGGGAAGCATAAAAAGAGATGAAGGAAAAGTACCCCCATTTGTTTGATCAAGCCTAGAAGAAATTAGGTGACCCTTCCACTCCTAGTAACTGTCATCTTGTTCAAGTTGTTTCTCTCTTAGTATTAGTAAAGTCTCCTTCATTTTGTAACGAGATTTATGTGTTAAATAAACAACTAATAGTAAGTGTAGATTGGTAATGGTTTGTTAAGTGTCCATGGTGTGTTAAAATGGTTAAATAAGGTAAGAATTCATTGAAGTGACTAGTTTATGTGCAATCGTAACAATGTGATAGAAAATGTGCATTCGTTGAGGTAAGGAAGTGTATACCAGTTGTAAAAAGTGTTGTATTTGTGTATTGTTGTTTGGTAACGTGTTTCGGGGGCCCTCTGACAGGTGGATATGTCCATAATACAAAGGAAACTCTGGCGAAAGTTTTCTAAAATATAAGAGTTAGTCAAAATTTTGATAGTTTGCATAGCATGTCTTTCAAAGCCAACTCATTCTCAAATCCTCATTCGAGGACGAATGATCTTAAGGGGGGGAGGATGTAAGGCCCCGTAACAATTTTGTGCATAAAACCTAGTAGTTGTGGTGTCATGGGCCGAATAATGTGTTCGGACCCTTGGTAGTGATTTAAGTTTCAAAAATATAGAGAATTAATTTTTCCGAAAAGTGTCAAATATACGGTCAAGAATGCGACCGCAAACCTGATATGCGGACCGCATTCTTGCCGCAAAGCATTCACAGAAGCCTCCCAAAAATCATGTTGAAAATGCGGTCGATATGCGATCGCATAGTGAATCTGCGGTGCACTTTGCGACCGCGGATCAAGCATGCGGACCGCATATTGGTCGCATTCTGTAACAGAACTTGTGTAATTTTGAGGCCATTCTGCGGTCACTATGCGGACCGCATGTTGATTCTGCGGTCGCAAAGTGCACCGCAGAATTGACCCCGGCCCATATTTTTGTAACATTTTGACCCGATCTCTTCTTTAATATAACACCTTTCTTCTTCATTTTATCATATCATCTTACCAAAATTAGAGAGAGAAGAGAGGGTTTTTAGAGAGAGAAATCTTTCATCTTCAAAGATTGTTCCAACCATCTTAGTTCAAAGGATTCTAGGGCAAAGATTCAACTTCCCCAAATCATTTCAAGGTAAAATCCCCAACTATTTTCTCTAATTTTCAGATTTAAATTGGGTAAAGAGAGGTTTGCATATAATAGCTTTTGAAAATAGAATTTTACACTCATGCTTGATTATTGAACTTGATTTCTAGTAAAAAGAAGTGAGTAGAAGTAAGAGTCTTCAAGAACAAGGTTGGCAAGAGTAGGATATCTTGGGTAAGCATAAAGTAGAAAGTTAACGGAAGAAAACTCATCACCAGGTATGTATGGCTAATTTTGATTCTTGTGAAATCGCCTATATGTGTGAAAATTGCTTGGTTAATGTTAATTTGACAAAGTATGTGAAATTCTCAAAGTTGTTGTTGAAATATGAGTGATGTGGTATGGAATATGAACCGAAAGTTAAATGAGGGTCGAATTGGGTAAAGAATAATGAATAATGGTTATGATGGCCTATATGGCACCTTGTGGAAAACAAACGAAACGCTTGAGAATTTGTTTATTGTGGAAAGAGATAAAACACCTGAATTGTGGAAATATTGTAACATGGTTGTGATATTGATTTGAAAAATAATTGAGAACATGAAACAATGTGCAAGTTGCTTATTTGAACTTGTTGAAATTGTGTGTAGTACCTTACCTGCTGTTTGAAATTGTTGTGTTTTAAACTGTAAGGCGGGGTCGTGTTGCGCGCCGCAACGTGAGGAAATAAGGTGTGGGTTGGGGTGATAAGGGTGGCCGAGGTAATAAGGGTGGTCGGGGGCAATAAGGATGGAAAGCGATCGAAATCGCTATTGAAAATTGATACAAAAATCAATAATGTGAAATTGTGAAAGGAGACAGCAGGAGAGTTTGCAACCTGTGGGGCACTGAATGCCCCTTTGTTTGACTACTTGTGCTTTACGTGATTGATTGGTTATTGTTAAATTGGTTGATCGTAGAAAGTGCTTTGTGTTGAGAATTATTTGAAATGAGGAAGATGTGGAAACATGGTTGGCTGGGCTTAATTAATTGTTGATGTAATTCAATGGCTTGAGTTTACTTGGGACAAAGTTTGTCCATACATGCCGGTACAATTCAAGTGTACTGACGTCCCTTTTGCCGGGGACGCTACATTCGTGTTATGATTGTAGGTGGATCGATAGCAGGCACTTCAGCTCATCGGCAGTAGTATCCTTCTCCTTCCACTGCCCGTTTTGGTGAGCCCCTTTCTTCCTCGGGGCCTTGTGTGGTTCATGCCACTTCGGTTTAGATTTCATTTTGGTTTTGTAAGGTATAGCTGGAGCCTTGTTACCGGCAAGTATTGTATTTCCCTTTTTGTATCCTAGAGGCTATGTAGACATGTAAACTGTGGGACTCCAGTCTTATGTATATATTATGTTATGTCGGGCGTTGTAAAAGCTGCAACTTGTTAATGAATCACTCACATGGTTTTATTTGTTTAATGTGAAATCATTCATGGTTAGTAAGATAGTTGGTTAATGGGAAACAACCAATACAGGGGTAACGCGTGGGAATGAAAGGCACCCAGGTCCGCTTGATTGGGGCAACCCGGTCAGGCGCCGGTCATGTTCCCCGATTTGGGGCGTGACACGGAGCTACTGCAACTGTCGGAATTCCATTTCGACTCCCGGATCAAAATCTCACCTATCGATCGGATATCGCCAAAATTCAGCTTTAGCCAATTCAAGCCTAAAACTACACCGGACCTCCAAATTCACTTCAGATCTGTCACACCCCAAATCGAGGGACATGACCGGCGCCTGACCGGGTAGCCCCAGCCAAGCGGACCTGGGTGCCTTTCATTCCCACGTGTTACCCCTGTGTTGATTGTTTCTCATTAACCAAGTTCCTTACCAATTATAACTGATTTCACAATATACAAACATAACCATGCGAGTGATTTATTAACAAGTTTACAGTTATTACAACGCCCAATATAATATATACATGAGTCTCGAATCCCACAGTTTACATGTCTACGGAACCTCTAGGATACAAAGGACGATACAATACTTGCCGGTAACAAGGCTCCGGCTATACCTTACACAAATTCAAAATAAAGTCTAAACAAGAGTGGCATGAGCCACACAAGGCCCCGAAAGGAAAGGGGCTCACCAAAATGGGCAGTGGAAGATGAAGGATGCTACTGCCGATGAGCTGAAGTACCTGCTACTGATTCACCTACAATCATAATACGAATGTAGCGTCCCCGGCAAAGGGACGTCAGTACACTGGAATTGTACTGGTATGTATGGGCAAACTTTGTCCTAAGTAAACTCAAGCCATTAACAAGAAATCACGATGATAATATAGCCAATGAATTACATCAAGAATCAATTAAGCCAGCCAACCATGTTTTCCACATTTTTCCTCATTTCAGATAATTCTCAACACAAAGCATGTTTAAGATCAACAAGTAGAAAAACCACAAATCAATCACGTAAAACACAAGTAGTCAAACAAATGGGCAATCAGTGCCCCACAGGTTGCAAACTCTCCTGCTGTCTCCTTTCACAATTTCACATCAATGATTTTATATCATATTTCAATGGCGATTTCGATCGCTTTCCATCCTTATTACCTCGGCCACCCTTATTACCTCGGCCACCCTTATCACCCCAACCCACACCTTATTACTTCATGTTGCGGCGTGCAACCCGATCCCACCGTACAGTTTCAAACACAACAATCACAAACAACAAATAAGGCACTACACACAATTACAACAAATTCAAATAAGCAACTTACAATTCGATTCACATTCTCAAATACTTTTCAAACTAATATCACAACCAAGTTACCATATTCAAGAGTACACACACAAGTATGTTCAATAATTTACCACAATTCAAGTGTTTCATCTCTTTCCACAAGAAACCATATATGCCACCACAACAATTGTTCTCGGTTCTTTACCAATTCCAATTCCCTTGTTATATTTCAATTCATATTTCATACCACACCACATGTAGTTCAACATCAACTGAATACCCAACAATGACATCAAAGAATCACCTACAATCTCTCAAATTAACACATGCCAAACAATTTCACACATATGGGCGATTTTACAAGAATCAAAATTAGCCATACATACCTCGAAGAGCTTTTCCTTAAGTTACCACAACGTTCCGAAAATTCTAGCAACTTCAATCTATTTTGAGAAAGTTCCACAACGTTTCCGCTCATTTGAGCATTCTATCAAACACTAGATGAGCATCTTGATTTTAAATCCCCTTTTCAAGATTTCCTTCTTTCCCTAACCCAATCTTACTTATTTAAGTTAAACAATCTTCCCATAAATCCAAGTTGTACATGCATGAAAAGAATCCATTCTTATACTCAT
This sequence comes from Nicotiana noctiflora, assembly GCA_032618575.1. Lineage (NCBI taxonomy): Eukaryota > Viridiplantae > Streptophyta > Magnoliopsida > Solanales > Solanaceae > Nicotiana > Nicotiana noctiflora. Next base: position 152,046 of record JASVEL010002499.1, on the reverse strand, counting down.
GAATCACCTCCCTAATTACTCCTTATAGCTAAGAATAGAAATAAAAGCTAGGGTGATGAAATCTTACCTCTTGGGATGAAGATCTAGGGCCTTCACTTGATTATCTTCAAGGAATTAGCAAGCTTTTATGGAGAAATTTGATGGGAAAAACTTTCCCTCTCTAAAACCCCTCTTTCTCCCTCAAGAAATGTTCATAAAAATGCTCAAAATGAGATATAACACCTAATATATCGATAGGGGGTCGGGTTTAGAAATTAAAAAAATAACCCCACGATGTCGATTCTGCTACAGCAGAACGGACCGCAGAATCGATATGCGGTCCGCAGAATCGACGCCCAGAACTGGGCAACACTGGACCATTCTGCGGCCAAAATGCGACCGCAGAGTGAGAAATGCGATGCATTTTGCGGTCGCAGAATTGACACAGGATTTTATTTTCCAGCCTTTGGTAATTTGACCATAACTTTGCGTAGGAATGTCCAAATGACGAACGGTTTGAAGCGTTGGAAACTAGACTCAAAGGTATTGCATTTGATATGCTATCCACCACATAACAACTTATACATAATTATCTATGGTCGTTTAAAGTGGAGCCTTGTGTGAATCCATTTGGAATTTTGGACTATTTCGAAAATTTTCCCATTTGGCTTACACTTGGGCTTTCATTTGGACCTCATACCACTTACCATAAGACTAATACTCATATTTATCAAGTCTAATTGATGTCCATCATGTTCATAGCACATAAAATATAATAATTATCCTACGTGGCACCACAGAATCCTATATTCCTTAGCGAAATTTTCTAGGGCCTTACATTCTCCCCCTCTTAGGATCATTCGTCTTCGAATGAGGAGTATAGTCCTTACCAAATACTTTAACATCACATATCTCTTTTCTAACCTACCTCCAATTTCAAAATTTTCACTAACTCCCAAATGTTTTTGAAATTTCGGCAGTCTCCTTTGTAACTAGGCCTATCCACCTGTCAGGGAATCACCAAACTCGTCTCAACAACACATCCACAGCTGTACATAGCACCGCAATGTATATATCTACAATCATAATCCCAGTATTACAAGCACTATATTAACATAAGGTTACCAGAACATGGAGTGCTCAGTTTTATATCAAAATACCTATATGGTACATTCCAAATCAAAACTAATTGGTATTCAATCAAGCGAAAATATTTTCCTTCCACGACACATTTAGCCTTCCAGATGACATTATCGATTTACAAGCATTGTCATGACACCCTCTAAAAAAAATATCAACTCCCAAATATACATCACAAGGATGACAGATAAACATCTTGCATGAAATAACTATCCACTGACTTTACCTTTTGATAACTTCCACTGTACAATTTACACTCCACTGGATATTGCAATTCATGATAACAACAATAATCCACAATTCCATAACTTGGCATCATTCCATCAAGGATGTCAGTTCATAGGAAACAAACAATCATATGTTCATAATAGTCCTTACCAGCCATCAATGTAATCACAAAGGTGTTCATCAACATGAATATAATTTCATTTCAATCAACAGTCCATATGAAGTCAAGCCATCATGAGTCTTGCTAGTAGTGCATCATATAGGATATTACCATGATTATATAGTTCAATCAACTCAATTCATACCCACATTTTTTTTTCATAACTATCTTCTCAGACATAACCATATGGAAACACAAAGTACATGAGGAACATTTACGGCGAATATCATACACCTATTGCAACCTAATGTGTAATACAGTCATGTTACCTTTTATTATCAACTCTCATAACATTTTCAGGGGTACACTCACACTAAACCCTTGATGACCCTTAACAATTACCCTAAGATGTGCTTTCATAAACTGACCATAAAATTACCTACCCAACATATATGTGACCACACTGTGAAGTTTCATCTTTGACTCGTATAAACTTACAATGCTCAATGGATCGGGATCTAATCAATGAGGAACAACAGAGTTCAAGATCAGGCTGGAGTTCTTCAAGAATCCATTAATGCACTAGGTAGAGTACTTTATGAGGTCGTATACTAAGAGACATAAAATGTTACTACTAACAATACTGACATGGTTAATCATTGTGACTACCTCAATTAATACACAAATGAGGAATATGAGTAAGTAGTACATGGGAAATAGGAATCATTAAGGAGGAATACTCAAGTACGTGAACCACTCATTTTCTAAAGTGTAGGGAAAATCCGTCGACCCCGAATAGCAATACTCTAGCACCTTGAATGTGATATGGGATTCAAAATACACGAAGTTGAATTATACTCTTAACATTACTTGACGCATAGAATCTATGCCACAAGCCTATAAGGATGAAAATAATTGAACGTTTATGAGATTACCATATTCTAGGCAGCTTAACACTTCTTGGTAATTGATCATATATGAGGGAACTAAAAATTACGACCATTTGTCATTAAAATCAACATGTTCGTGATGAGATCTCCATATATTTTGACTTGACAAAGGAAGTGTCATAGTGACACATAGAGGGCACGTTCTCTTATGGTTATCGTACAAGTGTTGGGTACTAGCACAACGACTTCACTAAATAAGGAATACAATTAACACATTGTGGAGACATAAAGAGAGAATAATCATTCGTTATGAGTTGGACATGCCTATGCTATACTATCTTCCAAACTACAATACAATTCTACATCACGGGCAACCACAATACTAGAAACCAAGTGAGCTACTTACTACGGGATATCTCAAGTGGAAACAAAAATTTTGGCGACACAAGATCTTTCCTATGATGGGATGTGAGGATCTCAATTTTTAGAAAAACTTTATGCACACAGTGACCATTTCAATTGACATGTACTTGTAGGATAAGTGTAGATGCATGCTTTCACATTTCTTGATAGTAAGAAGGTTTTCATGATGTTACTTGCAAGAGAGTGGATTGGCTGTTCAAGCCATATAAGTCATATACACAACTGAGAAAAAGAGTGACTCGAGAAGGATCACAAATCTTGAATACTTTGCATGGAACTTGGCACCACATGTACAAACTCTATGATGGTGCATGTATAGGCATAAGTGAGCAGATGTTGTCAATTTAAATGAGACGTTTCTGTAAGAAATTCATTGGGAATAGTCCTTTGTTGAGAATTTAGGAAAAGCCAGTAGGAAGTATCAATAGTGCTATAACTCAATTCTGGAACATAATTATAGAACTCAATTCCATAGGAGGGTGTAAATACTAGTACTATATTCAGGAGACTTTGTAAATAATACGTCTCATTCAAAGAGCAGGTGCACAAAATGTTTTGTAATTTAGATTCTTTTTAAGAACAAATCCATGCAAGGACAACGAAGTTATAAGAGTTTAACAACAGCTTTAAACAATCATCACATAACCAATTAGAAAGAGATCACATAGCTTTCACATAATTTCTATACCTCTAGGCTACATTTCATAGCACTTCCATAGGGTTCACATATCAAATTATTCACCTACACGCTTCATACAATAACAAGAAAATCACAAGTACAAATCAAACACTTTAGATGTTCACCACATTATCGAATAAACGAATCATGCCATTTTCTCATATATTTGTCCATCGACACTTTGGGCCACAATTATCACATCATACTTGGCACTAGGCCACATTTCATAACACAATCTCTTCTTCCTCGCATTTCACATCATTTTCTCATATATCACATCAACATCATAATCTTTTTCATATTCCCTCATGTCAAAAGTATCACCAGATACAATTTCACTTCGAGTTCTCGACACATTGTCTATACTCTTCTTCGCAAAAACATTTGACTTATTTCAACATCTCTATGCATAGAGGACTTCACATTTGAATACATGATTCATACTTCTAAAACACATTTTAAGTTGTCAATAATAGCACATTGATCATATTGAAATGCATCTTTCACGAATATCGGGTCACAACACCAATTCATGTAAAGTATCAATCACAACAAGAATCCAAAGTTCAATCTTACCACATTTACACAACCACTTTCTTCGCTTCCAAATATCTTTGTATATTACCAACAACTAGACACAATCAATCAATTTATTTTGGTACACATAAGAACATTTTGGAAGAATCAACCATAACAAGTTTTCACACAAAATTTGGCATCAAAATATCAATTCAAACTTGACTTGAAGTCTAGGCATTTTAGCACATAGTTCACATTCTTTACATATCCTCATCTACCAAGAATAATATATTAAACAAATAAAGAAGTACCTCCCACATATATTTTCACAACAATAATTCACTTAACATAACAAAATGAATACTGCATCAATTATATTTTGAACCTACAACATTTACGCGGACACCATGGAAGCTTAATTTCTAAGAGATGGGGTTTTAGCCGTACATACGGATGATATACTACATGATCTGGTGGTGCTGTGACATTAGTAGGAACAAGGTTACTCCGCTTAACAACAAGTTCTTTAGTAATCCACTTGCACTCAATGGTGGGATAAATCTCACCTTACATGCTTCAAATTTACAGATTATGGTATCAAAATTACCAATATTGAGGGTAATACTTAGAGAGGAAATTAGCTCCATATCTTGAGCCATATCGCACGATCTGGAATATCAAAGAAATTGGTAAATTCCTAAATGTCTGTGCAGCCCCCAACTTATAGATGTGGTCGACAACACACCGATAAGAAGGGCGCTACTAGACACGGCTCCGAGACATCCTAGGACACTTAAAAACCTTAGGCTCTGATACCAAGTTTGCCACGCACCAAATCGAGGGACATGACCGGCGCCTGACCGGGTAGCCCCAGTCAAGCGGACCTAGGTGCCTTTCATTCCCACGTGTTACCCCTGTGTTGATTGTTTCTCATTAACCAAATACCTTACCAATTATAACGGATTTCACAATATACAAACATAACCATGCGAGTGATTCATTAACAAGTTTACAGTTACTACAACTCCCAATATAATATATACATGAGTCTCGAATCCCACAGTTTACATGTCTACGGAACCTCTAGGATATAAAGGATGATACAATACTTGCCGGTAACAAGGCTCCGGCTATACCTTACACAAAATCAAAATAAAGTCTAAACAAGAGTGGCATGAGCCACGCAAGGCCCCGAAAGGAAAGGGGCTCACCAAAATGGGCAGTGGAAGATGAAGGATGCTACTGCCGATGAGCTGAAGTACCTGCTACTGATTCACCTACAATCATAATACGAATGTAGCGTCCCCGGCAAAAGGGACGTCAGTACACTGGAATTGTATTGGTATGTATGGGCAAACTTTGTCCCAAGTAAACTCAAGCCATTAACAAGAAATCACGATGATAATACAGGCCAATGAATTACATCAAGAATTAATTAAGCCAGCCAACCATGTTTTCCACATTTTTTCTCATTTCATATAATTCTCAACACAAATCACATTTAAGATCAACAAGTAGAAAAACCACAAATCAATCACGTAAAACACAAGTAGTCAAACAAAGGGGCAATCAGTGCCCCACAGGTTGCAAACTCTCCTGCTGTCTCCTTTCACAATTTCACATCAATGATTTTATATCATATTTCAATGGCGATTTCGATCGCTTTTCATCCTTATTACCTCGTCTACCCTTATTACCTCGGCCACCCTTATCACCCTACGATGTCGATTCTGCTATAGCAGAACGGACCGCAGAATCGATATGCGGTCCGCAGAATCGATATGCGGTCCGCAGAATGCTTCGCAGAATCGACGCCCAGAACTGGGCAACACTGGACCATTCTGCGGGCAAAATGTGACCGCAGAGTGAGAAATGCGATGCATTTTGCGGTCGCAGAATTGACACAGGATTTTATTTTCCAGCCTTTGGTAATTTGACCATAACTTTGCGTAGGAATGTCCAAATGACGAACGGTTTGAAGCGTTGGAAACTAGACTCAAAGGTCTTTCATTTGATATGCTATCCACCACATAACAACTTATACATAATTATCTATGGTCGTTTAAAGTGGAGCCTTGTGTGAATCCATTTGGAATTTTGGCCTATTTCGAAAATTTTCCCATTTGGCTTACACTTGGGCTTTCATTTGGACCTCATACCACTTACCATAAGACTAATACTCATATTTATCAAGTCTAATTGATGTCCATCATGTTCATAGCACATAAAATATAATAATTAGCCTACGTGGCACCACAGAATCCTATATTCCTTAGCGAAATTTTCTAGGGCCTTACACGATCGCTCTACTAGCTCATAAATGACCTCCCAGAGTTGACCGAATCATCAGAATTCGATTCCGAGCTCTCTAACTCACAAGTCAACGTCTAGTTGACTTTTCCCAACTATTCCTTCTTCTTAGAGACTTTTTGTCTCATTTCCAACTAAACTCAATCTGAATTGACTCAAACTCGCCAAACATGCATATTGAAACATTAACAAGAATTTAACGGGGATAACGAGGTGCTAACTCACATTATGACGGGCCGGGTCATCACAGTATTTTAACCCAGACCCTTTTTCAATTTTAACCCCCTTTTAACATTAACTAACTAATCCAGAAACAGATTGTCAAAATAACATTTCAGTAATAGCCATACTAATTAAATAGTTCTAATTATTTCAATAATAGCCATACTTAGTCATTTTTCAAGAATAGCCAGATTACTCTAAATTAAAGAAACTATACCTATATCTTTACAACTATAACTAAACCACAAAGCATAATAGGATTCAGAATAGTCTAACATATGAATCAAATTACAAATATAGCCAATTCATGTTGTATTGCACACGTAGCCATAATCGTAAATCATTTTTCAGTTAACTAGAACTCAGAGAGAAGTTTTGATAATGGTTGAATCCCAATCAATCAAATCGTAATTTCAGACTAGGCACATTGAACAAATCACATAAATAAGCACATTTAAACTTGATTCATGTGTAAAACTCATCAAGAACCCTAAAGTGCTAAAATAGACTAGTCATGTATAAAGAACATGATAGATCTTAGGCATGCAATTTTTAGGCTAATAAGAATCATATACAGAATATTCAGAAGACCAATAGAAAAGAACATGCAAAGAATCATATACAGAAGATTTAGAAGACGAATAGTCAAAAACATGAAAAGAATCATATACAGGAGATTTAGAAGACGAATAGTCATAAACATGCAAAAAATCATATACAGGATATTTAGAAGACAAACAAGCAAAGAAGCAAAAGGGGTAGGTTCACTTAGCTTTCAAGATCTGTCTCCTTTTCTTTTTCTTTCTTTCTTCTTTCGTTTCTTTCTTTCGTCTTCTTTTGTTATTTCCAGGTTTTAAGAACTTCTGAAGACACGAAGTCTTCTATTTTTCCGGATTTCCTCGATGGGGTTTTATTTTTGGAGTTTTGGTGGGTAGAGAGGTGTTCTGGGTGTATTTGGGATGTATTTGGGGTGGGTTTTGTTTTGGGTGTTCGCCGGAGATAGGGTTCCAGCGAACTTCTTTACAATATTCGAACGATTCTGGATAGATTCGAAGAAAACCACCTATACGAGGTGAAAGACCTCTTCAAGGTGGTCCTACGGTGTAAAACTCTGGGCCTGGTTCATAGGTTGAAGGTCACCGGCGAAAGTTCCGGTGACCGGAATTTCAAGAAAATGGGGATTTTGGTTTTTTCCTAGGTTTTCTGGGTGGTTGTGGTGTGTGAGGGTAAAGGAGAAGGTGTTTGGGGTTGGTTTTGGCTGGAAATGGCCATGGTCTTAGGCCAGTCTCCATTGGAGACGGAGGTAAAGAAGACGAAGAAGAAGAGATGAGGCGGCTAGGGTTTGGAGGTTGTGTATAATGAGTGTATGTATTGGTCTCTGAATGAGAGACGGGGCTTTTATACCCCTTTGGGCACGAGTGATCCTGGCCTTTGGATCAATTGTGATCAATGACCAGGATTGCTTCTCCTCAAACGCCGTCGTTCCAATTAATGAGAGACGACCTGGCATCCGTTAGATCTTTAAATATGGACGGCCAGGATTAACTCATGATACTGCATCGTTTCAAATTTTTATGAGACTTAACAACATCCGTTTGATCATATCTTTGAACGGCCAGGATTAAAAACCTTTCATGACGTCGTTTAATTCATTACTGGGCCGCCTTACATAGTCCGTTAGATCAATACCTTCAACGGTTGAGATTAAATGTCTCAACACGTCGTCGTTTTGCTTATAGCTTTGGACTGGACGGCCATTTCCTTTGGGTTGTGACATTTGCGCCTGTATTTTTGAATTCCAGCCCAATTTTATTGCATTTTGTGTATTTTCTTGTATTTTACTTATTTTCTTTGTATTTTTCTTTTGTATTTTATTTTCTCTTTTCACATTCCTTTTCAATTGTTGTTTTTCTTTTATTTTCCTATTTTTCTGATTTTTCTGGTATTTTTATGAGATTTTTGCCATTTTCCTTTGTTTTTCTGGTATTTTTTTGTATTTTCTGTTAATTTTCTCTAATTGTCATATTTTTTGTGACATTTTCTAATTAACTAACTTTTTTTTTAGTTTTTAAATTTCAAGCTTATTTCAACAACAAACACACAATTATTTCAATTAAACACATAGTTGCACATCAAAATCTTATTTTATTTTTATATTGAAATTTTTTTGCTTAGGGCAAAAATCATGTGCTCACATTAGGCACCACCTTTACCTCCTGAACTCACTAGGACCGTTACAGAGAGCCACCCGCTCTGACTTGGTGTGACGACCCAAAGGGTCATCACTTATTTTATTAATCATTTCGAGCTTCTGAGGCCTTGAAAACCTCATTCTATGTTGCCTCGATTTACGTGCACAATCCGAGCATGTAGACGGAAAGATTTTGTGATAGAAAATATGAATTCTATGAGAAATTTGGATAAAAATGATATTAATATTGATATGGTTGACTTCGGTCAACATTTTTGGTAAACGGATCCGGACCCGAGATTGGATGGTCCCGAGAGGTCCGTAGGAAAATATGGGACTTGGGCATGCGTCCGGAGTCGAATTCCGAGGCCTAGAGCCCAAGTTATGAATTTTTATGTGAAATTGTTTTTGATGTAATTATTAAAGGAAAATGAATTAATTGACCTTGGTATCGGGCTCGTATTTTGGTTCCGACGCCCGGTACAAGTCTTAAATATTATATATGTGATTTATGTAAAGTTTGGTGACATTCGGATGTCGTTTGAGATGTTTTGGACCTTGAGTTCCAAGTTAGGAAGTTTTGAAAACCAAAAGTATGAAAATCATGAGTTTGAGGCTTGATTTGATTAAAACGAAGTGATATTGCCGATGTGATCGCACGAACAAGTTCATAATGTGTTTTTGAGGTTGTGTACATGTTTGGTTTGGAGCCCGGGGGCTCGGGTAAAGATTTGATAGGCCGTTGGATGAAATTCTGAATTTTTGCACTGCTGGTTTTTCACCCGGCTGTTGGCTTCGCAATTGCGAAGTATTTCTCGCAATTGCGAAGGGGACGGTGTAAGGCAAGGCTCACAAATGCGAACCTTGATCGCAAATGCGAAGCCCCATTGACTCAGCCTTGTTCGCAAATGCGAACAATTGTTCGCATTTGCGAAAGTCCCCAGTGTCTGCCTATGTTCGCAAATGCGAACACATGTTCGCAAATGCGAACATTCCCCATACTTGCCTTGGTTCGCAAATGCGAACCATTGTTCGCAAATGCGAACACTGCCTTATACAGCTGTGTTCGCAAATGCGAACATTAGTTCGCAAATGCGAACACCCCTTTACCTGCGAGTGATCGCAAATGCGAACAAATGTTCGCAAATGCGAACTTCCCAGCCTTAGCTTATTTTTCAAACTCCGAAATTGGTCGGGGTTCGGAATTGCGAACCCATGTTCGCAAATGCGAACACAGAGACCTGTAAAACACGATTTTCATTCATTTCTTCACTTTTTACAAAACAAAAACACCCATTTGCGATTCTTCACGGATTTCTTCTACATCAAAACGATTGTAAGTCACTTTTTACTTAATTCTTTCAATTCCTAACATCATTAAACATGTTTTTCATAAGAAATCAAAGATTTTCATGGTAGAATTCTTGTTTTTGTTAGAAATAGGGTTTTTCATAAATTGGGGAATTGGACCACGCATTTGAGGTCCGATTTTGAAACAAATCATATACATGAACTCGTGGGGGGATGGGTAACCGGATTTTGGTCCTAACCCCGAGTTCCGACCATGTGGGCCCGGGGTTGAAATTCACTATTCCGGGCAGAATGTTGTAAAAGTTGTATTTGGTCTTAAGAATTAGTTTGTTGAGTAGTATTGATGATATTAAATCAATTGTGTATAGATACGGTTGGATTGGAGCCAAATTGAAAGAAAAGACATTTCCACGGATTAAATTGTTCATAAGCACTCGAGGTAAGTGTTTGTTCTATCCTAGCTTGAGGGAATAGGATTATGTGTTATGTGTTATGTGATCGAGTGCGGTGTATGGGCTGTGGTGACGAGCATCCATACACTGGCGTCTAGTATGACTGTGAGTCGTTGAAAAATGATTATTTTGAGATATATTACAGATGAATTGTTATTGTTTTTCCTTGTTGGGACTTGTTGTGAAGATAATTATTGGTTGCCCTTGATGGGACGGTTTATGAATTACTGTTTCTTTCTTTGCCCTTAATTGTGATTGTTATTTGGGCGAGGAAGAGTGATAATGCATGAAGGGTGATGCCGTGCCATGTTTATTTATTTATGCACGAAGGTTAATGCCGTGCCATGTTTATTTATTGATTATGCACGAAGGATCATGTCGTGCCTTGTTATTGAACCATGTACGAAGGATCATGCCGTACTATGGATGTGAGATGAGAGTAAAAGCACGAAGGGTGATGCCGTGTACTTTATTTGTTTATTTGGTGAGGATGAGAGTAAAAGCACGAAGGGTGATGCCGTGCAACTCCTTGCTATTTCTTGAATTTATATTACTTGTGTTTACATTATACTTTGTTTTTCCTTGTGAATTTATTAACTGTGATTAATTGTTGAATTCTTTGAGATATTCTTTATTGTGCTAATACTTGGTTATTTCTTGTTATTTTGTGGTATACACATATATATATTGAATTGCACAGGTTTATGTGGGTGTCTGGTCCTAGGCTTGTCACTACTTCGCCGGGATAGGCCAGGCACTTACCAGCACATGGGGTCGGTTGTGCTGATATTACACTTCTGTGCATTTTTGCACAGGTCCAGGTTACGATCAGGAGCAGCAGCAGTAAATCGATTGCGTGGGAGTTGATCACATTTGAGACCGAGGTAGCTTGCAGACGTCCGCAGGCCCGGCGTCTCTCTCTTTATTTATGTTATTAGCTGTAGTCTCTTTGTTCCGAGACAAACAGAATTATGTTATATTTCCTTCGGACTTTTATGTGTAGTATTCCATAGTAGTTCGTGAGTTGGTGACTCCACGTCTTGGGTAGAGGATTTCAGTATGATTTTCATCTTGAAGTTAGTTATTTCTATTTTTATAAAGTATTTCGCATTTATTTAATTAAATTATGTTAAAAACAGGATAGTATGAATACAGTGGCTTGTCTAGCTACCACGAGTAGGCTCCATCACGATCCCGATGTTGGGGGAAAATCCGGGTCGTGACAAGTTGGTATCAGAGCTCTAGGTTACATAGGTCTCACCACTCACGAACAAGCTTAGTAGAGTTTGAGAGGTAGGTACGGAGACGTCCGTACTTGTCCTCCAGAGTCTATTGAGTTAGGAAAGAGTCTCTCATTTGTTCTTTCTTGTCGTGCGACTTGTTCCTCAATTACCGATTGAATTTCTATTCTGTCCTTTCGCAGATGGTGAGGACACGCGCTTCTTCGTCCGCTGACCGGCAGCCCGAGCCCCAGGCAGCTCCCGTGAGGGGCAGGGGCCAAGGCCGTATCAGAGGCCGTGGTAGGGGTATAGCTCAGCCCCAGGCAGCTACTCCAGGGGTGGAGCCTCATATTGAGATTGACGAGGAGGTTCCGGTTCCAGCGGCTCCAGTGGGCCCAGCTCAAGTCCCGGGAGAGGCTTTATTTACCCCGGATCTCCGGGATGCTTTGGTCGGAATAGCGGGATTCATGGACGAGCATTGCCGGAGCGGGTTTATTATCGGTTGCCCCGCCACTTCTCGGCTGGAGGAGGGGCCCGGACTCCTGTTGCTCATACTCCGGAGCCGGTAGCTCCTCGGCCTCAAGCACCGGTAGTTCAGCCAGCTGTGGCCACTCGGTCGAGTACCACGGCTCATGCCGGTGATGGAGCGGCCATGACTTCGATTCGTTATGGAGGCTTGATCGATTCTCCAAGCTATTTACCACTACATTCGGTGGAGCCGCATCAGAGGATCCTCAGGACTTTTTATTCGGTTGCCATGAGATTCTCAAGACTATGGGGATCGTGGAGACAAACGGAGTTGACTTCTGTACCTTCAGACTTGCAGGATCCGCCAAGACTTGGTGGAGAGATTATTGCCTGACTCGACCAGCAGGGTCCCCAGCTTTATCATGGGACCAGCTTGCGGAACTATTTATGGAGAAGTTTCTCCCTGCTACTCAGAGGGATGTACTTCGGAGGCAGTTTGAGCGCCTCCATCAGGGCACTATGACAGTTACACAGTATGAGACGAGATTCATCGACTTGGCTCGTCATGCAGTGGTGATACTTCCCACTGAGCGGGAGAGGGTCCGCAGATTTATAGATGGGCTTAATCAGCCGATTAGACTCCAGATGGCTATGGGCGTGGGGAGTGACATATCATTTCAGGAGGCAGCCAATGCAGCACGCAGAGTTGAGATGGCTCTTGCTAGGGGAGGCGGTTATTCTTCGGATAAGAGGCCTCGTCATTCAGGCAGGTTTGGTGGTTCTTCCTCTGGTGGCAGAGAATCCTTTGATAGAGGCCAGTCCTCCAGGCCTTTCCATTTCGCCCTTCAGGCTTCACATGGTGGACCACGTGATCGCGGTTTTCGTGGGCAGTATTCAGACCAGCCTCCTATTAATGCTCAGCCTCTTCAGAGTGTTCGTGGAGGCCATTCAGGTCGTCAGGGCCAGCAGCCCTATCAGTCTAAGAGTTGCTACGGTTGTGGTGACCCGGGTCATTTTATCAGGAATTGCCCTCTAGCAGCGGGCAACTCTCAGCAGCGAGGTCCTCGTCCTATGATTCAGGCCCCAGCTGACCTCAGCCTGCCCAGCCAGCCGGAGGCGGGGGTAGAGATTATAGAGGTGGAGGTCGAGACCGTAGAGGTGGAGACCGTCCGGCGAGAGGTAGAGGTCAGCCAGTTGATGGTCGTCCTAGAGACGCAGCTCAGAGGGGAGGTGCAGATCCCCGATTCTATGCTTTACCAGCCAGGCCAGAGGCAGAGGCATCAGATGCCGTGATTACAGGTACTATTCTTGTGTGTGGCAGAGGTGCTTCAGTATTATTTGACCCCGGATCTACATATTCCTATGTGTCTTCCTACTTCGCACCGTATTTGGCTGTGCCCAGCTATGCTCTGGATATTCCAGTTTATGTGGCTACACCAGTGGGTGACTCCATTGTAGTCGATCGGGTGCATCGTTCGTGCGTAGTTATATTTGGGGGTCTTGAGACCCGTGTTGATCTGTTGCTCTTGGATATGGTAGATTTTGATGTCATATTGGGGATGGACTGGTTGTCCCCATACCATGCTATTCTTGATTGTCATGCTAAGACCGTCACCTTAGCCTTGCCAGAATCACCCCGATTAGAGTGGAAGGGTACCTCAAGCCACTCCGTTCGCACCGTTATTTCCTATGTTAAGGCTCGACGTATGGTCGAGAAGGGGTGTCTAGCTTATCTGGCTTATGTTCGTGATTCCAGCGCAGAAGTTCCTTCCATTGAGTTGGTCCCTATTGCACGGGAGTTTCCGGAGGTTTTTCCTTCAGACCTGCCGGGCATGCCACCCGACAGGGATATTGATTTCTGTATTGATTTGGCACCGGGCACTCAGCCCATCTCTATTCCACCCTATCGTATGGCCCCGCCGGAACTAAAAGAGTTGAAAGATCGGTTGCAGGACCTTCTTGAGAAGGGCTTTATCAGGCCCAGTGTTTCCCCCTGGGGAGCACCTGTATTATTTGTAAAGAAGAAGGATGGCTCGATGCGGATGTGTATTGATTACCGGCAGTTAAACAAGGTGACTATCAAAAATAAATATCCACCGCCGAGGATTGATGATTTGTTTGACCAGCTCCAGGGAGCGAGGGTATTCTCTAAGATAGACTTGAGGTCGGGCTACCATCAGCTGAAGATCAGGGCGGCTGACATTCCTAAGACAGCCTTTCGCTCTAGATATGGGCATTATGAGTTCTTGGTCATGTCCTTCGGGTTGACCAATGCCCCAGCAGCATTCATGGAGTTGATGAATCGGGTATTTAGGCCTTACTTAGATCTGTTCGTGATAGTCTTCATAGATGACATCCTGGTGTACTCCCGCAGCCAGGAAGAGCACGAGCAGCACCTCAGAGTGGTTCTTCAGACTCTGAAAGATAACCGACTATATGCCAAATTTTCTAAATGTGAGTTCTGGCTGAGTTCGGTAGCATTTCCGGGTCACATTGTATCCGTGGAAGGTATTCGGGTAGACCCAAAGAAGATTGAGGCGATCCAGAATTGGCCTCGACCAGCTTCAATGATCGAGATCCGGAGTTTCTTGGGATTAGCGAGGTTACTACCGTCGTTTTGTAGAGGAGTTTTCTTCATTGCAGCCCCGATGACCAGAGTGACCCAGAAGGGTGTCCAGTTTCGGTGGTCGGAGGAGTGTGAGGCGAGCTTTCGAAGCTCAAGATAGCCTTGACCACCGCACCGGTGTTGATACTACCTACAGGTGCAGGGCCTTATATAGTTTATTGTGACGCATCTCGTACGGGGCTTGGAGTGGTATTGATGCGGGATGGTAAGGTTATCGCTTATGCTTCGAGGCGATTAAAGATACATGAGAAGAATTATCCAGTTCATGATCTTGAGTTAGCAGCAGTGGTTCATGCCTTAAAGATCTGGAGGCATTACCTATATGGTGTGACATGTGAGGTGTACACTGATCACAAAAGCTTACAGTATTTGTTCAAAACGAAGGAGTTGAATCTACGACAGCGGAGATGGTTAGAGTTGCTAAAAGACTATGATGTTACTATATTATATCACCCAGGTAAGGCCAATGTGGTGGCCGATGCATTGAGTAGAAAGTATGCCAGGCATGGGTAGTCTTGCATACATTCCGGTCAGTCAGAGACCATTAGCTCTAGATGTCCGGGCCTTAGCCAACCGGTTCGTGAGATTAGACATTTCTGAGCCTAGCAGGGTGTTTGCCTGCACGGTCGCTCGTTCTTCTTTATTAGAGCGTATCCGTGAGAGGCAATTTGATGATCCTCATTTGCGTGATTTGAGAGATACAGTACAGCGGGGAGGTTCCACGAAGGTAAATATAGATGATGATAGGGTATTGAGATTGCTGGGCCGAGTTTGTGTGCCCAATGTCGAAGGGATTCGAGAGTTGATCTTAGTGTAGGCCCACAGTTCGCGGTATTCTATTCACCCGGGCGCCGCGAAGATGTACCGGGACTTACGGCAGCACTATTGGTGGCGCAGAATGAAGAAAGATATCGTTGCGTATGTCGCTCGGTATCTAAATTGTCAGCAGGTGAAATATGAGCACCGGAGACCTGGTGGTGTATTCCGGAGGATTGAAATTCCCGAGTGGAAATGGGAGCGGATCATAATGGACTTCATTACTGGACTTCCTTTGACTCGGAGGAAATTTGATGCTATTTGGGTCATTGTTGATAGGCTGACCAAATCAGCACACTTTATTCCAGTGTCTGTCTCCTACTCGTCGGAGAGGTTAGCGGAGGTTTACATTAGGGAGATTGTTCGTCTCCATGGAGTGCCAGTATCTATTATCTCTGATCGGGGTACGCAGTTTACCTCGCGGTTCTGGAGAGCGGTCCAGCAGGAGTTAGGCACCCGGGTTTAGCTGAGTACAGCTTTTCATCCTCAAATAGATGGTCAGTCCGATAGGACTATTCAGATTCTAAAGGACATGCTTCAAGCCTGTGTTATTGATTTTGGAGGCTCGTGGGATCAGTTTCTGCCATTAGCAGTGTTCGCCTACAATTACAGCTACCTATCCAACATCCAGATAGCCCCGTATGAGGCATTGTATGGTAGGCGATGTCGATCTCCAATCGGATAGTTTGAGCCGGGAGAGGCTCAGTTGTTGGGTACAGACTTAGTTTGGGAGGCCTTGGATAAGGTCAAGACTATCTACGAGAGATTGCGTTCAGCCCAGTCCAGAGAGAAGACTTATGCGGATCGTAAGGTTCGAGATGTAGATTTCATGGTTGGTGAACGAGTATTGCTCCGAGTGTCGCCTATGAAGGGCGTGATGAGGTTCGGAAAGAAGGGCAAGCTCGGCCCTAGGTATATTGGTCCATTTGAGATTCTAGACAGAGTGGGAGGGGTGGCTTACAGATTAGCTTTGCCGCCTAGCTTATCAGCCGTGCATCCGGTTTTTCACGTATCTATGCTTCGGAGATACCACGGCGATCCCACACATGTGTTAGACTTCAGTACTGTCCAATTGGACAATGATCTATCTTACGAGGAGGAGCCGGTGGCTATTCTAGACCGGCGGGTTCGACAGTTGAGGTCGAAGAGTTATCCTTCTGTGCGTGTTCAGTGGAGAGGTCAGCCTCCTGAGGCATCGACCTGGGAGTCCGAGTCTGATATGCGGAGCCGTTACCCACACTTGTTTCCTGACTCGGTACTTCTTTCTTTTGTCCGTTCGAGGACGAACGGTTGTTTTAGAGGTGGAGATTGTGACGACCCAAAGGGTCATCACTTATTTTATTAATAATTTCGAGCTTCCGAGGCCTTGAAAACCTCATTCTATGTTGCCTCGATTTACGTGCACAATCCGAGCATGTAGCCGGAAAGATTTTGTGATAGAAAATATGAATTCTATGAGAAATTTGGATAAAAATGATTTTAATATTGATATGGTTGACTTCGGTCAACATTTTTGGTAAACGGATCCGGACCCGAGATTGGATGGTCCCGAGAGGTCCGTAGGAAAATATGGGACTTGGACATGCGTCCGGAGTCGAATTCTGAGGCCTAGAGCCCAAGTTATGAATTTTTATGTGAAATTGTTTTTGATGTAATTGTTAAAGGAAAATGAATTAATTGACCATGGTATCGGGCTCGTATTTTGGTTCCGACGCCCGGTACAAGTCTTAAATATTATATATGTGATTTTTGTAAAGTTTGGTGACATTCGGATGTCGTTTGAGATGTTTTGGACCTTGAGTTCCAAGTTAGGAAGTTTTGAAAACCAAAAGTATGAAAATCATGAGTTTGAGGCTTGATTTGACTAAAACGAAGTGATATTGGCAATGTGATCGCACGAACAAGTTCATAATGTGTTTTTGAGGTTGTGTACATGTTTGGTTTGGAGCCCGGGGGCTCAGGTAAAGATTTGATAGGCCGTTGGATGAAATTCTGAATTTTTGCACTGCTGGTTTTTCACCCAGCTGTTGGCTTCGCAATTGCGAAGTATTTCTCGCAATTGCGAAGGGGACAATGTAAGGCAAGGCTCGCAAATGCGAACCTTGATCGCAAATGCGAAGCCCCATTGACCCAGCCTTGTTCGCAAATGCGAACAATTGTTCGCATTTGCGAAAGTCCCCAGAGCCTGCCTATGTTCGCAAATGCGAACACATGTTCGCAAATGCGAACATTCCCCATACTGCCTTGGTTCGCAAATGCGAACCATTGTTCGCAAATGCGAACACTGCCTTATACAGCCTGTGTTCGCAAATGCGAACATCGCAAATGCGAACACTCCCTTTTTCTGCCAGAATGTTCGCAAATGCGAACTTCCCAGCCTTAGCTTATTTTTCAAACTCCAGAAATTGGTCGGGGTTCGCAATTGCGAACCCATGTTCGCAAATGCGAACACAGAGACCTGTAAAACACGATTTTCAGTCATTTCTTCACTTTTTACAAAACAAAAACACCCATTTGCGATTCTTCATGGATTTCTTCTTCATCAAAACGATTGTAAGTCACTTTTTACTTAATTCTTTCAATTCCTAACATCATTAAACATGTTTTTCATAAGAAATCAAAGATTTTCATGGTAGAATTCTTGTTTTTGTTAGAAATAGGGTTTTTCATAAATTGGGGAATTGGACCACGAATTGAGGTCCGATTTTGAAACAAATCATATACATGAACTCGTGGGGGGATGGGTAACCGGATTTTGGTCCTAACCCCGAGTTCCGACCATGTGGGCCCGGGGTTGAAATTCACTATTTTGGGCAGAATGTTGTAAAAGTTGTATTTGGTCTTAAGAATTAGTTTGTTGAGTAGTATTGATGATATTAAATCAATTGTGTATAGATACGGTTGGATTGGAGCCAAATTGAAAGAAAAGACATTTCCACGGATTAAATTGTTCATAAGCACTCAAGGTAAGTGTTTGTTCTATCCTAGCTTGAGGGAATAGGATTATGTGTTATGTGTTATGTGATCGAGTGCGGTGTATGGGCTGTGGTGACGAGCATCCATACACTGGCGTCTAGTATGACCGTGAGTCGTTGAAAAATGATTATTTTGAGATATATTACAGATGAATTGTTATTGTTTTCCCTTGTTGGGACTTGTTGTGAAGATAATTATTGGTTGCCCTTGATGGGACGGTTTATGAATTACTGTTTCTTTCTTTGCCCTTAACCGTGATTGTTATTTGGGTGAGGAAGAGTGATAATGCACGAAGGGTGATGCCGTGCCATGTTTATTTATTTATGCACGAAGGTTAATGTCGTGCCATGTTTATTTATTGATTATGCACGAAGGATCATGCCGTGCCCCGTTATTGAACCATGTACGAAGGATCATGCCGTACTATGGATGTGAGGATGAGAGTAAAAGCACGAAGGGTGATGCCGTGTACTTTATTTGTTTATTTGGTGAGGATGAGAGTAAAAGCACGAAGGGTGATGCCGTGCAACTGCTTGCTATTTCTTGAATTGATATTACTTGTGTTTACATTATACTTTGTTTTTCCTTGTGAATTTATTAACCGTGATTAATTGTTGAATTCTTTGAGATATTCTTTATTGTGTTAATACTTGGTTATTTCTTGTTATTTTGTGGTATACACATATATATATTGAATTGCACAGGTTTATGTGGGTGTCCTGGTCCTAGCATTATCACTACTTCGCCGGGATAGGCCAGGCACTTACCAAGACATGGGGTCGGTTGTGCTGATACTACACTTCTGTGCGTTTTTGCACAGGTCCAGGTTACGATCATGAGTAGCAGCAGCAGTAAATCGATTGCGTGGGAGTTGATCATATTGAGATCGAGGTAGCTTGCAGACGTCCGCAGGCCCGGCGTCTCTCTCTTTATTTATGTCATTAGATGTAGTCTCTTTGTTCCGAGACAAACAGAATTATGTTATATTTCCTTCAGACTTTTATGTGTAGTATTCCATAGTAGTTCGTGAGTTGGTAACTCCACGTCTTGGGTAGAGGATTTCAGTATGATTTTCATCTTGAAGTTAGTTATTTCTATTTTTATAAAGTATTCCGCATTTATTTAATTAAATTGTGTTAAAAACAGGATAGTATGAATACAGTGGCTTGCCTAGCTACCACGAGTAGGCGCCATCACGATCCCGATATTGGGGGAAAATCCGGGTCGTGACAAGTTGGTATCAGAGCTCTAGGTTACATAGGTCTCACCACTCACGAACAAGCTTAGTAGAATTTGACTTTAAAACCCTCTTCCATACAAGGCATAAATCCTGAATTCTTTCCCAAGTTCGAACATGAGCCCATAAGGCCAACCATAGCACATCTTTAATCGTTCCTCTGCTCAAATTACTACTTGTGACATTTTTCCGTAGCTGATATGACCCCTCAGTATGCTATTACCAAGAAAATTCGCGAGTATCTAACCATGCAACCCAAATCATAAGCGGTAGGACTCTCCCACTTAGCTTACAGCCATCATTACAAGACTCAGGAGTTCACCATTATTCTAAATCTCTTTTTGACGTAACCTTGCGCAACCATCCACCGTAAAATCTCGGAATTCTCATGTAAATCCCCACCTTACATATTTTTAATCATCATCCACCTTCACGCCGACTATCACCGGCATTCTCAACATTTTACCATATAAACTTTATTTGACACTCTAACTCATTAATACCATTTACACAACAATTCCATTTGCTACATATCCAGTAGATCTCTTCGTAGAAGCCTCACCAACCACGTGGCTTCTACACTGCTCACTGGAATACCCCACCTATCGAGATCACTCCCCGACATCTTCCAACGCTGCTTTATGGGGTACTATCACTACGACATCAATAACCCATCCTGAGTTCAAGCTCACTCTCCAGTTGTACGAGTCTATTCACCCCTCGTGGACATCCATTAAATGTGCGACAACATCCTTTCACTTCAAAGTCGTGCTATGTCTTTCTTCACTTCAAGCAGCTCCATTTCGTCATATGCAATCTCCTGCCGCATAACAACACTATGCTTTGAGTTAATCTACCGACTTCCATTTCTCGTCGCTAAAATCCCCACTTCAAATTAGATCTGAAAATGCCTATAACCAAGCACCGATATTCTCAAGTCATTACAGACTCCCTTAAGGTGAATAGTTTTCTAATTACCAAGCCCCTGTGCAGTTCCGATGCCCTCCCACTTTGGGCAAGAGCACTTCTTCAATCAACTGCTCAGCCTGTGCTTCCTCAGCCTGATCCTTTAGAAATTTAATCTGCCTAACACTTTCCATATGTCTTTTTCATCCCTTGATGCTCAATGGTTACCTTAATAAAATTCATCTTTATTGAACTTGGGCCCACAAATCGCTACTAGCTTAAACCCTTTTGAAGGCCATCTTGATCGAACTGTCAATATTTGAAACATTTATTAAATCCTACCACAGCATCCCGCAATATCTGATGGTTGCATCTTCAATAGTATTTCACAATAACTCGCCATAAAGAGAATCATAGTAGATTATACATCAATGATAATAGGTGAATTTGACTATAATTATACCCTAAATAATCACACTTTGTTATGGAATTAATGTTGTTTATGAGGACAAAATGCTTTGATTAGTGTCCGTTTGTGCTTTATAGGTACATGTGATACATTGGATGCTATAAAGAGCTATTTTGGAGTCCTAGGTTGATGAAAAGGCCAAAAGAAGAGCTAAAGTGAAAAGGTCCTGAAGAAGCAGGGAAGAATCAGAAGCACTGTTCATCCGCGATTCACTCGCGGCCGCGGATGAACCGCGAATAATGAAGCCCTCTGAAGTTGCCTGTTCGCGGTCCGCTCGCGGCCGCGAATGAACCGCGGAAGGCTCCGCAGCAGCAATCCCAATTGGATTCAAACTTAGTTTTTTAAGCCCTAAAACCTCTATATAAACTCCTAGTTCTCCCAATAGAGGCATGTTGTCTTTAATTCAATACTTTTGCAAGATTTTTAGTAAGAGAGATTCCTCTCAAACTCATTCTTTTATTTTATATCAATTATTTCTTTATGATTTCAATTATTATTCTTGTTTCTTCAAGCATGAGTAGCTAAATTCTTTTCTAAGGTTTTGATGGAACCTATTGAGTGATGAACTTATCGTTTATGTGATTACAAATTGTGACTTAGATTTCTATTTGTTCAACTTCATTCTTGTTGTAGTTAATTGGTAGGATCCCCAATTAGCTGTGCCTATTTAGTGTGCATAACTTGGAAAAGAGTGCATATTTAGGTATATTGTTGAACAACACCACACCTAGGTTATTGGAGGAATCTATAACTTTAGGCGTAAAGACGTGGTTAGAAATAATGAGGTCTTGGGTGCAATCTTAAGTGAACTATTCAATTTAAAGCTAGCTAGGGTAGCTCGGGAGAGTGCACTAGTAAATTATTGTAATTGCTCGGGAGAGGGTTACGATACACATAGCGTTCATGATTGATAGAATATATTAACAATTTGTATGAGCATAACGATAAGGGATTCCATCAATAGGGAAATCAATACCTTAGTCCTTCTCATAATATTCTTTTTACTCTATATTCAATTATTTCTTTCAAGCATTCTTAATTATTGCAAAGTAGATATTCGAAAATCACATAAATATATATTCAAAGTTTGGGAACTTGGTTCGGAAGTACTTTTGGGGTTGTGATAGTTGCAATTGGTAGGTTAATTCTCTGTGGGATCGATCTTGGACTTACTAGACCAAGTTATATTGACTACGACCGTTGCTTGGACGTGAATCAATTTTGGCGCCGTTGTCGGGGACTTAACGGAATTATCAATTGCCATTGCCAGAACTTCAAGATTCTTGTGTATTCAGGTTCTTTCTACACTCTACATTGAATATTTTGACATTTGTTGATTTGGGTATTCAGGTGCATGCCTAGAAAATCTGCAAGGACTGGAGAACTAATTGAAGGACTCTCAGACCCCGAGCAAACCTTCCGGACGCGTAACAAAGCCATCAAACAAATTCAACAATCTCAACAACCAACCAAACTAGACTTCGACATGGGTGACATAAACGATCAAAACCAGCAAGCCGGGCTAAATATGCAAGAGGCACAGGAGGCACATGAAGGTGCATTGTTCGACTGGGCACAACCCACAGCGGATAATTTGGCAACTGCTATCGTTGTGCCAGCAATTCAAGATGAGTCTTTCCAGATTACCAACAACATGCTTCACTTGTTGCAAAACAAGGGATTATTCTCTGGGTCTCAGATTGAAGATCCACAACAACACCTCAAGAACTTTCTATCAATATGCAAAACACAAAGGCAACCGAATGTAACCCCGGAAGCTATCAGATTATTACTCTTTCCGTTCTCAGTTACAGGAGAAGCACAGATATGGCTAAACTCACTCCCAATAAACTCCATTTCAACTTGGGATGAGTTAGTCAAACAATTCCACAACAAGTTTCATCCACCTAACAAGACAGCTCAACAAATTGATGAGATCGTGAGCTTCAAACAGAAACCAATGGAAACATTACATGAAACTTGGGGCAGATTCAAGGTTATGCTTGTTATGTGTCCTCATCATGGGATTCCTAAGCAGATGTTGGGCCAAAGATTCTACATGGGGCTTTCAGACAGCATGAAGAACATTGTAGATGCTTCAGCAGGTGGGGCTTTTTTGAGCAAGACTTGGAGAGAGGGCCAAAATTTGCTTGACAAGATGGCCCAAAATTCCGGGTGGACGTCCAGGAATGCTTCTATTACACTAGTGGTACACTCTGTACCTCTGGATCCATCCAACACTCCGGAGGAGAACATGGCAACTCTATTGACACAAATGAGCATCCTAACAAAGAAGGTGGAAGAATCAGGGGTCAAGTAACAGGTTCACATTGTAGACACTACCAATGGTGGTTTATGCAC
This sequence comes from Nicotiana noctiflora, assembly GCA_032618575.1. Taxonomy (NCBI): domain Eukaryota; kingdom Viridiplantae; phylum Streptophyta; class Magnoliopsida; order Solanales; family Solanaceae; genus Nicotiana; species Nicotiana noctiflora. The sequence goes on along the minus strand of JASVEL010002499.1, from coordinate 128,523 downwards.
ATCTTGCATTAGCCAACCCATAGGTAATCCATAGGCTGCAGACCAAGAACATCATCATCAGCGTGAGGATATGAACTATGTGGCTAACTATGGAGGGCAGCGATAAGGTAATCAAAACTGGGGCCAACAGGCTCCAATGCAGTATAGACCTCCCCAGCCACAATTTAATGCAGCAGGTATGAGGCCACCACACAACATGGTCCCATATCCTAGACCTCAGAATTTCGGTAATCAGCAGCAGGGATATCATCCACCTCCACCACCTCATAGGGATAGACATGACGATGGGTTCGCAGAGTTGAAAGATATGATGCAGCAAGTAATTGGGTCAAATGCCAAAACAAATGAGAGGATAGATGCACATGATGCCGCCATCAAGAATATTGAAGTACAGGTGGGTCAGATTGCTATGTCTCTCAACAATCGTCCTCAAGGGACATTGCCTGCAGATACACAAACAAACCCAAAGGACCAAATCCCAAAGCAGATGATGGCAGTGACTCTGAGAAGCGGTAGAGATCTTGATGCTGAGAATGAAAGTGAGAAAATCGACAGACATGCTGAGACACCTACTCCATTGCCCATGGAACTCGATGAGTCCACAGGGTTGACATAAGTCACAGTCCAACCAGTTGCTGAAAATAAAGAAGCAAAACAGGGAATGGAGAAAGTAGCTGAACAGGTAGAGCAGCAGATTGATGAGAAAGCAATAGAAAAAGAAAAATCCCAAGTCACCGGGAAGAAGAGGCCTCCACCACCATTCCCCCAAAGGTTGGCCAAACACCAGATAGAGGAGCAATACAAAAAGTTCTTCGATATGCTCAAACAAATCCAGGTAAACATTCCATTAATTGAAGCTTTAAAAGAAATGCCTGGTTATGCTAAGATGATGAAGGATTTGATGTCGCGGAAATTTGATTTCCAAGACTTGGCTACAGTTACACTTACACAGACTTGTAGTGCAGTGGTCTCTAGACCCATTGCTGAGAAGCTATCTGATCCAGGTAGTTTCACCATCCCATGCACTATAGGGAATTATGCCTTTACTAAGGCTTTATGTGATTTGGGGGCAAACATTAATCTCATGCCCTTAGTTATCTATAAGAGGTTAGGTATTGGGAGAGCCAGACCCACCTCTATGCTTTTACAGCTTGCTGACAGGACGGTTAAACGTCCATTTGGTATTATAGATGATGTGCTAATCCAGGTTGGGAAGTTCGTGTTTCCCGCCGATTTTGTTATTCTTGATTGCAAGGTCGACGAAGAAATTCCCATAATCCTGGGAAGACCATTCCTAGCCACCGGGAGAGCCATAATTGATTGTGAAACTGGGAACTCAAGATGAGGTTGAATGATGAGGAGATCATCTTAAATGTGCAAAAATCCATGAGGCGTCCTAGTGAGTTCGCAAATTGCTCTCTTATTGATGTGGTTGATGTGATAGTGGAGACCGACGATGCAGAATTGACTATTGAAGATCCACTTCAAGCATGCCTGATGAACATGGAAGAGGTAAACGGTGAAAGCTTGGCCGAATGGGTATTATCTCTGGAAGGCAAGGGATTCTGGCAGAGAGAACTCGAATTCGAACCTCTGCACTTAGAGAAAAGAGAAAGCCCACCAGCAAAGCCATCCATAGAAGAGCCACCGAAGCTTGAACTTAAACCACTACCATCATATCTCAGGTATGAGTATCTAGGTCCTAACTCCACGTTACCTGTTGTTATCTCATCTAGTCTGTTAGATGTGCATGCCCAAAAGCTTATACAGGTACTCAAGGAATGCAAGACTGCCATCGGCTGGACCATGGCATACATAAAGGGGATCAACCCAGCCTATTGTATGCATAAAATTCTCCTGGAAGATGGACACAAACCTTCTAGGGAACATCAAAACCGGCGTTAATGAAAAAGGAAAGATAAGCACTACCTGGGAGCAACCGTTGGAGTTAATGTGTGATGCAAGTGATTATGCAGTGGGGGCAGTGCTAGGCCAAAGGAAAGATAAGTTGATGCATCCAATATATTATGTAAGTAGAACTCTGAGTGGAGCACAGCTAAACTACACAGTGACGGAAAAGGAGATGCTGGCGGTCGTGTTTGCATTCGACAAATTTCGGTCCTATCTCATAGGATCAAAGGTAATCGTATACACGGACCATGCAGCTTTAAGATATTTAATTGATAAAAAGGACTCTAAGCCACGCCTAATTCGTTGGGTGTTGCTTCTTCAAGAGTTCGACCTCAAAATTAGGGATAGAAAAGGTACTGAAAATCAAGTCGCTGACCACTTGTCAAGACTTGAAGGAGCTGAACTTGTCAAAGAGAGTGGGGATATTCTGGAAACCTTTCCTGACGAGCAACTGCTCACCACCACTCTCCTTGAAACACCATGGTATGCTCACTATGCTAATTACCTAGCCAGTGGCATTGTTCCTCATGACCTCTCATCGGTCCAGAGGAAAAGATTTTTTCGTGAAAGTCAGTGTTATTATTGGGATGAACCATATTTGTTCAGGATATGTCTTGATAACATGATCCGGCGATGCGTCCCCGAGATAGAACAATCTTCTGTTTTGCAGGCATATCACGCTTCAGCATATGGCGGTCACTTTGGAGGAATACGTACAGCTGCCAAAATACTTGAGGCCGATTTCTATTGGCCAATGGTGTTTATGGATGCGCACTTGTGGGTGAAAGGTTGCAACGAATGTCAACACACCGGGAACATCTCCCGGCATCATGAGATGCCAATGAATCCAATTCAGCAAGTGGAAGTGTTCGATATCTAGGGAATAGATTTCATGGGACCCTTCATTAGCTCATACGGCAATAAGTACATACTTGTTGTAGTTGACTACGTGTCCAAATGGGTGGAAGCTGCAGCATTACGCACCAATGATGTTAAGGTGGTAGTGGGATTTTCGAAGAAGAATATTTTCACCTGGTTCGGGACTCCAAGGGCTATCATTAGTGACGGGGGCACACACTTTTGCAACCGAGCCTTTGAGAAATTATTGGCCAAGTATGATGTTAAACACCGTGTGGCCACTCCATATCACCCGCAAACTAGCGGACAAGTTGAGGTCTCTAACAGGGAGATAAAAAGTGTACTGACTAAAACAGTGAACGCCACAAGAACCGACTGGTCCATGAAGCTTGATGATGCACTATGGGCATATAGAACAACATTCAAAACACCCATTGGCATGTCTCCTTACAAATTGGTGTTCGGAAAAGCTTGTCACTTACCGGTCGAATTAGAACATAAAGCGTGGTGGGCACTGAAACAATTGAATCTCAACTTGGATGAAGCAGGTAAGGCAAGGTTGACTGGGTTGCATGAGTTAGAAGAATTTCGGTACCTGGCATTTGAAAGTACAAGATTGTATAAAGAGAGGATGAATCGGATCCATGATCAAAATATCGTTGAGCGAAACTTCAAAAACAGGGACAAAGTACTACTATACAATTCAAGATTATGGTTGTTCCCAAGTAAATTGAATTCAAGGTGGTCAGGACGCTTCAAGGTAATTGAGGCATTTGAGTCAGGAGCTGTGGAGATTCAAGCTGTCACACCTCCCTTTTTTACCAATGCACAAATGTAATGTGCCACTGTTTAATACTATATCCCGAGAAAGGATATACTAATAATCAGGGAAGGAGTTTTTCCACTTAAAGGACAGTCGGAACGGGATCAATTTATTTAATTTTTTCGAGTCGCCACTTGGGAAAATAATGGTGTCCCAAGTCACCGGTTAATCCCGAACCGAGGAAATTTATGACTCTGTATTACAGTCTGCGAAACTAGAAACCTGGATAAGGAATTCTGTTAACCGGGAAGAAGGTGTTAGGCACTCCCGGATTCCGTGGTTCTAGCACGGTCGCTCAACTGCTCTTTTTGCTTTTATCTGATTTCTTTTTATATTTTAACTAGATGCTTTTAATGTTCCGCCTTTTAATTTTAGAAGAATTGCGACGTCACGAAAACACATTTCGAGTCACACCGCAACCGGTACTCCTGTGACTTTAATGCATTTCAGTTTCGCCGAGAGTAAGATTTGGGTCACATAAATGCGCACCCGTATTTAGGAAAGTAATTTTTTTAACAAATCGTGCCTAAAAAGTCTATCATCTTTATTACTTTTGGAAAGACCGTGAAATTTGCTAAATGATCTTCCCGAGTCTAAATTTTATTACAATTAATTGAGGGCCCCGCAATTATGTGGTTTTGTTTGGCGAGTCTCGTCTTATTTATTAACAATATAATCCTAAAATGACTACATTCCCTATATTTTTTAGTTTTTATAAATAAAGGAAATTCACAATTAATTTAGAAATTAAAAATGCAATATTTATCTAATTTATGACAAAAACTTAATGACACAGATTTTAATCTATGTTTAAACAGAATTTTTTTTTTCGGAATTATTTTATTATTATTTTATTATTTTATTAAATACGAAATTTCATAACTTAATAATAAAAGAAGCTAATTCAGAATAATATTAAAACTTGAATATATAAAAAGAAAAACCAATAAAATCATTTATTCAAAACTATCAAAAATTATAGCCATATTAAAGCTTATATGGTAAAAATTATTTTTATTCCAAATATTTCAAAAAAACTAAGCTTATTTAAATCAACTATAATTTTATTTAAATTCGTTTTTTTTATAAGCTTAAAGAAAATATATTATATGTTATATTTAGATAAATGTTTAATAGAAATAAACATTACTTAAATAAATCTAAAAATAAAAGTGCAAAATCAACAACTAATATATATATACAAACTAAACCAATTATCTTACAACTATTTTAAACTCATATTTTTAATTTGTTTTTTTACTATTTTTTAACTTAAACCCATGATATTAACTATTTACAACTATTTTTCAAAACCATAATCAACCTTAATTATTTACATCTATATTGAGAGATTTGATGAACTTGAAGAAACCATTCTTGTATTATTGAAAACTCAAATCGTACCTAAATGCCTAATTTACGCAAAATAATTAAAATACGCATTTTTGTTAAACTTAACTACATATTAACAACTTAGTTTATTAAAGACGATATTAAAGAAGTTCTAATTAATTTGATTAACAAAAAAGTAATTCATTCTTTCTAAACAATTTGGATATTAATAAACGTATTTATAACTATACTATTTAATAACCATTTTTAGAAGTGAATTATTATTGCTACAATAAGGCTTAATTATTTAGAGTTATCACAAAATTTACAAAATATTAATACGGAATTTATTAAAACATAATCTGTAAAAGAAGATAGAAAAACTATTTAAAATTTCAACAAAATCCTCATCTTTCCCATGTATTCATCTTATCATTTAAACATGATTAGGTATGTACCTGATATTGGAAAGAAAAGAACACCGGTGATCAACACAACAAATAACAACACAGCAATATCACAGCAACAGCAACCTCAAAAATACCCAGTATCCGGATTTAAGCAATAAGAATTAATAACCAGAATTGAACTTCAGAATAAGATTTGTAAAAATGGAAGACTAATTTTTTAAGATTTTTTTTTTCGTTTTTGTTTTTGTTTTACTATTTGCTAACACTCTTTAAGATTTTTTATTTCTTCTCTCTAAAATGATTTCTTCTCCCCCTTCTCAAATGAAATCTAATTCTTATATAAGCAAGACCTAAACTTTTTCTTTAATTAAAAACAAACCACTATTAATTAAAAACTAAAAGTAAGACTTCCACTTTCATTTTATTTTAATCTAACTTTTAATCCTACTAAATTATGTTTTATTCCCCGCTATTTTTATTTTAATTATTTTAAAGCATGATTATGTATATTTAATTAATTCTTTTAACACCACTACACTTTGTTTCACACTCTTTTATTAAAGAAAGAATTATTCTCCACTACCAATTATTTTGTCTTCCACCCTAATTATTTTAACAATATCTAAATAACTAATGGACAAAATACTTTAATTCAAATAATTGACTACAAATTAATGACCAAAATAACCCCAAAATTATTGAAATTTACTACTATACCCTTATCAACTATAACCAATTCACCTAAATCAAACAACCATAATATAGCAAATTTAACCAATTCTTAAACAATTTTAACAACAATCCTAACAACATAATGAACAACCAAGAACAACATTATTTTTAAATAACACAAATTTTCAGATTTATCAACAATAAACAAGTTACTTCAAATCACTTAAACATATCATATCAAACAAACTATTTTAATTCTGTAATTAAAATCCGAAATTAGAATTAAGCAAAAAGAGTTAACTAAATTTATTCTAATAAACTCAATAATCATCTAAAATTCAATTTAAACATACCAACATTACAACCAAGATTTAAGATGCAAAAATGATTGACTACAACATTTCTATATTAACAACTTAACAAAACACATGATTAAAGTAAGAAAAAATGAAGAAATAACCAAGAACATAATGAACAACAAGTAAGAAACAAAATCAACCATATACTATCTAAATCCGAAAATATACGTATATATATATATATATATATATATATATATATATATATATATATATGTATATCATATACCGGTCTATATACATAGATATATTCATAATACATATAGAAATGAAATTCATATATATATATATATATATATATATATATATACATATATCATCCGAAAAAATAAAAATAAATAACAAAAATCTGTCCAAAAATAAAAATAACAATAATAATAAAACGAAATATATATATATATATATATATATATATATATATATATATATATATATATATATATATATATATATATATATATATATATACATATGTCCGAGAAACAAAAATATATTTATATACATATAATATAGTCATATATACATATATATACATAAAGTATACATATATATACATAGTATATACATTCGCCGGAAAAATAAAAAAGAAAGAAAGAAAAGAAAGATGATGTTGCTGCCATGGATGTCGTCGAGGAGGGGTGCTTGAGGCGATGGGCAGGCTGGTTGGGCAGTGGGGGGTCGGCCATGGAGGGGAGGGAGAGAAGAGAAGAAGAAGAAGGAGAGGAGGAGAGGGAATAGTAAATGTGGAGGCTTGTTTTGTTGTTATGTGTTTAGGGTTAGTATGAGAAAATAAAAAAATAAGGTGTAAGGTTTATTTTGGTCAGATTTGGGGGGAATTAGATTGGGCTTGGGGTTTTGGGTTGGGTAGAATTGATTTGGGCTTGGGGTTATTTCAAAAATTGGTCCAATTTCGAATTTCCTTCTATTTTTGTTCTCTTTTTATTACTAATTAATAAAAAAATGCTAAGATTAAATTATAAAAACCAAAATTATCTTAAAATACTAATTAACTCCAAATAATAATTATCATACAAAATTAAATATTAATTAAAATAAAATTGCATAATTTGGACTTTAAATGCTAAAAATGCAAAAAATACATATTTTTGTGATTTTTCATTTTCGTAAAACAAACTTAATTATTCTTAATTGTAAACTTGAATTTTATATACAAATGCAAGATATTTTTTATATTTTATTTATTTAAACAAATAAATATGCACAGATAAATGCAAACAATTCAAGAAAAATAACACAAAATTCACAAATATTGCAAACAACACACAACTCTTTTATTTTGAATTTTTGGGAGTAATTCTCATATAGGGCAAAAATCACGTGCTCACAGGTGCCCCTCTTTGCGCGTAAACACGAAGAGTTTATGTGCAAAGACAAGTGAGCGGATACGAGCGATTTTTGCCCGTTTGAGCACTCCGTGAGAAGCATTTTTTTTCAAAATTTTGACCGAACCTTTGCTTCAAAAGGTTTGCTACATATCCCTGGCTAAAAGGGAATCAGGTCAATGTAGTTCGGAAAATTTTGGTAGCTGGGACTACCAATGAAACTGCGATTTTTTGTTGTTACTGTTGCTGCTGTTGCGGTTACTGCTTGCTGACCTCCTTATTACACCGGGGGGAATGTAAAATGAAGAAGTTATTCTAAGCTATGATTCTACAATTACAATTATTCCTATCCTAGCTTTTGTTTGCTTCTCCTTGTCTCTTTTTTCTTTGATTTTTTGAGATGTTGACTCTCCCTTTTTTGTTGATTTTCTTTCTTGTTTTCCTCTTCTTTTTTTTTCAATGGTACTTCTTGCCCTCGAGCTGAACCTGCTTAAAACAAAAACAACAAACTACTTTTTTTTTTCTTTTTCTGCCCCAGTGTGGGCTTTTAGCTATATAAACTGTGACGACATGGCCCGTCGTCACGGGAATTTCCACCTCGTTATGTTGTAATTACATATTTCCTGCTTTTATATCAGTGTTAGAGTCTATCGGGGGAGTTAGGAGTGAATTGGATTGAAAATGAGGCATATAGCCTTTTTGAATGAAACTTGAATAAGGAAAGTCAACCTGGAGTTGACTATTTAGTTAGAGAGCTCGGAATCGAATTCTGATGATTCGGTCAGCTCCGGGAGGTCATTTGTGAGCTAGGGGAGCAATCGGAATTGAATTTGGAGGCCCGGTGTAGAAATAGGCTTGAATTGGCTAAGGTTGAATTTTGGCAAAATCCGAACGGTAGGTGAGATTTTGATTCGGGGGTCGGAATGGAATTCCGACAGTTGCAGTAGCTCCGTTAGGTGATTTTGGATGTGCCTGCAAAATTTCAGGTCATTCGGACGTCGTTTGGTCGGGTTTTTCATCGAATGTGTAATTCGGAAAGTTTTAAGAAATTTAGGCTTGAATCCGTGTGTAATTGGTGATTTTGATGTTTAGGATGGTGTTTTTATGATTGGAACAAGTTCGTATCGTGTTTTGGGGTATGTTGGTGGTTTTCGTTGGGGTCCCGGGGCCTCGGGGTGAATCCGGACCATCATCCGGCATTTGGAAGCAAGAAATGGTCTGCTGAAATCTGCAGATCACTGGGCATAAAATAAGCCTTCGCGTTCGCGAAGGAAGGTTCCGCGTTCGCGAAGGCCAGGTTCAGTAAGGCATCGCGTTCGCGAGGTCAATGCCGCGTTCGCGAAGGTTGAGGCCAGTTGGCCATCGCGTTCGCGATGGGTGGGTCGCGTTCGCGTAAGAGGGAAAGGAAAGGCATCGCGGACGCGTGACTTCACGTCGCGTTCGCGTTGAGTAAAAGTCAGGAGGCTGAGGATTTGATCTTCGCGGACGCGTGAGAGAGTGCCGCGTTCGCGATGAAGAAGAGGAGGAAGGCATCGCGTTCGCGTGGGAGGCGTCGCGAACGCGATGAAGAAATGAGGCTGGCAGTGATGTTAAGTTCAGAACAGAACCAGTCGCGGGTTTAATACCCAAAGACGCCATTTTTGAGTTCTAGAGAGAGAAACTCACGGGAATTGCTGGTAATTCATTGGGGATTCGTTGGAGGTAAGTTTTGTGGCTTAATTACATCATTTTAACATGAATTCATGGGTTAAATTTCTGTAAATGGAAGATTAAAGGTGGGTTTGAACCCTAGGCCTAAATTTAAGAAAAACACCGATTTGAGTGGGCAAATGGAGTCCGATTTTGGTAAATTTTATATGCCTAGACTCGTATCGAGATGAGGATTCCGAATATGTGATTTTTGTAATTTTTCGACAAGTGTACCAAAAGTCGGGTTTTGACAACTTGTGGGTTTTGATATAAATTGGGTTATTTCGAATGAATTTCGTGAAATTAGCGTATATTGATGCATTCTCTATGATTTTGAGGAGATTTGGCACCCGAGGAGATTGATTTGCGAGGCAAGCGCAAGGCGGATTGAAGCTTCTACCGGTTCGAGGTGAGTGGTAGTAGTAAACAATGTACTGAGGGTTTGAAACCCCGTACTAGCACTACACAGTGCTATATTGAGACGAGACACACGTTCTATAACGGGCGTGGTGACATTGTGATTAGGGGGTCGGACTTAGTCCTTCCCGGCTAATAGAATACTGTGTTGTATGACTGTTACTGAGACTATAACTGTACAATTGGGCTAATAGCCATGTTTGGGGCCTTGTGCCGATCCGTAGAGTATTAGGGAACCTATAGAGCTAGGTGACCCTTATATCGTGATTGGAAACATACACTCAGCCGTAGCTCTAGCTGTATAGCATAATATGAGCCCGTACTAGATGTGTACATTGAGAGAGATTATCTAGGGTGGAATTCCCTGTTCTAGCTGAGTGGGCCTGAAAGGCCAAGTTTATATTGACTGAGACAGGGTCTAGGACCCACTGTGATATATTATATTGGGCCTGAGAGGCCAAGCATATATTGATTGGGATAGGGTCGAGGACCCATTATGAGGTATTATATATATATACCTACATTGGATCGGGCTGCACGCCGCAGCAGTATATATATTGGATCGGACTGCACGCCGCAGTAATATACATGTGATATACATGTAACATACATGTCGGACGGACTGCACGCCGCAGTATTATTGCGCTTGGGCTGTAGGAGCCCCTTCGGAGTCTGAGTCTGCACACATTCTCAGTGAGCACCGGTGTATATGATGGGATCGGGCTGCACGCCGCAGCAGTATAGAGATATATACATATATATATTGGATCGGACTGCACGCCGCAGTAATATTTGTGTGGATCGTGCTGCACGCCGCAGTATTATAGTGCTTGGGCCTAGGGAGCCCCTCCGAAGTTTGTATACACCCCCAGTGAGCGCCGTCGACGTAAAATGGAGCGGGCCGCGCGCCGCAGCGGTATATGTATTGGAGCGGGCTGCACGCCGCAGCATTATACTTAGTCATGCCCTACTATTTACTTAAATACTTATACATTATAGACATAAGTATGTGTCTTTATATGTTGAGATGGCCGTACACCGTAGGGGTACGAGTGAGGGTTAGTTCAGTGTGGAATCTTGTAGAGATAAACGTAGATTGGAGGTTAGAGTACTACTATAGTGATGACGTACCTGTGAGGGTTGCCTTAGAACTGCTAAGTGATAGCACAGGATTTCTTACCTTCAGTTATTATTTATTATTGTTACTCACCGAGTTGAAATATACTCACCCCACTCCCCTGCACTTTCTGTGCAGATCCACAGGTGCCCGAGAGCAGTTGAGACATTGTAGCTGCTGATCCTTATCTACTTTTGCGGAGATTACGAGGTAGCTGCCAGCGTCCGCAGAGCTTGTTTTCTCCTTCTTTATCATCTTGTTGATTTCCTATTTGCCTAGACTTGGTTGTATTAGGATGCTATTCTGTAGAGGCTCAGTCTCGTGACACCACGATATGGTTGGGACCGTATTTTGTATGTTTTACGTTTCGGTTATCACCTGATATGATCATTTACTGTTTAATTTGATTAATTGGAATTAATAATTGGCTGGGTTAAGAGATGATATGGTCGGGCTTGCCTAGCATTGTGTTGGGCGCCATCACGACCGGGGTTTGGGTCGTGACAAGTTGGTATCGGAGCCCAGGTTAACAGGTCTCGCGAGTCATGAGCCGGTTTAGTAGAGTCTCGTGGATCGGTACGGGGACGCCTGTACTTATCCTCGGGAGCCTGCAAACCTTTTAGGAAAAGTTTCAATTCTTGGAATTCTTGTCGTGCGATTACTTTTGACTTGAACTGAACTTTGACATTCTATTCTCTCGCGGATGGCGAGAACTCGATCATCCGGACGTGGAGGACGACCACCACTACCACCTGCTAGAGGCCGTGGACGCGGTCGTGGTCGTGGCGGAGTTAGAGCAGCTGAGGCAGAGCCAGCTGACCCACAACCCCCAGTTGCAGAGGTGCCAGCAGCACCAGATCAGGCACCAGCTGTGCCCATTGTCATTCCGGGTCTACAGTAGACCCTGGCTCAGATACTAGTAGTATGCACTGGCCTAGCACAGGCGGTTTCAGTTACTACTGCAGCAGCTGCATCGGGGATCGGGGGTGGTCATCAGACCCCCGTAATACGCACTCCAGAGCCAGCAATTCCCCAGCTTACAGACACCGGAGACTCCTCCAGTTCAGCCTCGTGGTTCCGGTTCAGCCAGCAGATCAGGTTCAGGGGGACAGGGTCCCAGCTATGACAGACGATGAGCAGCGTCGTCTCGAGAGGTTCACCAGGTTATCTCCTCCAGTGTTCACTGGTGCTCCGGGCGAGGACGCCCAAGGTTTTCTGGATAAGTGTCGTCGGATGCTTCGTATGGCAGGGATATTGGAGTCCAGTGGGGTATCTTTCACTACCTTTCAGTTTCAGGGACCAGCCTTCGCTTGGTGGGAGGCTTATGAGCGCCGCAGTCCAGCCGGAGCAGCACCACTATCATGGCCGGAGTTCTCCACTATGTTTTTGGAGAAATGGGTGCCTTGATCTCAGAGAGAGGAGATGCGTAGGCAGTTTGAGGGTCTCTGTCAGGGGGACATGTCAGTGTCAGAGTATGAGATCAGGTTTACAGAGTTGTCCGGATATGCACCGTGGTTGGTTCATTCCGACAGAGAGAGGATTGGGCGCTTCGTGGACGGCCTCATTTATCCCATTCGTATTCTGGATGACTCGGGAGAGGGTTTTGAGTCGTACATTTGAGGATGCTGTGGATATTGCTCGCGACATTGAGACAGATCGTCGCAGGGAGCGGGATGAGAGGGAGGCCAAGAGGCCTCGAGGAGCAGCTAGTTCCAGTGGCACTCAGACCAGAGGCCAGAGTCAGCAGAGCCGAGGTCGCTCTTTCAGGTCTTCGCAGTCGGGACGCTCAGATCGTCGCAGATGGTCACCTAGACAGGGTTATCAGGGTTCGCACCAGAGCCAGCCATCTCTCAGGTGCCATGCCAGCTCAGAGTTCTTCACAGGCCCCATCCGCTCATGGTTCATCTCGGCCTAGTTCATCAGCTGGTCACTCCAGCGCCAGAGGTCCTTATCAGTCTCGGTACCCAGCACCGGGGAGTTGCTACGAGTGCGGAGAGTTTGGGCACCACCGTAGGGAGTGTCCCCGTCTTGTTTCCAGATCTTATCAGCAGAGGGGGCAGCCCTCGTCATCTGGTCCTTCTACTTCAGCACCCGCCCCGCCAGCTAGGGGTGAGGGTCAGACAGCTAGGGGTCGCCCTCGAGGGGGAGGCCGATCAGGCGGTCAGGCTAGATGCTATGCTTTTCAGGGCCGATCTGAGGCTGTTGCTTCTGATGATGTCATTACAGGTATTATTTCAGTCTGCCACAGAGATGCCTCAGCATTGTTTGATCCCGGTTCTACTTATTCTTATGTGTCTACATATTTTGCTCCTCATTTGGGCACGACCCGAGGGAGTCTTGAGCTGCCGGTGCATGTATCTACCCCGGTAGGGGATACTATTGTTGTGGACCACGTATACCGGTCCTGTTTGGTCACTATTGGAGGTCCGGAGACCCGAGTAGACCTGTTGCTTCTCAGCATGATTGATTTTGATGTTATATTGGGCATGGACTGGCTATCTCCATGTCGTGCTATTCTGGACTGTCATGCTAAGACGGTCACTTTGGCTATGCCGGGCATTCAGAGGATCGAGTGGCGAGGCACGACTGAGTATGTACCTAGCAGGGTAATATCTTTTCTCAAGGCCAACGAATGGTTGGGAAAGGATGTCTCTCTTATTTAGCATTTGTGTGGGAGGTCGAGGCCCAGACTCCCAGTATTGATTCTGTTCCCATTGTGCGAGACTTTCCTGATGTGTTTCCCTCAGACCTGCCGGGCATGCCGCCGGACAGGGATATTGATTTTGGTATCGATTTGGTGCCGGGTACTCAGCCTATTTCTATTCCTCCGTATCGGATGGCACCAGCTGGAGTTGAAGGAATTGAAGGAGCAGCTCCAGGAACTCCTAGATAAGGGGTTCATTCGGCCGAGTGTGTCGCCGTGGGGTGCACCGGTCCTGTTTATTAAGAAGAAGGACGGATCTATGAGGATGTGTATTGACTATAGGCAGCTAAACAAAGTAACAGTGAAGAATAAGTATCCTCTTCCTCGTATTGATGATTTATTTGATCAGCTCCGGGGAGCTAGGGTGTTCTCGAAGATTGATCTTCGTTCAGGCTACCATCAGCTGAAGATTAGAGAGTCTGACATTATGAAGACTGCATTCCGGACCCGATATGGTCACTATGAGTTCCTTGTGATGTCTTTTGGGCTAACCAACGCCCCAGCAGCATTTATGCATCTGATGAACAGTGTATTCAGGCCGTATCTTGATTCATTTGTGATCGTATTCATTGATGACATACTAGTCTACTCTCGTAGCCGGGAGGAGCATGCTCGGCACTTGAGTATTGTATTGCGGAGATTGAGAGAGGAGAAGCTGTATGCCAAGTTCTCCAAATGTGAGTTCTGGCTTGAGTCCGTGGCATTCTTAGGGCACGTGGTGTCCTGTGATGGTATTCAGGTAGATCCGAGGAAGGTCGAGGCAGTGCAGAGTTGGCCCAGACCGACCTCAGTTACTGAGATCCGTAGCTTTCTGGGATTGGCAGGGTATTATCGCCGATTCGTTCATGGGTTCTCTTCTATTGCTTCACCCTTGACTAGATTGACTCAGAAGGGTGTTCCTTTCTTATGGTCCGAGGAGTGCGAGGAGAGCTTTCAGAAGCTCAAGACAGCACTGACCACAGCACCAGTCTTGATTCTACCGACAGCTTCAGATTCTTATACTGTATATTGTGATGCCTCCGGAGTGGGCATTGGTTGTGTGTTGATGCAGGAGGGTAGGGTCATTGCTTATGCTTCTCGTCAGTTGAAGCCCCACGAGAAGAACTACCCTGTTCATGATTTGGAGCTAGCAGCCATAGTTCATGCTTTGAAGATTTGGAGGCATTACCTGTATGGTGTCTCCCGTGAGGTGTTCACGGATCATCGCAGCCTTCAGCACTTATTCAGACAGAAGGACCTTAATTTGAGACAGCGGAGGTGGTTGGAATTGCTTAAGGACTATGACATCACTATTTTGTATCATCCGGGGAAAGCCAATGTGGTGGCCGATGCCTTGAGTCGGAAGGCGGTTAGCATGGGCAGCTTAGCTTTCATCCCAGTTGGGGAGAGGCCATTTGCTTATGATGTTCATGCTCTAGCCAATCGGCTAGTGAGATTAGATATTTCGGAGCCGAGTCGGGTGTTGGCTTGTGTTGTTTCTCGATCTTCCTTATATGATCGCATCAGGGAGCGACAGTATGATGACCCACATTTGCTTGTCCTTAAGGACAGAGTGCAGCATAATGATGTTAGAGATGTGACTATCGACAGTGATGGTGTTCTGAGGATGCAGGGCCGTATATGCGTGCCCAATGTTGATGGTTTGCGGGAGTTGATACTTGAGGAGGCACACGGTTCGCGGTACTCTATTCACCCAGGTGCCGCAAAGATGTACCAAGACTTGAGACAGCACTACTGGTGGAGGAGAATGAAGATGGATATTGTTAGGCATGTAGCTAAGTGCCTCAATTGCCAGCAGGTCAAATATGAGCATCAAAGACCGGGCGGTGTTCTTCAGCGTATGGTTATTCCCGAGTGGAAATGGGAGAGGATCACCATGGATTTTGTTACCGGGCTCCCTCGGACAGCGAGGAAGTTTGATTCTGTATGGGTGATTGTTGATCGGCTGACTAAGTCCGCACATTTCATCCCAGTTAGTACTACTTACTCATCGGAGCGGTTGGCATCGATCTTTATTCGGGAGATTGTCAGGTTGCATGGGGTCCCAGTGTCTATTATATCTGACAGAGGCACTCAGTTCACTTCTCAATTTTGGAGAGCATTTCAGCGAGAGATGGGTACGCGGGTCGAGTTGAGTACAGCATTTCACCCCCAGACAGACGGGCAGTCTGAGCGTACTATTCAGATCCTAGAGGATATGTTGCGAGCATGTGTGATTGACTTTGGTGGTTCGTGGGATGAATTCTTACCACTTGCCGAGTTTGCCTACAACAACAGCTACCAGTCGAGTATTCAGATGGCCCCGTACGAGGCATTGTATGGCAGATGGTGTAGATCTCCCGTCGGATGGTTTGAGCCTGGTGAGGATAGATTGATAGGGACTGAGTTAGTTCAGGATGCTCCGGATAGAGCAAAGTTGATCCAGGAGAGGCTTCGCACAGCACAGTCTCGCCAGAAGAGTTATGCAGACCGTAGGGTTCGAGAGTTGTCTTTCATGGTTGGTGACAGAGTATTGTTGAAGGTTTCACCTATGAAGGGTGTCATGAGGTTCGGGAAGAAAGGGAAGTTGAGTCCCAGGTATATTGGCCCTTTTGAGATACTCGGGAAAGTTGGAGAGGTGGCATATGAGTTAGCCTTGCCACCCAACTTATCCAGCGTTCATCCAATATTCCATGTGTCTATGCTCCGGAAGTACATTGGAGACCCGTCCCATGTATTAGACTTCAGTACCATTCAACTTGATGGTGATCTATCCTATGACGTGGAGCCTATTGCTATTTTGGGTCGCCAAGTAAGAAAGTTGAGGTCGAAGGAGGTTGCATCAGTTAAGGTTCAGTGGAGAGGTCGACCCGTAGAGGAGGCTACTTGGGAGGTTGAGCGGGAGATGCGGAGCAGATACCCTCAGCTATTTGAGACTTCAGGTATGTTTCTTGACCCGCTCGAGGACGAGCGTTTGCTTAAGAGGGGGAGAATGTGACGACCCGGCCCGTCGTCACGGGAATTTCCACCCCGTTATGTTGTAATTACATATTTCCTGCTTTTATATCAGTGTTAGAGTCTATCGGGGGAGTTAGGAGTGAATTGGATTGAAAATGAGGCATATAGCCTTTTTGAATGAAACTTGAATAAGGAAAGTCAACCTGGAGTTGACTATTTAGTTAGAGAGCTCGGAATCGAATTCTGATGATTCGGTCAGCTCCGGGAGGTCATTTGTGAGCTAGGGGAGCGATCGGAATTGAATTTGGAGGCCCGGTGTAGAAATAGGCTTGAATTGGCTAAGGTTGAATTTTGGCAAAATCCGATCGGTAGGTGAGATTTTGATCCGGGGGTCGGAATGGAATTCCGACAGTTGCAATAGCTCCGCTAGGTGATTTTGGATGTGCCTGCAAAATTTCAGGTCATTCGGACGTCGTTTGGTCGGGTTTTTCATCGAATGTGTAATTCGGAAAGTTTTAAGAAATTTAGGCTTGAATCCGTGTGTAATTGGTGATTTTGATGTTTAGGATGGTGTTTTTATGATTGGAACAAGTTCGTATCGTGTTTTGGGGTATGTTGGTGGTTTTCGTTGGGGTCCCGGGGCCTCGGGGTGAATCCGGACCATCATCCGGCATTTGGAAGCATGAAATGGTCTGCTGAAATCTGCAGATCACTGGGCATAAAATAAGCCTTCGCGTTCGCGAAGGAAGGTTCCGCGTTCGCGAAGGCCAGGTTCAGTAAGGCATCGCGTTCGCGAGGTCAATGCCGCGTTCGCGAAGGTTGAGGCCAGTTGGCCATCGCGTTCGCGATGGGTGGGTCGCGTTCGCGTAAGAGGGAAAGGAAAGGCATCGCGGACGCGTGACTTCACGTCGCGTTCGCGTTGAGTAAAAGTCAGGAGGCTGAGGATTTGATCTTCGCGGACGCGTGAGAGAGTGCCGCGTTCGCGATGAAGAAGAGGAGGAAGGCATCGCGTTCGCGTGGGAGGCGTCGCGAACGCGATGAAGAAATGAGGCTGGCAGTGATGTTAAGTTCAGAACAGAACCAGTCGCGGGTTTAATACCCAAAGACGCCATTTTTGAGTTCTAGAGAGAGAAACTCACGGGAATTGCTGGTAATTCATTGGGGATTCGTTGGAGGTAAGTTTTGTGGCTTAATTACATCATTTTAACATGAATTCATGGGTTAAATTTCTGTAAATGGAAGATTAAAGGTGGGTTTGAACCCTAGGCCTAAATTTAAGAAAAACACTGACTTGAGTGGGCAAATGGAGTCCGATTTTGGTAAATTTTATATGCCTAGACTCGTATCGAGATGAGGATTCCGAATATGTGATTTTTGTAATTTTTCGACAAGTGTACCAAAAGTCGGGTTTTGACAACTTGTGGGTTTTGATATAAATTGGATTATTTCGAATGAATTTCGTGAAATTAGCGTATATTGATGCATTCTCTATGATTTTGAGCAGATTTGGCACCCGAGGAGATTGATTTGCGAGGCAAGCGCAAGGCGGATTGAAGCTTCTACCGGTTCGAGGTGAGTGGTAGTAGTAAACAATGTACCGAGGGTTTGAAACCCCGTACTAGCACTTCACAGTGCTATATTGAGATGAGACACACGTTCTATAACGGGCGTGGCGACATTGTGATTAGGGGGTCGGACTTAGTCCTTCCCGGCTAATAGAATACTGTGTTGTATGACTGTTACTGAGACTATAACTGTACAGTTGGGCTAATTGCCATGTTTGGGGCCTTGTGCCGATCTGTAGAGTATTAGGGAACCTATAGAGCTATGTGACCCTTATATCGTGATTGGAAACATACACTCAGCCGTAGCTCTAGCTGTATAGCATAATATGAGCCGTACTAGATGTGTACATTGAGAGAGATTATCTAGGGTGGAATTCCCTGTTCTAGCTGAGTGGGCCTGAAAGGCCAAGTTTATATTGACTGAGACAGGGTCTAGGACCCACTGTGATATATTACATTGGGCCTGAAAGGCCAAGCATATATTGATTGGGATAGGGTCGAGGACCCATTATGAGGTATTATATATATATACCTACATTGGATCGGGCTGCACGCCGCAGCAGTATATATATTGGATCGGACTGCACGCCGCAGTAATATACATGTGATATACATGTAACATACATGTGGGACGGACTGCACGCCGCAGTATTATTGCGCTTGGGCTGTAGGAGCCCCTTCGGAGTCTGAGTCTGCACACATTCTCAGTGAGCACCGGTGTATATGATGGGATCGGGCTGCACGCCGCAGCAGTATAGAGATATATACATATATATATTGGATCGGACTGCACGCCGCAGTAATATTTGTGTGGATCGGGCTGCACGCTGCAGTGTAATAGTGCTTGGGCCTAGGGAGCCCCTCCGAAGTCCGTATACACCCCCAGTGAGCGCCGTCGACGTAAAATGGAGCGGGCTGCGCGCCGCAGCGGTATATGTATTGGAGCGGGCTGCACGCCGCAGCATTATACTTAGTCATGCCCTACTACTTACTTAAATACTTATACATTATAGACATAAGTATGTGTCTTTATATGTTGAGATGGCCGTACACCGTAGGGGTACGAGTGAGTGTTAGTTCAGTGTAGAATCTTGTAGAGATAAACGTAGATTGGAGGTTAGAGTACTACTATAGTGATGACGTACCCGTGAGGGTTGCCTTAGAACTGCTAAGTGATAGCACAGGAGTTCTTACCTTCAGTTATTATTTATTATTGTTACTCACTGAGTTGAAATATACTCACCCCACTCCCCTGCACTTTCTGTGTAGATCCACAGGTGCCCGAGAGCAGTTGAGACATTGTAGCTGCTGATCCTTATCTACTTTTGCGGAGATTACGAGGTAGCTGCCAACGTCCGCAGAGCTTGTTTTCTCCTTCTTTATCATCTTGTTGATTTCCTATTTGCCTAGACTTGGTTGTATTAGGATGCTATTCTGTAGAGGCTCAGTCTCGTGACACCACGATATGGTTGGGACCGTATTTTGTATGTTTTACGTTTCGGTTATCACCTGATATGATCATTTACTGTTTGAGTTTAATTTGATTAATAACTTGCTGGTTTAAGGGATAATATGGTCGGGCTTGCCTAGCATTGTGTTAGCTATATAAACCATGATGTGCAGGAATATATTCCCGTATTTGAAGGTGGGCGCCTAACAGAAATTAAACGTGCAATGCAAATGCAGAAATATATTCCCGTATTTGAAGGTGGGCACCGGACAGAAATTAAACGTGCAATGCGATGCAGAAAAGTATTCCCGTATTCGAAGATGGGCACCTAACAGAATTTAAACGTGCAATGCGATGCAGAAAATATTCCCGTATTTGAAGGTGGGCGCCTAACAGAAATTAAACGTGCAATGCGATGCAGAAAATATTCCCGTATTTGAAGGTGGGCGCCTAACAGAATTTAAACGTGCAATGCGATGCAGAAAATATTCCCGTATTTGAAGGTGGGCGCCTAACAGAAATTAAACGTGCAATGCGATGCAGAAAATATTCCCGTATTCGAAGGTGGGCACCTAACAGAATTTAAACGTGCAATGCGATGCAGAAAAATATTCCCGTATTCGAAGGTGGGAACCTAACAGAAATTAAACGTGTAATGCGATGCAGAAAAATATTCCCGTATTCGAAGGTGGGCACCTAACAGAATTGAAACGTGCAATGCGATGCAGAAAAGTATTCCCGTATTCGAAGGTGGGAACCTAACAGAATTTAAACGTGCAATGCGATGCAGAAAAGTATTCCCGTATTCGAAGGTGGGCACCTAACAGAATTTAAACGTGCAATGCGATGCAGATAAGTATTCCCGTATTCGAAGGTGGGCACCTAACAAAATTTAAACGTGCAATGCGATGCAGAAAAATATTCCCGTATTTGAAGGTAGGCACCTAACAGAATTTAAACGTGCAATGCGATGCGGAAAAGTATTCCCGTATTCGAAGGTGGGCACCTAACAGAATTTAAACGTGCAATGCGATGCGAAAAGTATTCCCGTATTCGAAGGTGGTCACCTAACAGAATTTAAACGTGCAATGCGATGCAGAAAAGTATTCCCGTATTCGAAGGTGGGCACCTAACAGAAATTAAACGTGCAATGCGATGCAGAAAAGTATTCCCGTATTCGAAGGTGGGCACCTAATAGAAATTAAACGTGCAATGCGATGCAGAAAAGTATTCCCGTATTCGAATGTGGGCACCTAACAGAAATTAAACGTGCAATGCGATGCAGAAAAGTATTCCCTTATTTGAAGGTGGGCACCTAACAGAAATTAAACGTGCAATGCGATGCAGAAAAATATTCCCGTATTCGAAGGTGGGCACCTAACAGAAATTAAACGTGCAATGCGATGCAGAAAAGTATTCCCGTATTCGAAGGTGGGCACCTAACAGAAATTAAACGTGCAATGCGATGCAGAAAAATATTCCCGTATTCGAAGGTGGGCACCTAACAGAAATTAAACGTGCAATGCGATGCAGAAAAATATTCCCGTATTCGAAGGTGGGCACCTAACAGAAATTAAACGTGCAATGCGATGCAGAAAAGTATTCCCGTATTCGAAGGTGGGCACCTAACAGAATTTAAACGTGCAATGCGATGCAGAAAAGTATTCTCGTATTCGAAGGTGGGCACCTAACAGAAATTAAACGTGCAATGCGATGCAGAAAAATATTCCCGTATTCGAAGGTGGGCACCTAACAGAAATTAAACGTGCAATGCGATGCAGAAAAGTATTCCCGTATTCGAAGGTGGGCACCTAACAGAAATTAAACGTGCAATGCGATGCAGAAAAGTATTCCCGTATTCGAAGGTGGGCACCTAACAGAATAAACCATGATGTGCAGAAATATATTCCCGTATTTGAAGGTGGGCGCCTAACAGAAATTAAACGTGCAATGCGATGCAGAAAAGTATTCCCGTATTCGAAGGTGGGCACCTAACAGAATTTAAACGTGCAATGCGATGCAGAAAATATTCCCGTATTTGAAGGTGGGCACCTAACAGAATTTAAACGTGCAATGCGATGCAGAAAAATATTCCCGTATTCGAAGGTGGGCACCTAACAGAATTTAAACGTGCAATGCGATGCAGAAAAGTATTCCCGTATTCGAAGGTGGGCACCTAACAGAAATTAAACGTGCAATGCGATGCAGAAAAGTATTCCTGTATTCGAAGGTGGGCACCTAACAGAAATTAAATGTGCAATGCGATGCAGAAAAATATTCCCGTATTCGAAGATGGGCACCTAACAGAAATTAAACGTGCAATGCGATGAAGAAAAATATTCCCGTAGCCTGAGGACTGGGGAATGGATTTTAAAAGATGTTACCTTCCTCTTTTTGGTATTTTCTTTTACCAATTATCTCTTGCCTGTGAATTTCTCCACTTATTGGTGAACTTCTCTTTTTGGTGTTTTCTATTTTCCACATTGGTCACATTCACTTTAAAGTGATTAGTTACAATCTGGGTATTTGCCGGCTAATTCCGCTGACCATGCCATGTATTTAAACTCTGACCCAGTTCGTTCCAATCATTATTCTGTCTCCGAATTGTTTCCAGCCCAAACCGATACTGTTTTTTTTGTTACCTTTTCTCTTTTTTGGTAGTCCTTACGATCGCCCTACGGTGCCTCGAAAGGTTTTCACCAATAGAACTCTCTCATTTATTCTCTCAACCTCACAATCGCCTCGCAATGCCTGTTAAGGTTTTCACTAACAAGACTCTCTCATTTTATTTCTCTCAAACTCACAGTCGTCTCACAGTGTCGGTTAAGGTTTTCACCGATGAGACTCTCTCATTTTTCATTATTTCTCATTTTTCCTTTTGTATTTTGTTTTCTTACCACAGGTGTTGTCCGATGTTTCGCTCCTCCTTCATTGCATTCGTTATCATTTCGGAATTGATCAGAAGGTCTTTCTTTGGACCGTAACGTGGCTTTTGGATGGGTTAAGAAAGAAAGGTACAAAGGTTCAAAATCTCACGAGGGTTCAAAGATATTTACAACTCTCGGAATTATTAAACATAACTTCTGCCCAGTTTCAATATGTGGGGAATTTTTGGATTTTTTCTTTATTATGATTGAACCTCAAAGAGGCTGCCTACGTACCCTTTCGGGATCAAGTCGGACGTAGTTCATCCAACTTCATTAGTTAGATGGATTTCTTTTGACTTTTTCCCGATTTTTTTGTCTTTTTGTCTTTTTCTCTCTTTTTTTTCATTTTTTCATTTTTTTTTCTTTTTTTTTCATTTTTTTTTCATTTTGGCAATTTCGATCTTATTGCGCTAAAGCGATTCCGAGAGAGGGATATGAAAGAATATATTCATTAAGGCTCAAAGGGGTTATCAATGGATAAAGTGTTTGGATAGAGAATAAAATGCCTTCGTCATTTCAATTCCAAAATCACAACAAAATACAAAACACATAATTGAAAAGGAATCATACATAGTATCTTTTGACCGCATCCGAATTGATAGCAGACTCTACGCACTTTCCTTCAACATCTGTTAAATACAATGCTCCATTGGACAACACCCGCGATACCACAAATGGTCTCTGCCAATTTGGCGCAAATTTGCCCTTCGCCTCGGCCCAATGTGGTAAAGTAACCAATCGCAACCAAAATTAGCTTATGCCCATTGGAAGCTGCTGGCTCTATCGGTCCAATAACATCTATGCCCTTGTTTCAAAGCAAAGAAAAATTTGTTAGTTTAAATGCGGTGGTTGGTTGGGGCCTTGAATTTTGATGGCGACTGCTTTCCACTTGAATGTTTTTCCTGTTCACCGACTATCCAAAAATCCGTCTTCCTTATTGCATGTATAATGTTCCTTTCTTGACGGATCTCACAAAATCTGATCTTGAAGCCCATGATTCCTTCACTGATTTCATTTGATAACCTTGTGTGTTTCTTGGCTGACTCTTTCTTTTGTCAGAATATATACCTCTTCTCTGTTCGAACCCCGTACTTCCATTTGTTATATTTTTTCTGAGTTGACACTTTGCCAACCTTTATGTCTCGCATGATCCCCAAACATTTTTAATTATTACCCACTTCATTGCACATGTTGCTCTTTTTGATTTAAATCATTAGCCTTGTCTTTTCCTGACTTACGACAATCGTTGTGTTGGCCAAATCCCATCTTGTGCAATTGGAAAGCTTGGTGGAAAATTTGAAATCATTTCTTTATTTGTTATGACTCGAAAGACTCAATGAGAAGGAGGGTAAAACAAGGTGTGAAGAATAGAGAAAAAGGAAAATACAATTCCTAACAAGAAACCTACAGAAGAATGACCTAACGGATTTTAAATACCGACTCTAGCGACCTTGACATGCACTTTTGGCCTTCTCTGTATAGCAAAGTTGATGCTCAACTCCTGTTGCAATTTCTGCCGTGAAACTGGTCTTCAGCATTTCATTTCCTGAATCGACTTGTAGTGCCCATAGGGTTTTCACCATCAAGCCTCTCTCATTTATTTTTCTCTCAACTTACTGTCGCCTTACTGTGCCCGTGAGGGTTTTCACCGATAAGACTCTCTCATTTTGATTTCTCTCATCTTGGAATTTCGTGGTAGTTCTCATCATCTTGAATTCTTCGTTCTCCTTTGATCGGATTGGAGTGTTGCCCCTGATGTTATTCACCTTTATTTGCTTGACTCGGCATTTCTTGAAGATTGATCGGAAGGTCTTCCTTTGGACCGTAATGCAGGCTTTTGGATATTAGAAAAAAGGATATAAAGGCTCAAAATTATTTCAATGTGGTTTAAATATTACAACTTTCAGAATCTTATTTCTTCAACAACCATAACTTCTGCCCCAGTTTCCTTCTTGGGGAATTTTTTGATTTTTCTTTTATTGTGACTGAACCTCAGTGAGGCTGCCTACGTACCCTTTCGGGATCAAGTCAGACGTAGTTCAGATCATAAGATCGCTTCCTTGTTACGATTTGACTTCTCCCGATTTTTTTTCTCTTCTTTTTCTTTTTCTTTTCTTTTTCTTCTCTTTTCTTTTTTTTTCTTTTTTTTCTTTTCTTTTGTTTCTCGCTCAATCCTCAATTTTTGTTGTTGATTCCGAAAGAGGGATATGAAAGAAAATATAATATGGCTCAAAGGGGTAGCAATTGACGAAGTGTTTGGATAGCCGAACGAAATGCCTTCGTCATTCCAATCTTCAAAACCTACCAAGTACAAACTACACGGTCAAACACCTTTGATTGATCCACATTTTGCCTTCTGTATTTGACGATTCTCCGTGCCATTGGGTAACAATCTCGATACCACGAATGATTCCTGGCTTTGGGGTAGTTTTGCCTTTGGCTTTAAACTGATGATGCATTTCCAAGGAATTTCTTTATGTTACACTTTCCACAATGTTCACTTGATTCCGGCTTCACAGTATTCAAATATGTTTTTATTTCTTCCGAGTATCATTACATCTTCAACATTGTTTCATTGACTTTTAAAATCAGGCTTAGAATTATGTGCATGTCATGTTGCTAAAACTAGTATGAGAAGAATTGCAAAGTGATCAGAGATGGAATGACTAGGAATGATGGGAAACAAAGAGTTGTATTAAACTGATGGGTTGAAACAACAAGATGAACAACAAAACGAACAGACTATACTAGAATTACAAACCTAGACAGCACTAAACAAAGCAAAGTGGAAAGATAGAAGGGTTTTGACCCTCAAGACAACGTCCGGATTACAACCCTGAAATAACCCGGGCAAAAAGAGATGACACCAAAATATACCACCAAAACTCCAAGAGACGGAGCGCCTTCCCAATTGATAAGCATGGCATCCTAGCCATTGAATTCTGCATTAATGTTGCCAAGATCACTTTCTGTTTCAATATCTTCAACTTCAGTTGACCCTTGTTCAACTCTCTGACCCTGAGTCTCTTCAACACTCGTGACAGCTTCGATGTCGGTTATCATTTTCCTTGGATCTTGCTTTCCAATTTACCACAACCAACCACCTCAACTTTCTGGATTAACAAAACGAAACCATCATGTTAGCGTTAAGTATTCCGCTTATTGATTTCCTTTGTTTTTTCTGCTATCTTCTTTTTTTTTTCTTTTTGTGTTTTTTTTCTTTTTTTTTTGTAGTTTTTTTTCTTTTTGGTTATGGAAATGGTCGAATCCTATGTGGATTGCCTACGTATCATGACCCCGCATGAATCAGACCGAGCGTAGTTCTTGCAAATTAATGCAAGAAATAAAGAGATATTTATTCGATTTTTTTTTCGTTTTCTTTGAAGGAAAATTATAAAGAGATGTAAACTTGTGTAGGAGATTTCTACAAGAATAAGAATATTTTTGTTGTCAATTATGACTATTTCTACAAAATTGGCCACATAAAGGCTTATTTGACAAAATGACTATTTTTGCAAAATTTATTTAAGAAAGATAAACTTGAAATTTGTTTTTATCCTGTGGCTCATGGGGCATCGTTCGGCATTGCCATAAGCCAACACAAGACTATTTTTCATAAATTGGCCATGTAATGGCTTATTTAGACAAAATGGCTCTTTTTGCAAAATTTTATTTAAGAAGATGCAAATTCAAAATTTTATCCTGGAGCCTATAGGGCATCGTTCAGCACCGACACAGGCCAACACAAGACTAAGAAAGTTAAAATACAAAAAAATGTGGCTATTTCAGCAAAATTTCGACATGTAATGGCTTATTTGATAAAGTGGTTATTTTTGTAAAGTTGAGTGATGACTCAAAACTTGATTTTGCGGATACGGCCTTTCAACATTTCCGCGAGGGAATATTTCAAGGCTATGCCCGCAAATTATTTAAAATGACTCATAGTGGCTATTCTTGCAAAAACGGCCTTCCAACGTCCTTTTGAAGGACATTCGGCTTATTTTAAGCAAGAATATCATCACCCGACTTATTTATAACAAAATCAAAAATTTGACATTTTTTTTATTTTTGCAAAAGGAGTGTGAACCCGGACTTGATTTTGCGGCTATGGCATTGCAACATTTCCACAAGGAATATTTCAAGGCTGTGCCCGCAAATTATTAAAAATGATTCAAAGTGGCTATTTTTGCAAAAACAACTTTCCGGCATCATTTCGGAGCATTCGGCTATTTTCAATAACGGCATCACTTTGATTTTATTGACAAAATTAAACACACATTTTTTTTGACTTTTTAAAGGGGTGGTTGGACCCGATGAGGGTTGCCTACGTATCCCACCTAATGGCGAGAATCAAACCTGCGTAGTTCGGTCAGATTAATTGACCAATTTATTTCAACAACAAAACCATTTTTTTCAATTTTTTTTGGATACCCATTTTCACTAACTCTTATTTCTCTTTTTTTTCAATAATTTTTCTACCCTCGGGATTTTCGCCGGTCCGCATAATGATCAAGGACAATTAAAAATGCAACACATAATATGCTCGGTCTTAATTACCGGGTCACCTGTCCTAGACGGACCCAACCCCTATGTTGAGTCCCCTAAGTCAGATATGATGCAAATAAACGTCCTAGACCTAGGTTCAATATCCCGAAGTTTTCATATGGTGCTAGACCGTGTACCCGAGCGGACAACTCGGATCGAGGAGGGGGCTACGTACCGGTGACCCGCGGAGTCAATCGGCTTTGTAACTTGTCCGGCCTCTTTTTCTTATTTTTGGTATTGACACTAACAGAAAGGGGAGTCTCAACCAGTAAGCACATCCCCAGAGATAAGAAGAGAAGGGTTTTCGGCACAGTTTTATATATACAATTCACGCAATATCAAAGCGGTAATCATGTAGCACATTAATCAAAACATATAATGAAATCAGATATAAGCAAAAATAGCAATTTTACTGAGCTCGAATTCTTAAACCCCGAACCGAAGTTCCGGGTTACTTGTCCCCAGCAGAGTCGCCAGAGCTGTCACACCTCCCTTTTTTACCAATGCACAAATGTAATGTGCCACTGTTTAATACTACATCCCGAGAAAGGATATACTAATAATCATAGAAGGAGTTTTTCCACTTAAAGGACAGTCGGAACGGGATCAATTTATTTAATTTTTCAGAGTCGCCACTTGGGAAAATAATGGTGTCCCAAGTCACCGGTTAATCCCGAACCGAGGAAATTTGTGACTCTGTATTACAGTCTGCGAAACTAGAAACCTGGATAAGGAATTCTGTTAACCCGGGAGAAGGTGTTAGGCACTCCCGAATTCCGTGGTTTTAGCACGGTCGCTCAACTGCTCTTTTTGCTTTTATCTGATTTCTTTTTATATTTTAACTAGGTGCTTTTAATGTTCCGCCTTTTAATTTTAGAAGAATTGCGACGTCACGAAAACACATTTCGAGTCACACCGCAACCGGTACGCCTGTGACTTTAATGCATTTCAGTTTCGCCGAGAGTAAGATTTGGGTCACATAAATGCGCACCCGTATTTAGGAAAGTAATTTTTTTAACAAATCGTGCCTAAAAAGTCTATCATCTTTATTACTTTTGGAAAGACCGTGAAATTTGCTAAATGATCTTCCCGAGTCTAAATTTTATTACAATTAATTGAGGGCCCCGCAATTATGTGGTTTTGTTTGGCGAGTCTCGTCTTATTTATTAACAATATAATCCTAAAATGACTACATTCCCTATATTTTTTAGTTTTTATAAATAAAGGAAATTCACAATTAATTTAGAAATTAAAAATGCAACATTTATCTAATTTATGACAAAACTTAATGACACAGATTTTAATCTATGTTTAAACAAAATTGTTTTTTTCGGAATTATTTTATTATTATTTTATTATTTTATTAAATACGAAATTTCATAACTTAATAATAAAAGAAGCTAATTCAGAATAATATTAAAACTTGAATATATAAAAAGAAAAACCAACAAAATCATTTATTCAAAACTATCAAAAATTATAGCCATATTAAAGCTTATATGGTAAAAATTATTTTTAGTCCAAATTGTTCAAAACTAAGCTTATTTTTAGAAGAAAAAATTTATTTAAATTCGTTTTTTTATAAGCTTAAAGAAAATATATTATATGTTATATTTAGATAAATGTTTAATAGAAATAAACATTACTTAAATAAATCTAAAAATAAAAGTGCAAAATCAACAACTAATATATATATACAAACTAAACCAATTATCTTACAACTATTTTAAACTCATATTTTTAATTTTTTTTAAACTATTTTTTAACTTAAACCCACGATATTAATTATTTACAAGTATTTTTCGAAACCATAATCAACCTTAATTATTTACATCTATATTGGGAGATTTGATGAACTTGAAGAAACCATTCTTGTATTATTGAAAACTCAAATCGTACCTAAATGCCTAATTTATGCAAAATAATTAAAATTCGCATTTTTGTTAAACTTAACTACATATTAACAACTTAGTTTATTAAAGACGATATTAAAGAAGTTCTAATTAATTTGATTAACAAAAAAGTAATTCATTCTTCCTAAACAATTTGAATATTAATAAACGTATTTATAACTATACTATTTAATAACCATTTTTAGAAGTGAATTATTATTGCTACAACAAGGCTTAATTATTTAAAGTTATCACAAAATTTACAAAATATTAATACGGAATTTATTAAAACATAATCTGTAAAAGAAGATAGAAAAACTATTTAAAATTTCAACAAAATCCTCATCTTTCCCATGTATTCATCTTATCATTTAAACATGATTAGGTATGTACCTGATATTGGAAAGAAAAGAACACCGGTGATCAACACAACAAATAACAACACAACAATATCACAGCAACAGCAACCTCAAAAATACCCAGTATCCGGATTTAAGCAATAAGAATTAATCACCAGAATTGAACTTCAGAATAAGATTTGTAAAAATGGAAGACTAATTTTTTCAGATTTTTTTTTCGTTTTTGTTTTTGTTTTACTATTTGCTAACACTCTTTAAGATTTTTTTTTTCTTCTCTCTAAAATGTTTTCTTCTCCCCCTTCTCAAATGAAATCTAATTCTTATATAAGCAAGACCTAAACTTTTTCTTTAATTAAAAACAAACCACTATTAATTAAAAACTAAAAGTAAGACTTCCACTTTCATTTTATTTTAATCTAACTTTTAATCCTACTAAATTATGTTTTATTCCCCACTATTTTTATTTTAATTATTTTAAAGCATGATTATGTATATTTAATTAATTCTTTTAACACCACTACACTTTGTTTCACACTCTTTTATTAAAGAAAGAATTATTCTCCACTACCAAATATTTTGTCTTCCACCCTAATTATTTTACCAATATCTAAATAACTAATGGACAAAATACTTTAATTCAAATAATTGACTACAAATTAATGACCAAAATAACCCCAAAATTATTAAAATTTACTACTATACCCTTATCAACTATAACCAATTCACCTAAATCAAACAACCATAATATAGCAAATTTAACCAATTCTTAAACAATTTTAACAACAATCCTAACAACATAATGAACAACCAAGAACAACATTATTTTTAAATAACACAAATTTTCAGATTTATCAACAATAAACAAGTTACTTCAAATCACTTAAACATATCATATCAAACAAACTATTTTAATTCTGTAATTAAAATCCGAAATTAGAATTAAGCAAAAAGAGTGAACCAAATTTATTCTAATAAACTCAATAATCATCTAAAATTCAATTTAAACATACCAACATTGCAACCAAGATTTAAGATGCAAAAATGATTGACTACAACATTTCTATATTAACAACTTAACAAAACACATGATTAAAGTAAGAAAAAATGAAGAAATAACCAAGAACATAATGAACAACAAGTAAGAAACAAAATCAACCATATACTATCTAAATCCGAAAATATACGTATATATATATATATATATATATATATATATATATATATATATATATATATATATATACCGGTATGAAACCAATAATAATTCCTTTCATATGTAAGACAATTACACTATATATATATATATATATATATATATATATATATATATATATATATATATATATATATATATATATATATATATATATATATCATCCGAAAAAATAAAAATAAATAACAAAAATCTGTCCAAAAATAAAAATAACAATAATAATAAAACGAAATATATATATATATATATACATATATATATATATATATATATACTGTCCGAGAAACAAAAATATATTTATATACATATAATATAGTCATATATACATATATATACAGAAAGTATACATATATATACATAGTATATACATTCGCCGGAAAAATAAAAAAGAAAGAAAGAAAAGGAAGATGATGTTGCTGCCATGGATGTCGTCGAGGAGGGGTGTTTGGAGGCGATGGGCAGGCTGGTTGGGCAGTGGGGGGTCGGCCATGGAGGGGAGGGAGAGAAGAGAAGAAGAAGAAGGAGAGGAGGAGAGGGAATAGTGAATGTGGAGGCTTGTTTTGTTGTTATGTGTTTAGGGTTAGTATGAGAAAATAAAAAAATAAGGGGTATGGTTTATTTTGGTCAGATTTGGGGGGAATTAGATTGGGCTTGGGGTTTTGGGTTGGGTAGAATTGATTTGGGCTTGGGGTTATTTCAAAAATTGGTCCAATTTCGAATTTCCTTCTATTTTTGTTCTCTTTTTATTACTAATTAATAAAAAAAATGCTAAGATTAAATTATAAAAACCAAAATTATCTTAAAATACTAATTAACTCCAAATAATAATTATCATACAAAATTAAATATTAATTAAAATAAAATTGCATAATTTGGACTTTAAATGCTAAAAATGCAAAAAATACATATTTTTTGTGATTTTTCATTTTCGTAAAACAAACATAATTATTCTTAATTGTAAACTTGAATTTTATATACAAATGCAAGATATTTTTTATATTTTATTTATTTAAACAAATAAATATGCACAGATAAATGCAAACAATTCAAGAAAAATAACACAAAATTCACAAATATTGCAAACAACACAAAACTCTTTTATTTTGAATTTTTGGGAGTAATTCTCATATAGGGCAAAAATCACGTGCTCACACAAGCTATGGATGGATCACGTACATTCAAGGTAAACGGACAACGGTTGAAACAATACATAGGCCTGGATGACATGGAGGACAAGGTAGAATTGCGGTTGGATGAACCTCAAAGGTCTAGCGAGCCGTAAAATGCGCTAAGTTGAGTCGTGCCGCGACGTTAAATCAGGCGCTACGTGGGAGGCAACCCACGAACATGTTGTAAGTAATTTTATCTTAGTAGTAAGTAATAAAGTAAAATAAGAAAAAAACAATTTTTTGCTAAACAGTGGAGAAAAAAATTCAGAGAGGGGCACTGTCCGCGGTCCATCCGCGACCGCGGATGAACCGCAGAAAAATGCCCCCTCGGAACTTTCTCTGTTCAAGGTCCATTCGCAGCCACGAACCAAACGCGAAAAAATGACCTCGCGGAATCTTGACTGTTCGCGGTCCATCCGCGGCCGCGAACGAACCGCGAACAGTCGCGGTCAGTTCCGCGGTCGGCTAAAATAACAGTTTTTTATTTTTTATTTTTCTTTCCCCTCCTTTCTTTAAAACCCTAAAATCCCTCCCCCTCTCCCTCACAAACACTCAGCCGCCTCCCTTCTCCCAATTTCTCTCTCTCTCTCTCTAACTCAAAACCCTCCTCCTTCTCTCTACAAAATCCCAAAACCCTCTTCTCCAATTCACCCCATTCTTCCTCCATTACTTCTTCATTGTTTTAATTGTAAGTTTCTCTACTTCTCTTCTCTTTTATTTTGTTTTTATTCTTAGATTTTGATTATTTATTTTGTAGAAGTAATTACATATTGTTAGTTTAAGATTTCTCTTGAATATGACTTGGTTTTCTTTGCACTATACATGTTTCCATGAATTTTTACTAAGGAATCTTGTCATATAGTTGAAGTTTGGTAAAGAATTGGTTTATGGGTTTTCAATTGTGTTGTTGATGCTAATTTTATGATTTGGAGACCTAAAATAGTATGTACACCATGTATGTTGATTGGTAAGCCAAGTTGGGCATATTATACTTGTTCATAATGTATTAAAGTAGTTTTAGGAAAAATATTGCCCAACTCTTGAATTGGTAATGGTGTACTTTATTGGGGATGGACTAAGTCAATTGGGTAATATTAGAAGTGTTCAAATAACTAAGTGTGGGGTGCTCAAATAGGCATGTGTCAAATAGTTAGATAAAGAGTCTAAATATTGGAGTATGAGGGATTTGCACAAAAGAATGGTCAATTGTGAGTTCTCCAGGATGGCGAAGTCTGAGTAGCCTTCCAATGACTAACGGTTTACAAAATTTTTGGCTATCTTATTTGTGCAGGATCATGGCCCCAAAGAGAGCCCGACATGGTGCTAGCTCATCTAGGCAACCGACTTATGATGAGTCTAGGTTTGCTGATGAAGGAGCCGAGAATGCATTTCACATTAAAGCAAACAAGAAGTGGCTCCAAGAGGTAGAAGTTGACAGGATAGCTATCCGCTCGGAGAAGCCGAAAATTAATGATGAGATTCGGAGGCGCGAGATAGAGTTCCTCTTTGACTCACCTCCTAAGGTGAACAAGATGCTTGTCCGGGAATTCTACACCAATGCTCCTTATGCTACGATCAGAGATGTTTTCGTCAGAGGTAAGTGGGTCAATGCTCATATTCCTACTATTCCGCAGGTACTTCGTCTACCAGTGCACACTAGTGATGTCGACTACTACCATGATAGGCCTGGTGTCACATGGGACATGCTAATAGAGGCCGTATGTGTAGATGGCATCCCAGTGTGGATTAGAAATCAAACTCTGCACTCTAACTGTTTTACACACACTACCAAATGTTGGTTCTCCATAATTTGCAACCGTATCTTGCCCTCAAGTAACACCACGGATGTTAACTTTCATAGGGCTATTTTGACTTGGTGTTTTGTAACACATCGGGATGTTGATATTGCCTGAGTTATTAGTGATGAGATGGTATTGAGGCGATCCCTCACTGCCAAGGGTTTTTATTACCCATCTCTTGTCACTACGTTGTGTCTCCTCAATCACACCCCAGTTACTGATACTAACGGTGAGCTACTACCGAAAGCTCCATTTAGAGGTGCTACTATCCAGGTTGGACGAGACACAACCCCTATTGACTTGGATGAGGAGGACGATCCTGTACTGGTTGCCCGGGCCATGCACTCCACGGATTCAGCCGGACCTTCCAAGCCTGCTCCTCGTGGAGCAAGCATGTCTAGATCCGAGTCCACACGACCTATGCTAAGGTCAATGGAGGAGGAGGTTGCTGCTCTGCGTACCTCCGTAGATGGCTTACACACACGGTTAGATGCCATGTCCACTAGGCAAGCCCGGTCAGAAAACATGTTTTTGGCATGGTTCAGAGCACTGGGACGAGCATGCCATGTCGACCCATCCACCGTCTCCGACTCCGAGTGAGTCTCAGGTAAGTGTTCTTGCCCCTCTTGTGGTTTAATTTTTATTTATGTCATGGGGACATGACATATTTTTAAGTGTGGGGTGGGTGATTTATCTTGTACATAATGTATATATTAGTGTAGTAAGTAATATAAAATAATAAAAACACAAAAAAATCATAAAATTTTAAAAATCCAAAAAAATATGAGTAGAAAATATGACCACGGTTCTTTTCCAAGGGTTTTTATTTGAACCGGGTTAGGTAGATTTTTTTTCTTTTCTTTCTTTCTTTTCTTAGGATTAGAGGTAAAAAGGGCAACATGTAACCCCGAATATGCACATTAGCAAAAGCGTAAATTGAACTTGAGAATGTATCTTCTAAGCTTGATTGTAGAATCTCAATATGCCTTAAATTGCACAATAATGCTTGCTTGAACATCGATAGGACTTTGTAGATAAAATGGATTCCAAATAAGTTGCATGCCATGTGTGTGTGAGGTTTTTACTTACATTGTATGTTGTACATGATGCCTAGAACTTGCCTGTGTGATTGCAAAGCGAAATAGAAGTTGTTCGGTTGTAGAAAGGATAGAGGCATTTCTTTGTGTAACCCCATATACCAATAAACATGAATTCACCCATACATTATATCTTAGTTAACCCCTTTGAGCTTAAAGCCTATTCTTTGATAACCCTTGAATGTTCTTCAAATTATTATATTTGTTCTACTTTACCTCCTAGAAGCACTTGTATTGTAATGAATATGCAAAAAGTTTAAGTGTGGGGTGAAGGGAAGTTGAAAAGGGAAAATTAAGAATGAATGTATAGTGAGCTGGCCAAAATAATGTAAATGTATTGCAAAGCAATGAAAAGATGAGCTATATTGAATAAAATCTTAGAAAAGCCAGTCACATCAATAAAAGAAAAAGTGGGGGTAAAAGTGAAGGAAGGTGAAGGTATGTTTATGGGAGACATAAGGAAGTAAACAAAAAGGGAAGTTGTGAAAAAGAAAAGAAAAGTGCTTAGGGAGGCTAGTCACTATAACCAAAAGTATCCTACCCGTCCCATAGCCTACATTGCAACCCTTAAAGACCTCTTGATTTATGATTGAATAACTCGATTAGTGGAGTATTACACTAGGGGCAAGCCTATGGTGTGTCTGTATGCATATGAATGTTCTTTGTTGAGAGTGAGTGAATTTTTCCGATACTTATATGTTCCATGTTATGAATTAATTATATGTGGGAACTTCTCTCAATAAATTATGTGAGGGTGTGTAACTCAAGAGGAAGAAGGTAAATTTGCAAGCTTTTGGTAATAAGTAGAGTAAGTAATAATGTGCGGGCATGATAATTTGCGGTTAAGTAAAGATTATGCATATCTTAGGTTGTTCATGTATAATAGCTTTTGTGACATATTTTGGGGGAGACAAAGTTTTGTTAATTGGCCTAAAGTGTGATTAAAGATTGCTCGAGGACGAGCAAAGGTTTAAGTGTGGGGTATTGATAATAGGTGAATTTGACTATAATTATACCCTAAATAATCACACTTTGTTATGGAATTAATGTTGTTTATGAGGACAAAATGCTTTGATTAGTGTTCGTTTGTGTTTTATAGGTACATGTGATACATTGGATGCTATAAAGAGCTATTTTGGAGTCCTAGGTTGATGAAAAGGCCAAAAGAAGAGCTAAAGTGAAGAGGGCCTGAAGAAGCACGGAAGAATCAGACGGACTATTCATCCGCGGTTCACTCGCGGCCTCGGATGAACCGCGAATAATAAAGCCCTCTAAAGTTTGCTTGTTCGCGGTCCGCTCGCGGCCGCGAACGAATCGCGGAAGGCTCCACAGCAGCAATCCCAATTGGATTCAAACTTAGTTTTTAAGCCCTAAAACCTCTATATAAACTCCTAGTTCTCCCAATAGAGGCATGTTGTCTTTAATTCAATACTTTTGCAAGATTTTTAGTAAGAGAGATTCCTCTCAAACTCCTTCTTTTATTTTATATCAATTATTTCTTTATGATTTCAATTATTATTCTTGTTTCTTCAAGCATGAGTAGTTAAATTCTTTTCTAAGGTTTTGATGGAACCTATTGAGTGATGAACTTATCGTTTATGTGATTACAAATTGTGACTTAGATTTCTATTTGTTCAACTTCATTCTTGTTGTAGTTAATTGGTAGGATCTCCAATTAGCTGTGCCTATTTAGTGTGCATAACTTGGAAAAGAGTGCATATTTAGGTATATTGTTGAACAACACCACACCTAGGTTATTGGAGGAATCTATAACTTTAGGCGTAAAGACGGGGTTAGGAATAACGAAGTCTTGGGTGCAATCTTAAGTGAACTATTCAAATTAAAGCTAGCTAGGGTAGCTCGGGAGAGTGCACTAGTAAATTATTGTAATTGCTCGGGAGAGGGTTACGATACACATAGCGTTCATGATTGATAGAATATATTAACAATTTGTATGAGCATAACGATAAGGGATTGCATCAATAGGGGAAATAAATACCTTAGTCATTCTCATAATATTCTTTTTACTCTATATTCAATTATTTCTTTCAAGCATTCTTAATTATTGCAAAGTAGATATTCGAAAATCACATAAATATATATTCAAAGTTTGGGAACTTGGTTCGGAAGTACTTTTGGGGTTGTGATAGTTGCAATTGGTAGGTTAATTCTCTGTGGGATCGATCTTGGACTTACTAGACCAAGTTATATTGACTACGACCGTTGTTTGGACGTGAATCAATCAACAAACTTAATACATCCAATTAGGACAACCGCACCCCAATAAAAAAGAGAACTCCTTCACGCTTGCAATTACCACATTTCATTACTTCCACTAGTCCACATCTGACCATCCTTAATTCGCTTGACCTTCCTCGCCGGGGATAAAATACTGAATCCCTTTGATTACACACTGAGTAAACCTCCTTTCAATTCATTCACTACCCCGGCACGTGGGCAAACACCCTACCATCAAAACAACGCTGCAGAAATAACCTCTCATAAGCATCATGGCAACCCGTGCCTAGCCTCGAGTCTCTTAGAAGTTCTGTCACAGAGCTAAAACAATAGAATACCCTTCCATAAAATGGTATAGTCCAATTAACTATAGCAGGAAGATCATCCCGCACCACATTTGTAGTGCCATTTCAATTTTTCAAATTCTCGATTTCTAGCAAGCGCTCGTGTCATGTAAGATCGAGTAGGAAAGAATCAAAGCCATAAGCCTTAAAGGAATAGAACCGCATGATAAGGAAATTAAGAAGGGGAGTATTCCTAACAGCCCCGCAGCCTACCGAGGATAAGTACATACGTCTCTTTACCGATTCGCGAGACTCTACTAGACTTGCTCATGACTCGTGAGTCCGACGAAACCTAGTGCTCTGATACCATGTTGTCACGACCCAAATCCACTATGCTTCGTGATGACGCCGGACACCGCTGTCAGGCCAACCAATTAGATTACCAATTAATTTCCTCTTTTAATACTATTGAAAATTTTAGGTTTTCCTTCTGTTTTATATAAAATAAGATCATTTCTTGAATTCAAACTTAAATAATACCAATTAGTACAAAGATTTACTGAAACCATCCCAGAAACCTGGTGTCACAAGTGCATGAGCAACTACTGATAAAGACATAAAATACAACACAACATCCGTCTGGAATACAATGGACATGAAATAAATATAATTACTAGAAGGGACTTTGAAGAGCTGCGGGCCGCCTCTTATACTGCAACTCACCTCGTCCCCAAATCGTCTGTGCTGCTGCGCCCAGTAGGTCGTTAATATATCATGAACCCGTGCAACAAAAATGCACAGAAGTGTAGTATAAGTACGTAATCAACATGTACTCAGTGAGTGTACATGATTATTTTTACAGAGGGGTAGAGACGAGATAGCCAACTTTGACACACTCTAAGGGTCCAACAATTATTTGTTCTCAATAAACATATCAAACAGTAGATTTATTTTCTACCATGATTTTTTTTACCAGGTAGAGGAAACAAGCAAACACATAATTCTTTCATAGGAAATATTTCCAAGATTTTCTTTCATTATTAATAAGATGATCTCGAGCTAGAGGGAGGCATGTAACGACTTAAACAAGTCCAAGCAGCAATACAAGCATGCACAAATTATACCGAGACGACAACCCGATCCAACAGAAATAAATGTGCACTTTCCGAGGGTCGACGACAAGCTTATAGATGCATCTATTAATCTGCCGAGGCATTCGACCCGTTCAAAAATAAACACACACAGACAGATAAACAGTGAGAAAGTCAACGTGGAGCAAATATCCAGGAAAGGTCAATTCTCTTTATTAATTTGAGAAAACGAAGCTTAATTCTTTTACAAATCCAACTATTAATTTAATGTGATTTAAGCAATCTAAGCTATCAATGATATCAAATTTATTCCACATATAACATGCTTTTGGGGTCCTAAACTACCCGGACAATAGCATAATAGTAGCTATGCACGGACTCTCATCACCTCGTGGGCACGTAGCCCCTGCATCTAGGAGTACATAAACAATTTAACTCACCTATGGGGCAATTTCCCCCTCACAGAAATAGAAAAGAGACTCACCTCGCTCCGAAGGCTCATAACCGGCATTCTACATCCTTCCGAAAGCTTGAACCAACGCACAATGCACCAAAACTAGCCAATTAACGATAAAATAACGAGAATATACTCAAATACTTGTTAACAATTCAGATTATACAAGTTCCCAACTCTGTTTAGTGAAATGACCAAAATGCCCTCAAGCCCACGTGCCCGGAATCTAAAATTTCTCAAAGATAATGGTTACTCATGACCTTAAGAACTCAAATATATAATTTTCTCTTAATTCCATGCTCAAAATCGTGGCTAAAATCTAAGATTTATAATTTCTAGGTTTTCAACCAAAACCCCAATATTTACTATAATTTCCATGCTTAAATCCATATGTAATTGATGTATTTAACTCAAAAGTAATGGGGATAACTTACCTTAACATGGGTGAAGAAACCCCTCTTTGAAGTTCTCCAAAAATCACTCCCTGAAGTGAGAAATGATGGAAATGAACAAAATCCCGATTTAAAAGAACCTCACTGCTCCAGCAATTTTCGTTTCTTCGGAATTATAGCCGCTTATGCGGCTCCGCTTTTGTGGTGCTGGGGCCGCTCCTGCGGTCACGCTTATATGACACACAGGCTGCTACTGTATTCCCAATGGGACCCCTCACTTCCACTTCTGCGACCTGCCAACCGTAGGTGCGGTTCCGCTTTTGCAGCTGCTCAACCATATTTGCGTCCCCCTTGACTATTGGCCAAACCGCTTCTGCAGTCTACAATCCGCCTCTGCGGTGCCGCTTGTATGGTCCCATATCCGCAGAAGCGGAAATACCAGGTACTAGCTGCCCAATTTTTCCAAAAATCCAACTTTTTGATCCGTTAACTACCCAGACTCCACCCGAGGCCCCCGGGACCCCAACCAATCATACCAACCAATCCCAAAAGACATTATGGACCTGCTCGAGGCCTCAAATCATATCAAACAACACCAAAATCACAAATTACACCTCAATTCAAGCTTTATGAACTTTGAACTTTCCAACTTCTATTTCCGATGTTTAAACCTATCAAATCACGTCCGATTGATCCCAAATTTTGCACGCATCATATTTGACATTATGGACCTACTCTAACTCCCGAAATTCGATTCCGACCCCGATATTAAAAAGTCAACCCCCGATCAAACTCTCGAAAAACCTTCCAATCTCTATTTTTAGGCAAATGGCTTCAAAATGGTCTACGGAGCTCCGAAATCACTTCTGATCGCGCTCCCAACTCCAGAATTACCATACGGAGCTACTCCCATTATCGAAAACCCAAATGTATATTGATAATGCTGAAATGAAATTCAAGCCAAACCTAACAAATTTCTTCAAAAGTGCTAACTTCCATAATAGGCACCAAAATGCTCCCGAGTTATCAGAAACCCGAACTGTGTATACGCCCAAGTCCGAAATTATCATACAAACCTACTGGAACTTTCAAATCCCGATCCTAAGCCGTTTACTCAAAATTCCAATCCTAGTTTATTCATTCAACTTTAAGCTTCTCAATGAGGATTCTCTTCTCAAATCAACTCCAAACTCCCCAACATTAAATTCCAATCACGTGTACAAGTCAATATACCTGAAAAGAAGTTGTTCATGGCCTCCGATTACTGAACATAATGCTACTCAAAATGAACTGTCGGGTTGTTACACCCACCTTCTTTCACCGTATTTTCACCGGAATCCATGGCTTCCCAATCTATGGATGGTCTCTACCCACCCCCTCCACCATTAGACCTTGGGTGTTCTTGGTCTGGAAAGCTGACTTTGATGGTTCTCCCTTGAATCGTTTTCGATATTTGATTCCATGGCTCCTCCATCCATGATCCGGCATATTCAAGACTCAGGAGCCTATTCTCGACCTCTCCGACTCAAGATCGGACCTGTTTCCAAGACTTTCGCATTTCTAGGGTTTCTCCAAAACCATAAGCTATTCAAGGTTCTTTAAACATTGTTTGTTTAGATCTTTACTTCATATATGCTTCTCTTGCCATCTAAAGTGTTTTCCCAAAAAGTTTTTTTTGTCAAAATCGATGCTCGTGTGATTTCTTTTTATACTATCTTTTACTTTTTCTTATTTTGCTATACATATTACTCCTATTAATATTTTTTCTTAACTCTTTTGCTATATGTGTTTACTGTTAAGACTTTTGTTTACTGGACTCTGTTCATGTTCTTACATGGATCATCTACTTGTGTTCAAGTTTGTATTATCTCCTTCTTTTGAACTTGTTTCGATTTTGAGTTTTCTCAAATATGTTCTTCATAATTTTTCTTCCATTGTTGTTCAAGCATGCTATCATATCTGTTTTGTTGATACTCTGAAACAAATGTCTTGCTTTCTCACCTCCATGTCTGATTCAATTTTGAAATCCTAGGATTTAGGGTTTCCTTTGATAATTTTAATTTTGTGTTCGATTTAGGGTTCCACTTTGGGACCCTGGACTCTCAGACCCACTATGAGTCTTCAAATTGAACCTATATCTCTTTGCTTATGATTATGAACTTTTCTTTGATTAAACTCTCTTCTAAATAACTTGACAGCTCCTTCTTGATTTACATATTTGTGTGTTTTATATATGAGAACTCTTCTTTCAAAAAGATTTTTCCAACTACTAATTGATTCTGAATTCCTTTAATTGTGTTCACTTGATTGTTACTGATTTTCCCTACTTGAAGCTTTCTTTACCCCTTTCTTGACTTGATTCATTCAAGTAAATGTTTGAAAATTTGATTTTACTAGTTGATCCCCCTTTCCTTTTTTTTAAAAACCGTGTACTATTAGTTTGTTGCCTATGTACTCACCCTTTATTATATTGCTAGGAAAATATTTTTTTCAATTCTCTTTCCTTAATTATCTTTACCCGTTTAAAATCAGAATCCCTTAACTAAAAGGGAGACTGATTACAATGTTATTTTCTTACCATTTTCTTGGTTATCAGCTGCACTATAAAAATGGCTCGACCCTTCTGCATTGAGGGAGCTTTTTTTTTTTTTAAAAAAAAATTTACAACTTTAGTACTTTGAACTTCCAAATCCTAAATTTCAATACTCATACTCTCACACACACTCTTAATCACAATACTCTTTCAATTCTCTACTCTCTTCTGAGACTTCTCATATTTCTTTTCTTACAACTTGGCTTTTCAAGACTGTTGTTCTACTTATTTGTTTTCTCTGAAACTGGTATGTCCCAATTATGATTTCAACTCCCCTTCCCCGTGTGTTTACTTTATAGCTGCCATGTTCTTTCATAATTTGTTATTCATATTCTGTATTAAACATGTTACTTTTTTTTATGTTTACTGCTTGTTATAAAATCCCCATACCCCCATTCCCTTCTATGTGCTGAGTTAAAGTTCATATCCTGGTAGTATCCAAATTACTGCCCAGGTCTGAACCTGACCTTCAATGGGTCCTAACTCCCAAATTTATGCTAATAGGCTAGTCAGGGGTGTGCCAACATCCTAATGGCTGGGCATGACCACTAGCCTGTCATGAATTTCCCTAAGTCCCCTTATATTGCACTTACACTTACTCTTAGACTCTAAGTTCTGCTCCCCTCCTATGAGCCTTGCCTTGGGGACCTTGAGTTCCCTCTAAACTTGGACATTTGAGGGCTGGCCCTTCCACACTGCACTATAATCGGATCATGCAAATGTAATTCGGTGTGAGCACTGCCTGGAGATCATGAAGCCCCTTGGAACTTTGACACACCCAAAAGATGAGAAAGGATTTAGAAATATGATCTATGGAAGTTGGTTTATTTCACGTTTTAGAGTAGGAGTCTAAATTAGGCTATCCTTGGTTGGAATTTTAATTTCTGATGTAATTTACTGGATTCATTCAAGTTGTAATAATCTTGTAATAACTTATGGGGCGAATTGTAAAAATGGGGGAGGGTCTCTCATGTTATGCATATGGGGTAGATATCATGTTTTAGGTCTTTATTTCTAAAGTTACAACATTCATCGTTTGTGTATTCGTATCCAGAGAACATGTCTATAAGTCATTTCATTACAACATATAGAGAACCTGACTATAGGTTTCATATAGAAATCCCACCTTTAAGTCATTTCATTACTGCATATAGAAATCCTGTCTATAGTTTGTTTCAATACTGCATTAGACACCATGCCTATAAGTTTCTGCATTTCAGCATATAGAAGCCATGCCTATAAGTATCTGAACTTCTGCATATGCATATATCATTAGGCAAACAATCGATAGGTTAAAGGAATAATCATTTGCATCCTAGATACCATGCTTATAGGACTCCTACATTCACATAATCGTTTATAAAAATCAGTAACGCTTAGAATTCAAGCCTATAGGAGCAATCATTTAAATGACTCGTGCACAAGTCTAAAATCAGCAATGACGTTGTTCAACATCCGTAGAATTGGTTTGTTTCTAAACTCAGTAATCCTTCTTTAAATTTAGAATGCTTTACTTTGTTAGACATCATGCTTATAG
Source organism: Nicotiana noctiflora (assembly GCA_032618575.1). Taxonomy (NCBI): domain Eukaryota; kingdom Viridiplantae; phylum Streptophyta; class Magnoliopsida; order Solanales; family Solanaceae; genus Nicotiana; species Nicotiana noctiflora. The sequence goes on along the minus strand of JASVEL010002499.1, from coordinate 85,346 downwards.
GTCTCACCTAGGAAAACCATTAGATAGCTAATTAATTATACCAGTCTTTAATAATTATAACCAGCAGGCATGCCTAATTTGGACTTCTTATATCAAAATATGTGATAAATCAGCCACCCCTTTAACATTTAAGTTTAATTAAAGACCTAACCAACACTTGTAAGTCATGCTAAACAATTTTTTGCTTTGAATGAGGAGGCCTATTTTTTCCTTTAATTGTTATGTTATTTTCCCTTTTTTACTGTTATGTGTTTTGTTTGTCGCACTAAATTTTTGTCCTTTTTAAAACTTTGAAAAGCCAATATCCCTTCCCTTTATGATTAGTAGTCTCAACTGCCTCCGGGACTGATAGGATTGGGGCTGGTAGTAGCAAGCAATAAATATTGAGACCATTCCGCAATTTAGTACCTTAATAGGGCGGGAAAGGGTAGACATGGATATAATGATCACGCGATAACACTACGTGTATAAATGGTTACCGGGTGTTGCGTGGGGTGATCCATGTTATTTATAAACTTAGGACCCCCTCCCTCTTTATGTGTTTACTTTCTTTCTTTTTTTTTCAGAATTTGAAAACTGTCAGTTTTCAGTTCTTTAAACCTCTTCCTATACTTCAATCATTTAAAATCTGTTTTAGTCAATTTCCTGTACTGTTTTCTTTCCAAATTTCCACCCTATTTTATTCCTTTGTTCGATTATTTGTACCAATTGTTTGACCCCAATTTTTCTGCACTTGTATATTCTTTAAATAATTATGAGATCGCCTATTCCCAAACTTCAGCATGTTTATTTAACTTTTACACTTACCTTTGTTTGCAATCGTTATGCAACGTTGTCTTGTATGTTTATTAGTTTTTTATATTTAAAGTCACAATTGTAGCATGATCGGGAACCATACTAGTGGATCTTGGGGGTGCCTAACACCTTCCCCTTGAGATAATTTCAAGCCCTTACCCATTCTTTGGTTCTTCTCTTTTATTTATTCTTCTTCTTAGTGTCCTAATGCACTTAGTCATTAGGTGACGACTCTTCTAAATCTCAAACCCAATTTCCAATAGGAAGAGAGTTGTTCGCCCAAATGTCATAAACCCGATTTCGTGAGAAAAATGGGACATGGACAACATGGCGACTCTGCTGGGGACTTCTTTAAGGCTTTGACCATTTCATGTTATTTGTGACTTTATGCTTCTTTACATGTCTTTACTTGTTTAAAAGCCTTTACGTATTTATTCTTCTACTACAAATTGACTTGGCTCTTCATTTCTTTTCTTTTATTGTTCTCCTTTACTGCTTCCTTTCAATACGGTTGTAAATTATGAAAATTCTCGTAATTATTACTTTATGAATGTGAAAGTACATGACAACTTGTTAGTTATCGTAATTGTATTTTTTCAATATAATATTCCACTCATGCGAAAAAAATACCCTAGAAACGCTTATCATGAGTGGTTGCGCCCTTCCGATGTTATCACCCCCTAAATTTGGCAAAGGCATATTTGCGATAAAACTAGTCGATCAGCGGTGCCATCAATAGTTCCACGCCTTTCCCTCTTGAGTTGTCCGCTCAAGGGTATCAAGTCTAATACCCCATAGAAACCATTTCTCTTTAAAATTATGCATACATCATGGTCAAACTTAGCCGAGTCAATTATGTTATCCGCATAATGACTCTTTAAGAAAGCATCGTCCAAAGTCCACCGGATTTTCCTAAAATCCAAACGGACATCATCACGTTCTGTGAATTTATTTGGAGAACTAAATGCTTCATGCTAATTATTGATGTTAAATAGTCGAGCCCGGTGAGGGTAGGGTCTAACCCTTTTGTTTTGTAGAAAATAAGGCATGAGGTCCCCAGCTTCGGAATGGTTAATATACTCACACTCTTTCTAGACTGGTGGAGGAGTCTTCCATCAAGTGACCAAATCAATGAGTGGAAAGAGAGAGCCGCCAAAGCTAGCAGAAAGTTGGAATATCTAGAATACAGTCTGCTGGAATTGGAAGGAAAAGTGAGGAAGAGAGTCATCGACTGCATGAACTCTGAGGGAAACGAAGGAGACCACCCAGCAAGAGGATGTTTACTAGTGAACCTACGAGAACTGGAGGATCTAATCAATGAAAGTATTCAACATGAGGAGGGTCCTTCAGGGACCAAGTAGATAGGACTTTATCTTTTCATTATCTAAAATTTAATAAGTCCTATTGCCACCAGTAACATTTTTTTCCATGTTATTTAGTATCGTTTTGGGATTCATCTTATTTTCTTATCAATAAAGTGAGGCATTTATCATTTTAAGTTCTCCAAATTTACGTGTCCCTAGGTCTAACTTGGGCACAATGAGGTCCCCAAAATTAAGACGCGCTTTATATTCCCCGCAGTACGTGTTTAAATATTGCAAGATCTTTCCTTATAATCCTAACTAACTTGTTACCTTTTGTTTTACTTTTTGTTTAGGTTAGTTCGTGAACTCTGGCAATATCAACATATTTTACAAGATCCAAGGGCCCTCCACCTACTCCTTATCAAAGTCCTATCAGAAACAGGAACAAAGGAAAAATGGAAGATTTGAGCAACACCAGAAAGGAGAACTCAGTCAAACAGGTAGAAGTTACTCAAGGTATTCAGGTTTCCAAGGAAAGTGCATCCCAGCTCAAACAGAAGTGGTTGAAATTTCAAGAAGAACTGGACCAAGTTCGGAACTTGGAAAACTTGTCATTTTCCCTCACCACCCTAGACGTTAGTTTCCCAAACACTCAAAACCCCACACCTCCAAAAAACATTCTAAAACCACAAAATCACTATGTTACCTACCACCCCTGCAATACTTGCCACACTCCCAACCACACCCCGCTGCTCATCTCGAAACTAATGAAATCCACAAATGATAATTGCCACAACAACACCCCCATCTATGTAGAAACTGTGCAACATCCTACTCAACCTATCTCAAGCATACCCGAGTCCAATGATAAAGACTCGATCACCAGAAATTTGACTGATGAACTTAAGAAATTGACCACGAGGATCCAAGGTGTTGAAGGTAGTAAAGGAATTGAGGGGTTGAACTATGAAGATTTATGCATACATCCCGATGTCCAACTGCCCGAGGGATACAAACCTCCATTGTTCGAGATGTTTGATGGTATATGAGATCCTAGAGTTCACTTGAGGACATACTGCGACAAGCTGGTCGGAGTAGGGAAAGATGAGAGGATCCGCGTGAAGCTTTTCATGTGGAGACTGAAAGGAGATGTTATGTCTTAGTACATTATCCAATACCCAAAAGAAGTGGTCAAACTAGGTTAGTATAGCGTCCGACTTCATAGACAGATTTAGGTTCAACATGGAGAATGCACTAGATGTGTTTTACATTCAGAATCTAAAGAAGAAACCCACAGAAATGTTTCACAAGTATACCACTCATTGCAGATCAGAGGCTGCTAAGGTTCGACCTGCTTTAGGGGAAGAACAAATGAATAGGTTTTTCATCCGGGCTCAGGATTCGCATACTATGAAAGACTCATGCTGATCGAGAACCATAAATTTTTTGAAATCATCAGGCTGGGAGAAAGGATTGAAGAAGGCATGAAATGTGGTATGGTCACTAACTTTGAAGCTTTGCAATCCACCAACTAGGCTCTGCATTCTGGTGGTACATCGAAGATAAGAGACGTAAGTGCCGTAATGGTTGCACAGAGAACAAAATCACCAGTCAAATACCAAACATCCCGATATCTCTACTTATATATCAACCCACTCCGAATTTCCAAACACCCGCTCCTTCCTACCAAACTCCACTACCGACCTATCAATCAGCTCCACCTCCCATATACCAACCTACGTTACCCAGATATTCCTAACCCACACAAGTCTACCAAGCCTACAACACTCAACCATCTTACTACCAATCACCTCTCACTCGCCAAAACATTCCTAGACCCCAACTAAATTTTGACCCCAGAACTCCTAAACAATACACCGCCATTGTTGAGCCAATTGACCAACTGCATGAAAAACTCAAAGTTGCTGGTTATGTCACCCCTATCCCTACCATAACCCCTAAAAACCCTTCCCAATGGGTCAACCCAAACAAAATATGTGCATACTATTCCGGAATGAAGGGACATAATATGATGAATGCCGCTTCTTGAAGGACAAAACCCAGGCTTTGATTGACAACAAGATCATCGTGGCAAAAGAGCATGCTCCGAACGTCCGCAATAATCCTCTACAGGGCCAAAAGGGTGGAGGTGTCCATATGTTTGAAATAGAAGATGATTGGGACCCCAAAGGATCAATCGATTTGGTCACGGAAGGTGATGATCCAAAGAAAGCAACAGTCATTCTTAATCCAATTATAGTCCAAATTCAGCCTTCTGAAGATGCTGAGGTGAACATGTCCATACTGTTTGAGTTTGAAGCACCAGCCTACGGAGAGTCCTCAAAGGTGCCGGAGCCCTTTGAAGTTGCTGTATTACATTCCAAAGAGAGGATGCCTATTCTAGTAGCAATGACAGCCGTAAAACCATGCCACACAAAAGCCATACTATGGGACTACACAACCAAGGAAAGAAGAAAGGGAAAAGACAAGTTCGGGGAAATAGTTGCAGCGCATGGTATGACAAGAACCAGCAGGGTTTATACCCTAGAACACTTGGTTGAGTCAAATAAATAGACATTTGGTCGAAACTCCACCTTGAAACTAGACCTGGTGATCTATGAAGAAAGATAAAAGCCAAGGAATACTCGGTCATTGACCAGCTGAACAAAACACCCTGGCACAAATCTCTATCCCAACTTTACTACAATGTTTTGATGCACACAATAATGCCTTGTTGAAAGTATTGACTGAGGAGTATGTACCAAGCAACATCACTGGAGAAGAGATGGCAAACATGGTCGGCCAAGTGTTGGAGAGTCACAAAGTCACCTTCCACGAGGATGAGCTGCCACCGGAAGAATTGAGTCATAACAAGGCATTTCACATAACTGTGCAGTGCAAAGATTAGTTTATCACCCCGATCCTGGTCGATGGGGGGTCCAGTCTCAGCATTTGTCCTCTGGTAACACTCAAAACATTGGGAAAAGGGCTGTATGAAATCAAGGATTGGGCCATCAATGTTAAAGCGTTCGATAGTTATCAAATGTCCACTATTAGGGAAATTAGCCTAAGTTTGAAAATGGGTCCCACTTGGTTTGATGTTGATTTTCAAGTGATAGACGTGCTGATTTCTTATAATCTACTATTGGGACGACCATGGATACATACCACCGGGACCATCAGGAGGTGAAATTTGAGTGGAGTCATTAGCAGGTGATCATTCATGGTGATGGTAGCAACCTCATACATAGCCGCCAGACCATTCTAGCACTTGCAGGAAGATGAAGATAGGTGGGGAAACTTACCACCACATCGAGCGAGTCAACACTGTCGATAAAGGCAAATGTTAGGACAACAAAATTGAAATCATACTAAATTGGAGCGGGTCTGTACTTGGCAAATGGCTTGGTAAGAATCTCCAAGCAATCGCTAAGTCCATCAAGCTCAAGAAACATGGCACCACCTTCGAGCTGGAGTATGAGTATACCTGGGAAGAATTCAAGGACTAGTCGCCAACTTGGCGCGACCCTTATTATCCATTGGAGTAGCCGATACTCCATATGGAACAAACTTTTCAACCAGCCAAAGTCATCTATGGGTCAGAAGAAGAAGGGGAGGAAGGCCCTTCTATACAGGCTGTAAGCAGAGGAGCACGCCTCAACAATTGGTCCATCAGAACCACCAAAGTCAGGAGTGCCTCGGGGTAGCAAGGTTGAACAAAGCACCACACATTATTTTGCTCTATTATTTTATTTTCCTTTCGCATTTTATTTTTCGTAAGAAAGAGCTCCAATGTTCAAAACACTTATAGAATTTATTAAAGTATTTCAGTTTTCTTACAAATCTCTCTCTTAGTATTTTCTCTCATTACTTTATTTAAATAACATTACTATCACTTATCTTGATGAACCAACGACTGTGACATGCAACAAGACAATGCAACAAACAAACATAGACTCCGAAGAAGATAATATACCAGAAGAAATTGTTAAAGAAGTTGAGAATTTTGAGAATAGACCTAAGTCCAACCTGGACGAGACTGAGACCATCTGGAGATGCAGAAAACATTAAACAAAAACACGAGTCAATGTTCATTTGTCACCATCTAAGAAGGAAGAGTATACAAAATTTCTAAAGGAATATGAGGACATATTCACATGGTCATATGACGACATGGATGGTCTAAGCACGTCCATTGTGGCTTACAAATTACGGATTGATTTGGCCTATCCGTCAATGAAATAGAAGCTCAAAAAATTCAAGCCAGACATGAGATTGAAAATCAAGGAAGAGGTCACTAAGAAGGTCAAAGCTAAGGTCCTCAAGGTAGTAGAGTATCTAACATGGTTAGCCAATATTATGCCAGTACCGTAGAAGGATGGTAAGGTCAGAAATTGCGTTGACTACCGGGATCTCAACCGGACCAGTCCAAAAGACGACTTCCCCTTGCCAAATATACACATCTTTATTGTCAACTGCGCCAAGCATGAGATGAAGTCATTCATTGATTGTTGCGCTGGGCACCATCAAATATGGATAGATGAAGAGGATGGTGAGAAAACAACTTTCATTACAACGTGGGGGATGTATTATTACAAAATGATGTTGTTTGGGTTAAAGAATGCAGGGTCCACCTACATGAGGACCATGACTGTCATTTTGCATGACATGATACAGAGAGATCGAAGTGTATATAGACGACGTCATCATTAAGTCCAAAAGAGATGTTGATCATATAGAAGATTTAAGGTAATTCTTTAACAAATGAAGAAGATATAACCTGAAGTTGAATCTTGCAAAATGTTCATTTGGGGTTCCAGCTAGAAAATTGCTCGGGTTCATTGTGAGTCGCCGAGGGATAGAATTGGATCCATCAAAGGTCAAAGCTATTCAAGAATTGTTGCCGCCAAAGAAAAAGAATGAAGTAATGAGTTTCTTGGGAAGACTTAACTATATTACCCAGTTCATAGCACAATCTACTACTATCATCTATAAGCCAATCTTTAAAATGCTAAAGAAGGACGCCGTTACCAAATGGACTGATGACTTTTAGAAAGCCTTCGACAGAATCAAGGATTACCTTTCAACACCGCCAATTTTGGTTGCCCGAACAGGTAGACCCCTGCTACTCTACTTTGTAGTATTGGATGGAGTGTTTGGTTGTGTTCTAGGGTAGCATGATGAAACGCGGAGAAAAGAGCAGGTCATTTATTATCTCAGCAAGAAGTTTACCCCGTACGAGGCCTGATAGTCTTATTTGGAGCGCACCTGTTGTGCTCTGACTTGGGTAGCTTAGATGTTGAGGCACTATTCCTGTGTTTACACTGTATCTCATATCAAGAATGGACCCATTGAAGCACATCTTTCAGAAGCCCATGCCCACCGGCAAGCTAGCCAAGTGGCAGCTCCTGCTGAGTCAATTTAAAATTGTCTACGTGACTCAGAAAGTAATCAAAGGATAGTCCTTAGTAGATCACCTTGTTGAAAACCCTGTGGATGGAAAATACGAGCGTTTAAAGACGTATTTTCCCGATGAGGAGGTATCATTCATAGAAGAATACATTGCAGAGTCCTATGACAGTTTGAGAATGTTTTTCGACGGAACAACGAATTTCAAAGGAGTTGGCATAGGGGTAGTCCTAGTATTAGAAACCAACCAACATTATCTGGTATCTCCCAAGCTCAGGTTCCCATGCACCAACAATATGGCCGAGTACGAAGCTTTCATCTTTGGGATCAAGATGGCCATTGACATGAACGTCCAAGAGCTGCTAGTGATTGGAGATTCGGATTTGCTTGTACATCAGGTCTGAGAAGAATAGACAGCCAAGAACTCCAAGATACTCTCATATTTGCATCATGTACTGGAGTTGAGGAAGAGGTTCATAAAGACAGAATTCAGGCATGTCCTCAGAGTCCAGAATGAGTTTGCCGATACATTGGACACTCTATCATCTATGATTCCGCATCCAGATAAGAACTTCATAGACCCTATTCCAGTAAAGATTCATGATCATCCAGCTTACTGTGCTCATGTCGAGAAGGAAGCAGATGGAAAGCCTTAGTTCCACGACATCAAGAAATGTTTAGCCAAATGAGAATATCTAGAACATGCAAGTGCTACTCAGAAGCGCACACTACAAAAATTGTCCAACAATTTCTTCCACAACGAGGGAATCCTGTATAGGAGAACTCCGAATTTGTGTTTGCTAAGGTGTGTGGATGCAATGGAAGCATCCAAACAACTAGTGGAGATTTATGTCGGGACCTGTGGTCCGCATATGACTGGTTTTTTCTTAGCCAAGAAGATATTCCGGGAAGGTTATTTTTGGATGACTATGGAGGCGAACTACATCCAATATGTTCGAAAGTTCCACCGCTATCAGATCCATGCAAACATGATAAAAGTACCTCCAAATGAGCTTAAGGAAATAAGCTCACCATGTTCGTTCGCCACCTAGGGAATGGATGTTATCAAACCAATCAAACCTGCCGCATCAAACGGGCACAGGTTTATCCTAGTAGCAATCAGCTATTTCACAAAATAGGTTGAAGTAGCATCCTACAGTGCTGTGACTAAGAAAGTTGTGGCAGACTTTGTCCGTGATCGCATCATTTGTCGATTCAGGATTCTAGAATAAAGTATTATTGACAATGGCTCCAACCTCAATAGTGATCTGAGGAAAGGAATGTGTCAAACTTTCAAGATCAAAACACAAGAATTCCACAACCTACATGCCTCAAATGAACGGAGCAGTAGAAGCCGCTAACAAAAACATCAAGAAGATATTGAGAAAGACGGTAGAAAAGCATAAACAGTGGCATGAGAAGTTATCATTTACTTTGTTGGGGTATCGCTCTACAGTCCGCATGTAAACTAGTGCAACTCCCTATTTGCTAGTCTATGGTACAGAAGCGGTCATTCCCGCTGAGGTAGAAATTCCCTCCCTAAGAATCATACCGGAAGCAGAAATCGATGATGCTGAATGGGTGAAGAGTCGTTATGAACAGTTGGCTCTCATAGATGGTAGAAGAGTGAATGCAGTTTTCCATAGTCAACTTTACTAGAATAGAATGTCCTGAGCCTTCAACAAGAGAGTCGGGCCTAGGCGATTCACACCAGGACCGCTGGTGTTAAGGAAGATTTTTCCACATAAAGATGAAGCCAAAGGGAAGTTCTCTTCTAACTGGCAGGGACCATATATGGTTCATCGGGTTTTGACACGATGAGCCTGCATAATCGCAGAAATGGATGGAGAAGTTTTTCCAAAACCAATCAATTCAGATACAGTCAAATGATACTATGTGTAACCATTTATGATCTCATTATGTAATCTGAACTACGTTTGACTTGATTCCCATTTAAGAGGGGATATGTAGGCATCCTTATGGGTTCGGTTGCAATTCAATAAAATTTTCATCCACCCCTCCCGTAATTGGAAACTGGGCAGAATTTTGAGGAGGACCTCAAAATACCGAAGTAATGTCACCCAATCATTGCAGGCAGCCGTCAGAGGCATCAACATACTAGTTGGGGCATAATTTTGAGGAGGACCCTCAAAATTCCCTAGCAAGAAAGGTCGTAGTGTCTTGAACCACGTTACGGTCCTCTGTTCATCTAAAATATATTTCTTAAATATATATACATATGTCATATCTTTAACAAACTCATGCATGTTTATCATCAAAATTGCTTTGTTCAACAACGCTGCCCCAAGGGCACCTACAATATTAATAAATCGGAGGTGAACCAATCAAGCAAATGCAGCAGGGCCATGGACTAACCGTTCCCTTTATAAAAATAATGATTTTTTTAATGCAGGCATCCAAGTCACAAATCATCAAATACATTTGTACACTCATACTTTTCAAGAATACAACTCTCGAAATTATAGCATCACAACAACTATCCGCCTAAGATATCCCTAGCAGCCATAATTTCGCAATCGGCAACCAGCTATCTGCTATCATTTAAGAATCTTTTACTACTATTTGTCTCTCATCTTCTGCATGAGGCTACTACTATGCCTTCCGAGGTTAAGTTCTACCTCCATTTGCATTTCTCTACATTGTATAAGGCTACTGTTCTGCCTTCCGGGGTTAAGCCCTACCTCTATTTGCATTTTTGCATTGCATAAGGCTACTATTCTGCCTCCCGAGACTAAACTCTATCTCCATAATTGCATAAGACTACTATTCTACCTTTTGAGGTTAAGCTCTACCTCCATTTGTATTTCTTCCTTTGTATAAGTCTACTATTCTATCATCCGAGACTAAGCTCTATCTCCATAATTGTATAAGGCTACTATTCTGCCTTACGAAGTTAAGCTCTACCTCCATTTGCTTTTATTACATTGCATAAGACCACTATTTTGCCTTCCGAGACTAAGATCTATCTCCATTTACATCAGCTAAAATATTGCCACTTCATTTAAATCTTGCATCAGCTGAAATATCGCCACATCATTTAAATCTTGCATCGGCTGAAAAATTGCCATTTATATTTACACTTTACATCGGCTGAAATATCACCACTTCCTTTAAATCTTGCATCGGATGAAAGATCGCCATTTATATTTACACCTTACATCAGCTGAAATATTCCACTTCATTTAAATCTTGCATCAGCTAAAATATTGCCATTTATATTTACACTTTACATCAGTTGAAATATTGCCAATTCATTTAAGTCTTGCATCGACTGAAAGATCGCCATTTGAATTTACACCTCGCATGGATGAAATAGCGCCACTTTATTTAAGTTTTGCAACGGCTGAAAGATCGCCAAATCCTGCATTTCATGCACTGAAAGATCGCCAAATCCTGCATTTCATGGGTTGAAAGATCGCCAAATTATCCAGAGGCGTCATTGTTTAGAGGCACCATTTTCATAACCCGAGAATGTCATGACATGGCCTGAATACCCCACTTTATCTCTGCATAGCATTATTCAAAGGCATTATAGTTCAGAGGTATCATTCCCATGGCCCGGGAACATCATTTCATAGCATGCGAATCCTTTGTTATATGTTTCATGGCCCAGGACATCATGGTCTGAGGACGTCATCTTAACCATCCAAAGACAACATTTATGGTCCAACAGGGACTTGCATCATGTTTAAATTTATGCACAACATATGCGCTTGTATTGTTTATTTGAAGGTAAATTTACTTAAAAACGGACGTCTCAACAGGAACGATCCCGCTCTAGTTTCCGCACCTCTGTTAAACTCATAGCAATGCTACCCCAACCTAAATATCTCATTCGCTCTTGAAAAAGTCTCAATCGGCATGTTCCGTCGACGGATCCTGAACTACATACGACCTGATTCCTGTAAAACCAAGGGTATGTAGGCGGCTCAGGAACCAGAGCTCGGTCAAAATTCTTCAAATTATTTCGTTCGGTCAAAATTGGCCATCATATCTTTACCCGATAACTCTTTCATCCTTGCGAGGTAAAGAAGGGCAGTTGTTGATATCCAATTTTTCCCTATGTAATATATATATATATATATATATATATATATATATATATATATATATATAAGTATAATGTTGTGGTGTGCATAAGTACAAATTTTTTAAGATATTTTAAAATCAACTTATTTTCCATCTTACCAATACAAAAATCAGTAATTATTTCCATAGTTTATCATTTTGGTGAATAAACTTTTTATTCTCATATTTACACCAAAATATAACTATTTTTATAAGTAAAAAGGGAAAATGGCTATTTAATATTTGAGTGTTTTGGTATTTTCAGTTGCAGCCACATTTCTATTTCAATTTTGGCCCCTAAATTGACCTAATTCTACCCAATTAAATGGCACAGTCTCAATTTGGACCCAACCCACGACCCAATTCCAAACGACCCAACCCATTTCCCACCTACCTACTTAAATCTAGATCGTTGATCACTCAAGATCAATGGCCAAAACTCACTCTTCCATAATTAAACAAAACGACTATCCTAGTCCCCCTCATTCTCACCTAACCCGCCGCCTTGGATCCCAAACTCTCTCAGATCCTCTCATCAGTTCTTCGGAACACTAGCCTACTCCCACCTTCCTTCACAGTATTTTCATCGGAAACCATGGCTTCCCAGGCCATGGATGGTCTGTACCCACCCTCTCCACCATTAGACCTTGGGTGTTCAAGGTCTGGAAAGCTGACTTCGATTGTTCTCCCTCCGATCTTCTCCGATCTTGGATTCTATGGCTTCTCCGACCATACTCCGACATATTCAAGACTCAGGAGCCTGATTCTTGGCCTCTCCGACTCAAGATCAGACCTATTCTTTCTCATTTCTAGGGTTTCTCTGAAACCTTAAGCTATTCGAGTATCTTTCACCGTTATTTGTTTAGATCTATATTGTATCTATCTTCTCTTGCCATCTAAAGTGTTTTCTCCAAAAGGTTTTTTTGTCGAAATCGTTTCCATCCGATTTTAGGGTTTCTGAAAGGATTTTTGGAAAAAATCTTTCTGATTTTCCTTCTTTTTTGCTTTATGTGTATTTGTATATACGCTGCTCGTGTGGTTTATTTTTATTACGTATATTTTGTCTTTTACCTTTTCTTTTCTACTATACATATTAATCCTCTTAATACTTTTATGTTTTCTTTACTCTTTTACTATATGTGTTTACTGTTAAGACTTTTGTTTACTAGACTCAATTTATGTTCTTACATGGTTCATGTACTTGTATTCAAGTTTTTATTGTATTGTCACGACCCGGATTTCCCACCATCAGGATTGTGTTGGCGCCTACTATTGGTAGCTAGGCAAGCCAACTTAATTACCTTTACCTATTACTAAACAATTATGTTAACATTTCATGGCATCAATATAGAACATGAAATCTAATAAGTACAATAGCGGAAGTCTGGTTTATAAATACGAATCAAAATGCGGAACAATCATTAATAGTCTCTACCCAAGATTTGGTGTCACATTACTCACGAACTACTAAAGATATACTAAATAAATGGTCTGAAAGAAATATATAAGTTGTCTGTCTCGAAAATAATGAGGCAACGTTCTAAAAGAGAACATAAAGAAGAGACGCTGGGCATGTGGATGCCTACAAGGCTACCTTGGTCTCGTGAAAAGGAATGCCTTCTCCCATACTACTGTTGCTGCTCCTCAAAACCTGGAACTGTGCAAAAATGCATAGAAGTGTAGCATCAGCATAACTGATCCTATGTGCTCGTAAGTGTCTTTCCTAACCCCGGCGAAACAGTGAAGAGGCTAGACTGGACACCATATAAACCTGTGCAGTTATAAATATACAACGGAAATGAAATACCAATCAACTAACAACATGGGAGGAAAAACATGATATGGGGAGATACAATATTAATAGTAATCCAGAGTAACAGACTAAAGCAGTTAGATTCACCGAAAATAAGGAATCAACGCGCATTATAAACACAAGATATCAACAACTATTTCGGCATGCAACCCTCTCCATAAATACCACTGTTGTGGCATGCAACCCGACCCATATCAATTATCATGTATCATTGTTGCGGTGCGCAACCGGATCCTCACATATTATTATTTCAGCGTGCAACCCGATCCTCAATATCATTGTTGCGGCACGCAACCCGCTACTCAACATCATTTAATAGTATGATTCCCCAAACAATAATCACAATTAAGGGACATAAAAATAAGCAAATAGTTGACAAAAATCCCGGCAAGGGAAAGAATCCAACAAGTTCAACCAAACGTCCCGACAAGGGAATAATCAATAACGCTTTCTCTTTCTTACTTTTCTTACCTTATAATTCACTCTACTATTTTGAGTCAACGCTCCAAAGAATCAAGTCATTTCATATACTTTCCATATTCGTATCACAATCTGAACCAATGCTCCTAGGAATTAAATAGTCAGATCACCATTCACGGAGTTCTCAAACAAGTCATGATAATCACATTATAAGGACTCACGGTCATGCTAATCACCAATATATAGATACTCGTCACCATGCCTATGCAACGTACTCGATCACATAGCAATTAGCAACAAGACTCAACTCATATTCCTTCAAGTTAGGGTTAAACCAAACACTTACCTCAAAGCCTTGAAATCCACTTAATCCTCAACTATCGCTTTACCTCGCGGTTCTACCTCCAATTCGCTCGAATCTAATCACAAATTGCTTGAATGTATCAACAAAATCTAATGGAATTAATTTGAATGCATGAAAATGGATTTTCCAAAATTTTACTCAAAAATTCCCAAAACACCCCGGGCCCACGTGGTCTAAACCCGAGGTTCGAACCAAAATCCGATTAACCATTCCCCCACGAACCCAAATATATAATTTCTTTTGAAATCGGACCTCAAATCGAGGTCCAACTCCCCAATTTGTAGAAAACCTAGGTTCTACCCAAAAACCCTAATTTTACCAATGAAATTCCTTGAGTTTGTGTGGAAAACATGTTTAATGATGTTAATGATTGAAGGAATTGAGTAAACATCTACTTAAAAATGATTTGAGATGAAGTTTGCTCTTGAAAAATCGCTTATGGTGTTTGGATTTTGAAAGAATGGTGAAAAGTGATGCAAATTCGACAAAGTATAAAATTTGCTAGGCCTCGGATATGGGAATTGCGAACCTTGGTTCGCATTTGCGATCAAAATAGGGCTGGGAATTGCGATCCTTGGTTCGCATTTGCGAACGTAGGTCTGGTGGCCAAGTTTCACTTTTGCGAACATTCAATCGCATTTGCGATCAGGACCACTTCGCATTTGCGAACAGGGGCTTCGCATTTGCGACTACGGTCCATTTTTCTCAGCTTTCGCTTCTTCTCATTTGCGATGGGAATTCGCATTTGCGACTTCACATTTGCGAGTGCGTCTTCTCAAATGTGAAGATACCAGAACTGAGAAATACTAGCTTTTCAAAAATGAGGAAATGCAATCCGATGCCTATCCAAAAATCACCCAAGCCCTCGGGGCTCCAAACCAAACATGCACACAACCTCAAAAATATCGTATGGACTTACTCGCGCGATCGAATCACCAAAATAACATTATATACAATAGAAGCAAGCCTCAAAACACATGATTTTTATTCTAAACTTCATGAACTTTCAAACTTGGAACTTAGAGTCCGAAACACGTCAAACGACGTCCGATTTTGATCAAACTTCACAGAAAGCACTTAAACAATATATAAGAGTTGTACTGGGTGTCGGAACCAAAATAAGAGCCCGATACCACATTCTTTTAATCAATTTTATTTTCCATTTTCCTTAATAATTCCAAAAAAATAATTTCACAGAAAAATTCTTTCCTAGGGCTCTAGACCTCGGAATTCGACTCCGGGCACATGCCCGAGTCCATATTTTTCTACGGACCTTCCGAGACCGTCCAGTCTCTGGTCTAAGTTCGTTTACCAAAAATTTTGACCATAGTTAACTTTAATCATATTAATATCAAAATTCTTCAAATTTTTACAGAATTCACATATTTCAATATAAAAGTTTTCTAGCTACGCGCCTGGATTGGGCCTGCAAATTGAGGTGGGTAAAAATAAGGTTTCCAAGACCTCGAAAGCACATAGTGAATGAGGAAATAGGTGATGACCCTTTGGGTCATCACTTACTCCACCTCTAAAACAACCGTTCATCCTCGAACGGACAAAAGAAAGAAGTACTTTAGTTGGTAAACAGATGTGGATAGCGGCTTGGCATATCAGACTCGGACTCCTAGGTCGAGGCCTCTTGGGGCTGACCTCTCCACTAAACATGAACAGAGGGAAAACTCTTAGATGTCAACTGACGAATCTACCGGTCTAAAATAGCTACTGGCTCCTCCTCATAAGATAAATCCTTGTCCAACTGGACAGTGTTGAAGTCTAACACATGGGTAGCCACCTCTCCTACTCGATCAAGAATCTCAAACAGGCCAATGTATCTCGGGCTAAGCTTGCCCTTCTTCTCGAACCTCATCACGCCTTCATAGGCGACACACGGAGCAATACCCGCTCACCAACCATAAATGAGCTTAACGAAGCATCTCCTGAATGATCTTGACCTTGTCTAAGGCCTTCTGGATGTCTGTACCCAATAGTCGAGCCTCTCCCGGCTCAAACCATCCTACTGGAGACCGACATTGCCTACCATACAATGCCTCATACGGATCCATCTGAATGCAGGACAGGTAGCTGTTGTTGTAGCCGAACTCTGCTAAAGGCAAAAACTGGTCCCACGAGCCTCCAAAATCAATGACACAAGCTCGGAGCATATCGTCCAAAATCTGAATAGTCCGCTCGGACTGACCGTCCGTTTGGGGATGGAATGCTATGCTCAACTGAACCTGGGTTTCCAACTCTTTTTGAACCACTCTCCAGAAGTGCAAGGTAAACTACGTACCTAGGTCTAAAATGATGGATACCGGTACACCATGAAGGCGGACAATCTCTCTGATATAAATCTCAGCTAACCTCACGGATGAATAGGAGACTGCCACTGGAATGAAATGCGATGACTTGGTCAGCCTATCTATAATAACCCAAATAGCATCAAACTTCTTCTGAGTCAACTAGAGTCTAGTAATGAAATCCAAGGTAATCCTCTCCCACTTCCACTCGGGAAGCTCAATCCTCCGAAACAAAACACCGGGCCTCTGATGCTTATACTTGACCGGCTGACAGTTCAAACACCAAGCTACATACGCAACAATGTCTTTTTTCATCCTACGCCACCAATAATGCTGTCGCAAGTCCTGATACAACTTTGCGGCACACGGGTGAATGGAATACCGAGAACTATGGGCCTTCGCTAAGATCACCTCTCGAATCCCATCAACATTGGGCACACAAACTCACCCCTGCAATCTCAACACACCATAATCATCTAAGGTCACCTTCGTGTCACCTCCACGTTGCACTGTGTATCTTAGTACACACAAGTGGGGATCATCAAACTGCCAATCACGGATACGCTCCAATATAGAAGAACGAGAGACCGTGCAAGCCAATACCCTACTGGCTCAGAAATATCTAATCTCACAAATCGATTGGCCAAGTCATGCACGTCTAAAGCAAACGGCTTCTGGCCTACTGGGATATAAGCAAGACTACCCATACTGGCAGACTTCCTACTCAATGCATCGGCTACCACATTGGCCTTACCTGAGTAATATAGGATAGTAACATCATAATCTTTCAACAACTCTAGCCATCTCTTCTGCCTCACATTCAAATCCTTCTGCTTGAACATGTACTGAAAGCTCTTGTGTTCCGTGTACACCTTATACGTCACGCCATATAGATAATGTTTCCAAATCTTCAAAGCATGAACAACCGCTGCCAACTCTAGATCATAACCCAAGTGATTCTTCTCGTGGATCATCAAGTGTCTCAAAGCAAAGGCAATAACTTAGCCATCCTGCATCAATACTACTCCAAGCCCAGTACGAGAAGAATCACAACAGACTATGTAAGGCCCTAAACCTGTGGGCAAAACCAATACCGGTGTCGTGGTTAGAGCTGTCTTGAGCTTCTGAAAAGATCACCTCACACTCATCGGACCACATGAACTGGGCACCCTTCTAGGTCAATCTGGTCATCGGGGGCTACAATAGAAGAAAATCCCTCTACGAACCAACAGTAATAACCTACTAACCCTAAGAAACTCCAAATCTCTGTCACTGAAGCTGGCCGAGGCCAATTCTTGACTGCCTCAATCTTCTTCGAGTCCACCTGAATACCTCTACTAATACAATATGACCCAGAAATGCAACTGAACTCAACCAAAACTCGCACTTCGAAAACTTAGCGTATAACTGACTATCCTTCAGAGACTGAAGAACCACTCTAAGGTGAAGCTCGTGCTCTTCCTTGCAGCGGGATTACACCAGAATATCATCAATAAAGACTATCACGAAAAAGTCTAGATATGCCTTGAACACTCGGTTCATCAACTCCATAAATGTTGTTGGGGCATTGGTTAAACCAAATCACATGACTAAAAAATAATAGTGCCCATACAGAGTGCAGAATGCTGTCTTAGGGACATCAGGCTCCCAAATCTTCAACGGATGGTAGCCAAATCTCAAGTCTATCTTTGAGCACACCTTTGCTCCCTGAAGCTGGTCAAACAAATCATCAATCCTCGATAGTGGATACGTTTTCTTTATCGTCACCTTATTCAACTACCGGTAATTAATACACATCCACATCGAACCATCCTTCTTCTTCACAAATAACACCGGTGCACCCCAAGGAGAAACACTAGGCCTGATAAAACCCTTCTCTAGTAAATCCTGCAACTGGTCCGTTAACTCATTTAACTCTAGTGGGGCCATATGATACGGCAGAATATAAATGGGTTGCGTGCCTGGGGCCAAATCAATACAAAAATCAATATCCCTGTCGGGCGGTATACTCGACAAGTTTGAAGGTAAAACCTCGCGAAACTCCCGAACAATAGGAACAGAGTCAATAGAAGGAACCTCTGTGCTGGACTCGTGAACATACGCCATATAAGCCAAACACCCTTCTCGACCATGCATCGAGCCTTAACATATGAAATAACATTGCGGGTGGCATGACCCGGGGTCCCTCTCCACTCTAGTCGGGGCAATTCCGGCAAAGCCAAGGTCACGGTCTTGGCATGACAATCTAAGATAGCATGATACAGGGACAACCAATCCATCCCCAATATAACATGGAAATCCACCATATCTAAAAGCAATAAATCTACACGGGTCTCAAGACCCTCAAGCACAACCACACAGGAACGATGCACCTGATTGACTACTATGGAGTCCCCACCGTGTAGATACATAAACAGGAATGTCCAAAGCATAACTAGACATAGGCTGGTAGGGTGAAAAATTGGACAACATATATACATATGTACACTCAGGGTTAAATAGTACCGACGCATCACATCACAAAAAAAAAATAGTATCTGTAATGACAGCATCTGACGACTTGGCCTCTGGTCTGGCTAGAAAAGCATAAAAATGGGCCTCATCCCCAACTCCCTGAACCATGTCTCTAGGATGATCAACTACTGGCTGACCCCTACCTCTGGTGGTCTGGCCTCAACCTCTACAGTCTCGACCACTACATCTATAATCCTTACCCCTACCCCTAGCTTGCTGGGTAGCTATGGGTTACCTGGTGCCTGAATCATGGGGCGAGGACCCTACTACCGCGACTGTGTACCCCTCAATATCGGGCAAGCTCTACTGATGTGACCATACTTACCACACTCATACCATCTATCCGTACGATGAGACTGGCCCTGATGACCTCAATGACCTCCACGAAAACTCTAAAGAGGCGGTGTACTGATGGGAGATAGTGGTGCACTGAGTGACTGCTGATTGGAATACTACCCACGAAAACCACGAAAACCTGGCACACCCTGCAAAGTGTAACGATCCGATCGGTCGTTTTGAGCCCCGACGCGTCATTTAGCAGATTGAGGCTATGAACAATTTCATCTCAGGTATATTGACTTGTGTGTATGGTCAGAATTAAAATTCAGGAAGTTTGGAGTCAAATCTAAATGGAAACTCTCATTTTGAAAGCTTAAAGTTGAAGAAATGAACTAGGATTGGAATTTTAAGTAAATGACCTCGGAATTGGGATCTAAAAGTTTCAGCATGCTCGTATGATGATTTTGAACTAGGGCGTATGTCCGGATTTGGTTTTTGATAAACCCGTGAGCATTTCGGCGTATATGATGGAAGTTAGTATTTTAGAAAATTTTCATAAATTTGGGTTGGAAGGCATTTTAGAGTTATAGATGTCCAATGGGATTCCGAGTCTGGGAATAGATCCGTATGGTGATTTTGGAGTTGGGAAAGCGATCGGAAGTGAATTCGGATGTCCGGAGGTCATTTTGAAGTATTTGGCTAAATATAGGAATTTGAAGGTTTATGAGAAAATTCGACCGTAAGTGAAAATTTTGATATCGGGGTCAGAATGTGATTCTGAAAGTTGGTACAAGTCCATAATGTCGAATGTGACTTTTGTGCAAACTTTGAGTCAATTCGGATCGATTTTGGTAGGAAAAGGGACAATTAATCTCTTTAAGGAAAGCTTAAGTTGGAAAAGTCAACCCAACGTTGACTTATGAGTTAGAGGTCTCGGAACTGAATTCCGATGATTCGGTTAGTTTCGGGGGATGATTTAAGACTTAGAAGCGCAATTGGAAGTAATTTTGGAGGTCCGGTGAAGAAGTTAGCCTATTTTGGCGAAGTTGAAATTTTGGCGGAATCCGATCGATGGGTGATATTTTGATCCGGGTGTCGGAATGGAATTCCGACAGTTGCAGTAGCTTCGTTAGGTGAGTTTGGATATGTCTGCAAATTTTTAGGTCATTCGGACATCGTTTGGTCGGGTTTTTGATCGAAAGTGTATTTTCGGAAGTTTTTGGAAACTTAGGCCTTGATTTGATGAAAATTGATGATTTTGATGTTATTTCGGCGATTTGATCACTCGAGCGAGTTCGTGTGATGTTTTAGAGTCAATGTGCATATTTGGTTTGGAGCCCCGAGGGCTCGGGAGTGTTTCGGAGGTGTCTCGGAATAATTCCGGACTTAGAAAATGGGCGGAAAATGCAAAAATATCTGCTGTAAACAGTGACCATGAACAGTGTCCATGAAACAGTGTCCATGAACAGTGCCCATGAAACAGTGTCCGTGAACAGTACCGTGAACAGTAACCATGATTTCGTGATTTGCCAATTTCGTGATTTTTGATATTTTTCGAGTTCTTTCGATTGGGTTATGTTCCATTAGCCTATTTTGATATATTTGTACTGATTTTGGCTAGTTTTGACGTGCGTGGATGCCGGTTCGAGGAGCTAAGGCGTCGCGCGCATGAAGCTTCTACCGGTTCGAGGTGAGTGGCAGTAGTAAATAATGTACTGAGGGTTTGAAACCCCGTACTAGCACTTCACAGTGCTATATTGAGATGAGACACGCGTTCCATGACGGGCGTGGTGACATGGTGATTGGGGGTTCGGACTTAGTCCTTCCCGACTAATAGTATATTGTGTGTTATGACTGATAATAAGTTTATAACTGTGCAATTGGGCTGATAGCCATGTTTGAGGCCTTGTGCCGATCTGTAGAGCATTAGGGAACCTATAGAGCTAGGTGACCCTTATATCGTGTTGGAAATATTCACTCAGCCGTAGCTCTAGCTGTATAGCATAATATGAGCCAGTACTAGATGTCTATATTGACTGAGATAGGGTCAAGGACCCACTATGAGATGTTATATTGGGCCTGAAAGGCCAAGTCTATATTGACCGAGACAGGGTCGAGGACCCACTGTGAGATATTATATTGGACCTGAGAGGCCAAGTATATACTGACTGGGATAGGGTCGAGGACCCATTATGAGGTATTATATATATATACCTATATTGGATCGGGCTGCACGCCGCAGCAGTATATATATTGGATCGGACTGCACGCCGCAGTAATATACATGTGGGACGGACTGCACGCCGCAGTATTATTGCGCTTGGGCTGTAGGAGCCCCTTCAGAGTCTGAGTCTGCACACATTCTCAGTGAGCGCTGTATATATTATGGGATCGGGCTGCGCGTCGCAGTAGTATAAATATATATACATATATATATTGGATCGGATTGCATGCCGCAATAATACATGTGTGGATCGGGCTGCACGCCGCAACATCATAGCGATTGGGCCTAGGGAGCCCCTCCGAAGTCTGTATACACCCCAGTGAGCGCCGTCGACGTTAAATGGAGCGGGCTGCGTGCCGTAGCGGTATATGTATTGGAGCGGGCTGTGCGCCGCAGCGGTATATGTATTGGAGCAGGCTGCGCGCCGCTGCATTATACTTATTCATATATATACTGAAATATTTATATGTTATAGATAGATGTATATGTCTCCATAAATTGAGATGGTTGTATACCGTAGTGGTACGAGCGAGGATGTGGTCAGTGTGGGACCTAGATGAGATAGATGTGGACTGGAGATCAGAGTACTCATTATAGTGATGACTAACTTGTGGAGGTTGCTTTAGAACTGTTTAGTGATAGTACAGGAGTTCTTATTTTCAGTTATTGTTTATTATTGTTACTCACCGAGTTGAAATATACTCACCCCACTCCCCTGCACTTTTTGTGCAGATATACAGGTTCAGGAGGGCAGTTGAGCTATCGGAACTGCTTTATTATCCCCATTCTGTGGAGACTTCGAGGTAGCTGCCAACGTCCGTAGTACTTGACCTCTTTCTTTTTATCATTTTGTTGTCTCCATTCTGGTTAGACTTGATTTTGTAGTATATCTCATTTGTAGAGGCTCAGACTTGTGACACCACGATTTGGTTGGGACTGTGTTCTTGTATTTCGGTTCTACACTTCTTGATTTGTTATGAAAACAGGCTAATCACGCCGATTAATCAGTATTAATTATACTTGGCTGGTTTAATTGGATAAGATGGTTGGGCTTGCCTAGCAATGTGTTGGGCGCCATCACGACCGGGGTTTGGGGTCGTGACACAAAGCCTGGAGGGCTAGCTGAAAGGGCCTGGAAGACTGACCCCTATCATAAGAATCCCTACCTCCAGATGAGGCACCACTGAATCGACCAGAGTGACGGGGTCTCTTGCCTGCCTTATAAATATACCCCTGTTGCGACCAAAACACTCACGCAAGTGTACGTGATCAACAAGTAGTATAGTAATAAGTAAAGTATCGTTCCCACAAGGAATTTTGATTAAATTATTGACTGATATTAAATTAACTTATTCTTAATTCGTACTATATCATTCGAAAATATATAAGAACCACTTTATAATACACTTAAAAATTCCACAATTATTTAAAATAAAATTACTACAACAGCTTCACTTTTATAACAATTTGGAAAAATATATTCCAGGGTCATGGACTTGCTAGTAATCATGTTACTTTTCTACTTATAATTGATTTATTGAATTATCCGGATTGTTGATTATAAGGTTAATAATATGCATAAGAATCTTTCAAGTTCTTATGAATCTATCCAAGTTAAATCAATACCTATATGTCTATGGTATTAATATTAACAAGAATGCATTTACAATTCTTATTCTTTAACCAAACAAGGCAATTAAGTATATGTCTATCTTAATTGCAAATCCTTCACCCAATGTCCGGGATTCAAATCTTGTTCTATTTGATTTTATATGCAACTAATAATTCCTTTGTCATGTTTAATTCAAAGTTCTTAAATAATATTTCATTGTTAGCTACGGAGTAAAATAATTAAGATCAAAATCAAATAAACAACCCATATCCATAACTTCAATAAAATCAATCTAAGCTTCAAATAGCAAGATCAACTAACATCCATGACCCTAGAATATTAGAGTATTTAGCTACTCATATTCATACTAAAATCAATAATATTAATATCAAACATACTACATACAAACTACAAGATGAAGGTTTAGATGAACTCTTTAATTTGTTTCTCCAAAGTCTTGATCTTCAATTCCTTGCTTAGCTCCAAGAGGACTTCAATGGTTTTTCTCCTCAAAATCTTCTCTCTAGAATGAATAGTGTAATTCCACTCTAATTCAATGTAAAAATCTGATCCCTTAATTATGCAACTTTTTCTTGTTTTATCCCTTAGTGGAATCCACCCCTTAGTGACAAAATTGTCACTCAATAATTGATTTCCAGAACTGGACTAGCGCGGGCGCGCTACTGCCTGCGCTAGTGGGGTATGTTTCTGTCCGAGTTTTTGGACTAGCGCGGGCGCGCTAATGCCCGCGCTAGTGGGGTTTATGCTCCTTTGTCCTCTTTCCTCAATTTTCCACATTGATTACCATCATAAATTCTCAAATGCTTAATTAACTCCTGTGAAACATTCAAATCACTATTAGAGCTAACTTTAACATTAATTATACTCATATGACAGTAAATTCTTCTTAATTTAGAGCATATATACAGGCTATATTACACAATTTAGCCCATTATCAACACCCCACACTTAATTTATTGCTAGTCCTCGAGCAATCACACTAAACTTATAAAGGAGTCATCAACTCAACCATTTTACCTTAATGCTTTACACGTAGAACAAAACTCATACATCACACCTAGTAATATAAAATTCTAGTTTCTGGACTAACTTTCAAGTGCTACACAATATTCACACTTCTTTGAAGTACTCTATACAGAGATCAAGATTTGCTTGTCTGTCACGAATCATATGCCCTCACAATTTTATCAACAATACATATATCAATATGTACATGAGAGTTCCATAATTATCTACAACAAGAAAGTTTCACTCACACTCACAAAAGAAGTCACATGCATGCAAGTGGTACCTTAAGCTTGCCCTTAAGGTAAATCTCTACTAATGCAGGCTTGTTCGATCAAAAATCAATTAGGACTTTTTCTTCTGGTTGTAATATGGCTAAGGGGCTGGTAGGATATATTTTTGGACTAGTGACTAGCACTCTTAAGCACTTTAACACATCACTCAATCATTTTAGCGCAAATTCTTCAATCTTAATAACAATTGCTTCATTCAATTCACTCCTAGCAATGTTCCATCTTTCTTTATGCACTGGCAGTAACAAAACAATATATATATATATATATATATATATATATATATATATATATATATATATATATATATATATATATATATTTTAATTGGTTCCGTTCACAAACCACCCCACACATAGTTCTTTCGGACTTTTTTTAGCGCTCATTTTACAAATAAAGTGCTTTAAGAGGTAAAGGGATCAAAAATAGCAATTAAGAACAAAGGAGGTATAGGCTTGTAATGTGGGTGCCAAATAAAGGTTTCAAGGCTAGAAATGGTTAACTAGGAATAGATTTTATTTGATTTAAGCAATTGAGTTCAAAAAGATCAAGGAAAGCATATCATCATTTTTAAAACCGAGTGTCACCTGAAATTTCGCTTCAATTCACATACTAGGCAAGTTCTAGACACACGTACACTACATGGACTATGCAAAAAATCTCACCACACATGGCATAAGACTCATTAAGATCAACTCATCAAGACATTCTATTATGAGTATTCATTTCAGTAGCAAACATGCAATTAAGGCACTTTCAGTAAAATTCCTTTAAAACTAGACATTATATTCTAGGATCTGGTGTGTTCAGGTGTATTAACAATAAGGATTCTCTTTCATTTTATAGCTTATAATTCTTTATTTTAATACACAAAGCAAAATTAAAACACAAATTAAAAACTACCTATGCCCGGTTTGAAAATAAACCCTTGGAAAAGAACCGTGGCTCAAAGAAAAACCAATGGGGATTTGTTACCTAGACAAAATATTGTACACTATCTACTCTATATGATACAAACATATATTTACAATAATACTAATTTGAACAATATTAAAACACCAAACATTCAACTTCAAAAATCCAAAACATCATCTACCTAAACAGTTATACTCCAAAACAATACTAATCAAAACAATACTAATGTTCTAACAATCCAAACAATACTAATATTCCAACAATAATAAACGAGCCAAAATAATCCACAATACTAAACAAGACAAAAACATTTATAGATATGCTGCAAAAGGGGCTCCTCCACCCCACACTTAAAATTGAAGACATGTCCCCATGTCTTCCATTAAAAGTATAAGTTTAAGCAAAGATACTTCCCCGAAGGCTCAATCTTGGTCAGAGACAGAATTGGCATCGACATTACATGCCCTACCCAAAGCTCGAAGCCAGCCCATTACCCGCTTTTCTGACTTCTTTTGTTGAGTTTGCATGTGCTCAACGCTCCCGGCCAGATCATTCACTGAAGTTTTTATTTGTTCTATTTCTTGCTCCATGCGGTCTAACCTTTATCCTCGAGTGGCCCGAGATGGGCCAGCAGCATCTGAAACCTGTGGTTCAATAGGTTGGGCTTCATCCCTCATCTCCGCATCAATAACTTCAGCTTGTTGGGTTTCCTCCTCATTACCATCGCTTTTGTTAGAATCATCACCAACTAAATCTGCTGCTTGAACGTCCTCTCTACCTGTGGTGACCCGTTCAGCCGTGAATGGATTCAATTGTCTCAATCGACCATCGATGTCTAGATTGTTTTGCACATTAGCTTGCAGACACAAGTGTGTTACCAGTGATGGATAATACATTCCATACCTTTGAACTCGAACTCTTTGGAACATCTCATTGTGTATCAATTGTGGTACATCAAACAATATTCCACTAATGAGGCACCAAATTAAGCAAGCTCGAGGTCTGTTCACCTCTGTCAGATTCTTTGATGGTAGCAAACGGCTTTTGATAAAGTATAACCAACACTTAGCTTCGAACTTGAGGGCGTTGGCATGAAACTTGCTCCCATACTTAAACCATTGTATTCGAGCCTCCGGTCGATAAATGATCTCAGTGAAGATTGACCATGGAGTATATTTGCTATTGTTTGCTGGGTATGCATCTATGGTCCTCTTGTCCCATGGTGGTAGCCTGTATGCTGCCCTAATTGTCTCCACGGATGCATTCACCAACCGCTTACGCACCGTAACATTCAAATCATCATGCTCCGGGAGGTTTGCATAGAATTCCCGCACAAGCATCACATTTCCAATTATTGGCTCTTCAAAGAATATGTCAAGTCCTCGCCTCCTTAATTCATTTGGTATGTTGGGGCAGTAATTTGCCAACGCAATAGCATCCATTGCTTGCTCCGGTATAATACTCTTGGCTTCTTTTTTATGA
Source organism: Nicotiana noctiflora (assembly GCA_032618575.1). Lineage (NCBI taxonomy): Eukaryota > Viridiplantae > Streptophyta > Magnoliopsida > Solanales > Solanaceae > Nicotiana > Nicotiana noctiflora. Next base: position 58,510 of record JASVEL010002499.1, on the reverse strand, counting down.
AATTTGTCCTCTGCCTTTGCAGATACAAATTTATGGTTGTTAAAGGGCCGGGCAGCAACAGATTTGCGTGGCCTTCCCCCAACATTTGTTGTGGCAGGGCGTCGGGATGAAGAAGCTGTTGTTGGGCGCTTACGAGGAGCCATTAGACCTGCCAAAAAGTGAATGTTAACATTATTCACTCGGGTGATCAATCCGGACTACTTAGACTTCATCATGGAATTGATCACAACACTGCCTTCATAGAAACATTTTATCAAACATGTTGTGAGCATGTTTGATATTAGGCCTTAAACAACATTGTACAACAATATTTTCATCCACAACAACCAAACAACATTACTACTTTACTAACTATATAACACTAAAATTTTCAGCCCAAATTAAGAATAAAATATGCCTCTATATTTTCTAATTATTGACATCTAACATTACAACTAAAATAGGGATGTTATTTCAATTTACCTTCTATATTCATATGAACAATAAAGTAAAGAAACAAAAATGTACATAATTATACTACTTACATGATTAATTCTAATATAAGTTACATAAATAAACTTAATCTATAAAATAAGAGGGAAACCTTTCTTTTTACAAAGAAAACGAAAAAAAAACGAAATAAATACAGAATAATAAAAAAAAATTTAGAAACATCAAAGAAAGCAAGAGAGAAAAGCTTACCTTAATGGAGATGGTCTTGGGAAATTTGGAAAATTGAAGAGTTGAGAAGTTGAGAGAAAAAAATTTGAGTGTGGAAGAAGAAGAAAGAAGAGGCGTTAGGGTTAATGTATTTAATGAGTGGATTGTTTTTTATGATTTTGGGGGTTGGGGTAGGTATATACAATTAAAAACCTTTAAAAAAATACGGACAATTAACTGGACTAGCACGGGCATTAGCGCGGCCGCGCTAGTCTAGCGCAAGTTACGGCAGAATGAAACCTCATTAGCGCGGGCACTAGCGCGGCCGCGCTAATGGGTTTGTTTTTTCAAATAAATATATATACACAATATAATCATACCTTAGCATCCCTCCTTGTTGTCCTACAATTATTAACACACAATTAACCCTAAATAAACTAAAAAAAAGAAAATAACACATAATAAAAATGACAAATATTGCTACTATTGGGTTGCCTCCCAACCAACGTCTGATTTACTGTCGCGACACGACTCCACAATTCATCAAACATCATTTAATCTATCGAGGTCTTGTGACGGTTAATGTCACCACCCCAATAGTGCTTCACCCTTTGTCCATTCACCAGAAAAGTTTCACTTGAGTTTATGTCCCTTAATTCGATTGCTCCATAGGGACTCACACTTACCACCACAAAAGGACCTGCCCAACGGGATTTATGCTTTCCCGGAAAAAGTTTCAACCTAGAATTGGATAACAGAACTTGTTGCCCCGGCTCAAACTCACGATGTTGGATATGCTTATCGTGCCATCTCTTGGTCCTTTCTTTATATAATTGGGCATTTTCATAAGCGTTCAACCTAAACTCATCAAGTTTGTTGAGTTGTAGCAGCCTTTTTTCACCAGCTAAATCCATATGCACACTTAACTTTTTAATTGCCCAATACGCTTTGTGTTCAAGTTCAACAGGCAAATGACATGCCTTTCCATAAACTAACATGTATGGAGAAGTACCAATTGGAGTCTTATATGCAGTTCGGTAGGCCCACAAAGCATCTTCTAATTTAACAGACCAATCTTTCCTGTTTGCATTAACTATTTTCTTCAAAATCTGTTTTATCTCTCGATTAGATACTTCAACTTGACCACTCGTTTGAGGGTGGTACGCAGTAGCAACCTTGTGTCTTACCCCATATTTTGATAACACATTTTTAAGTAGTTTGTTGCAAAAGTGTGTTCCTCCATCACTTATCAACACCCTTGTAGTTCCAAAGCGTTTGAAAATGTGTTTCTTCACAAAACTTACCACAACTTTTGCATCATTCGTAGGAAGAGCAATGGCTTCAACCCACTTAGACACATAGTTGTGACGACCTGGCCCGTCGCCACGGGAATTTCCACCCCGTTATGTTGTAATTACATATTTCCTGCTTTTATATCGGTGTTAGAGTCTATCGGGGGAGTTAGGAGTGAATTGGATTGAAAATGAGGCATATAGCCTTTTTGAATGAAACTTGAATAAGGAAAGTCAACCTGGAGTTGACTATTTAGTTAGAGAGCTCGGAATCGAATTCTGATGATTCGGTCAGCTCCGGGAGGTCATTTGTGAGCTAGGGGAGCGATCGGAATTGAATTTGGAGGCCCGGTGTAGAAATAGGCTTGAATTGGCTAAGGTTGAATTTTGGCGAAATCCGAACGGTAGGTGAGATTTTGATCCGGGGGTCGGAATGGAATTCCGACAGTTGCAGTAGCTGCGTTAGGTGATTTTGGATGGGCCTGCAAAATTTCAGGTCATTCGGACGTCGTTTGGTCGGGTTTTTCATCGAATGTGTAATTCGGAAAGTTTTAAGAAATTTAGGCTTGAATCCGTGTGTAATTGGTGATTTTGATGTTTAGGATGGTGTTTTTATGATTGGAACAAGTTCGTATCGTGTTTTGGGGTATGTTGGTGGTTTTCGTTGGGGTCCCGGGGGCCTCGGGGTGAATCCGGACCATCATCCGGCGTTTGGAAGCAAGAAATGGTCTGCTGAAATCTGCAGATCACTGGGCATAAAATAAGCCTTCGCGTTCGCGAAGGAAGGTTCCGCGTTCGCGAAGGCCAGGTTCAGTAAGGCATCGCGTTCGCGAGGTCAATGCCGCGTTCGCGAAGGTTGAGGCCAGTTGGTCATCGCGTTCGCGATGGGTGGGTCGCGTTCGCGTAAGAGGGAAAGGAAAGGCATCGTGGACGCGTGACTTCACGTCGCGTTCGCGTTGAGTAAAAGTCAGGAGGCTGAGGATTTGATCTTCGCGGACGCGTGAGAGAGTGCCGCGTTCGCGATGAAGAAGAGGAGGAAGGCATCGCGTTCGCGTGATAGGCGTCGCGAACGCGATGAAGAAATGAGGCAGGCAGTGAAGTTAAGTTCAGAACAGAACCAGTCGCGGGTTTAATACCCAAAGACGCCATTTTTGAGTTCTAGAGAGAGAAACTCACGGGAATTGCTGGAAATTCATTGGGGATTCGTTGGAGGTAAGTTTTGTGGCTTAATTACATCATTTTAACATGAATTCATGGGTTAAATTTCTGTAAATGGAAGATTAAAGGTGGGTTTGAACCCTAGGCCTAAATTTAAGAAAAACACTGATTTGAGTGGGCAAATGGAGTCCGATTTTGGTAAATTTTATATGCCTAGACTCGTATCGAGGTGAGGATTCCGAATATGTGATTTTTGTAATTTTTCGACAAGTGTACCAAAAGTCGGGTTTTGACAACTTGTGGGTTTTGATATAAATTGGGTTATTTCGAATGAATTTCGTGAAATTAGCGTATATTGATGCATTCTCTATGATTTTGAGCAGATTTGGCACCCGAGGAGATTGATTTGCGAGGCAAGCGCAAGGCGGATTGAAGCTTCTACCGGTTCGAGGTGAGTGGTAGTAGTAAACAATGTACTGAGGGTTTGAAACCCCGTACTAGCACTTCACGGTGCTATATTGAGATGAGACACACGTTCTACGACGGGCGTGGTGACATTGTGATTAGGGGTTCGGACTTAGTCCTTCCCGGCTAATAGAATACTGTGTTGTATGACTGTTACTGAGACTATAGCTGTACAATTGGGCTAATAGCCATGTTTGGGGCCTTGTGCCGATCTGTAGAGCATTAGGGAACCTATAGAGCTAGGTGACCCTTATATCGTGTTGGAAACATACACTCAGCCGTAGCTCTAGCTGTATAGCATAATATGAGCCCGTACTAGATGTGTACATTGAGAGAGATTATCTAGGGTGGAATTCCTGTTCTAGCTGAGTGGGCCTGAAAGGCCAAGTCTATATTGACTGAGACAGGGTCTAGGACCCACTGTGATATATTATATTGGGCCCGAGAGGCCAAGCATATATTGATTGGGATAGGGTCGAGGACCCATTATGAGGTATTATATATATATACCTACATTGGATCGGGCTGCACGCCGCAGCAGTATATATATTGGATCGGACTGCACGCCGCAATAATATACATGTGATATACATGTAACATACATGTGGGACGGACTGCACGCCGCAGTATTATTGCGCTTGGGCTGTAGGAGCCCCTTCGGAGTCTGAGTCTGCACACATTCTCAGTGAGCACTGGTGTATATTATGGGATCGGGCTGCACGCCGCAGCAGTATAGAGATATATACATATATATATTGGATCGGACTGGCACGCCGCAGTAATATTTGTGTGGATCGTGCTGCACGCCGCAGTATTATAGTGCTTGGGCCTAGGGAGCCCCTCCGAAGTCTGTATACACCCCCAGTGAGCGCCGTCGACGTAAATTGGAGCGGGCTGCGCGCCGCAGCGGTATATGTATTGGAGCGGGCTGCACGCCGCAGCATTATACTTAGTCATACCCTACTATTTACTTAAATACTTATGCATTATAGACATAAGTATGTGTCTTTATATGTTGAGATGGCCGTACACCGTAGGGGTACGAGTGAGGGTTAGTTCAGTGTGGAATCTTGTAGAGATAAACGTAGATTGGAGGTTAGAGTACTACTATAGTGATGACGTACCTGTGAGGGTTGCCTTAGAACTGCTAAGTGATAGCACAGGATTTCTTACCTTCAGTTATTATTTATTATTGTTACTCACTGAGTTGAAATATACTCACCCCACTCCCTGCACTTTCTGTGCAGATCCACAGGTGCCCGAGAGCAGTTGAGACATTTTAGCTGCTGATCCTTGTCTACTTTTGCGGAGATTACGAGGTAGCTGCCAGCATCCGCAGAGCTTGTCTTCTCCTTCTTTATCATCTTGTTGATTTCCTATTTGCCTAGACTTGGTTGTATTAGGATGCTATTCTGTAGAGGCTCAGTCTCGTGACACCACGATATGGTTGGGACCGTATTTTGTATGTATTGCGTTTATCTTATTGAATTGAACACTCGCTGTTTAAGTTTAACTGGATTAATTAGAATTAATAATTGGTTGGATTAAGAGATAATATGGTCGGGCTTGCCTAGCATTGTGTTGGGCGCCATCACGACCGGGGTTTGGGTCGTGACAAGTTGGTATCAAAGCCTAGGTTAACAGGTCTCGCGAGTCATGAGCCGGTTGGTAGAGTCTCGCGGATCGGTGCGGGGACGCCTATACTTATCCTCGGGAGGCTGCAAACCTATTTAGGAAAAGTTTCAATTCTTGGAATTCTTGTCGTGCGATTACTTTTGACTTGAACTGAACTTTGACATTCTATTCTCTCGCGGATGGCGAGAACTCGATCATCCGGACGTGGAGGACGACCACCACTACCACCTACTAGAGGTCGTGGACGCGGTCGTGGACGTGGCAGGGGTAGGGCAGCTGAGGCAGTGCCAGCTGACCCACAGCCTCCAGTTGCTGAGATCCCAGCAGTACCAGTTCAGGCACCAGCTGTGCCCATTGTTATTCGGGTTCTACAAGAGACCCTAGCTCAGATATTAGCGTTTTGCACTCGCTTGGCACAGGTAGATTCAGCTACCACCGCAACAGCTACATCAGGGACCAGGGTGTGAGCACGTGATTTTTGCACTATGCAATAAAATTCCAAGATTAGAATAAATAATATTTTTGGGTGCAATTACATATCTTGATTGAAATTAGATACATTTGTGTGATTGAATAATTAGAAATTAAAATTAGAAAATAAAAAATATAGGTTAAATACATGCATTTTGAATTAAGTAGTTAAAAAGAAATACTAGATAAGTGTCGTCGGATGCTTCGTACGGCAGGGATATTGGAGTCCAGTGGGGTATCTTTCACTACCTTTCAGTTTCAGGGACCGGCCTTCGCTTGGTGGGAGGCTTATGAGCGCCGCAGGCCAGCCGGAGCAGCACCACTATCATGGCCGGAGTTCTCCACTATGTTTTTGGAGAAATGGGTGCCTCGATCTCGGAGAGAGGAGATGCGTAGGCAGTTTGAGGGTCTCCGTCAGGGGGACATGTCAGTGTCAGAGTATGAGATCAGGTTTACAGAGTTGTCCGGATATGCACCGTGGTTGGTTCATTCCAACAGAGAGAGGATTGGGCGCTTCGTGGACGGCCTCATTTATCCCATTCGTATTCCGATGACTCGGGAGAGGGTTTTGAGTCGTACATTTGAGGATGCTGTGGATATTGCTCGCGACATTGAGACGGATCGTCGCGAGGGAGCGGGATGAGAGGGAGGCCAAGAGGCCTCGAGGAGCGGCTAGTTCCGGTGGCACTCGGACCGAGAGGCAGAGTCAGCAGAGTCGAGGTCGCTCTTTCGGGTCTTCGCGGTCGGGCCGCTCGGATCGTCGCGGATGGTCACCTAGACCGGGGTTATCGGGGTTCGCACCGAGCAGACCATCTCTCGGTGCCATGCCAGCTCAGAGTTCTTCACAGGCCCCTATCTGCTCAGGGTTCATCTCGGCCTAGTTCATCGGTTGGCCACTCCAGCGCTAGAGGTCATTATCAGTCTCAGGTACCCGGCACCGGGGAGTTGCTACGAGTGCGGAGAGTTTGGGCACCACCGTAGGGAGTGTCCCCGTCTTGTTTCCGGATCTTATCAGCAGAGGGGGCAGCCCTCGTCATCTGGTCCTTCTACTTCAGCACCCGCCCCACCAGCTAGGGGTGAGGGTCAGACAGCTAGGGGTCGCTCTCGAGGGGGAGGCCGATCAGGCGGACAGGCTAGATGCTATGCTTTTCAGGGCCGATCTGAGGCTGTTGCTTCTGATGATGTCATTACAGGTATTATTTCAGTCTGCCACAGAGATGCCTCGGTATTGTTTGATCCCGGTTCTACTTATTCTTATGTGTCTACATATTTTGCTCCTCATTTGGGCACGACCCGAGGGAGTCTTGAGCTGCCAGTGCATGTATCTACCCCGGTAGGGGATACTATTGTTGTGGACCACGTATACCGGTCCTGTTTGGTCACTATTGGAGGTCTGGAGACCCGAGTAGACCTGTTGCTTCTCAGCATGATTGATTTTGATGTTATATTGGGCATGGACTGGCTATCTCCATGTCATGCTATTCTGGACTGTCATGCTAAGACGGTCACTTTGGCTATGCCGGGCATTCAGAGGATCGAGTGGCGAGGCACGACTGAGTATGTACCTAGCAAGGTAATATCTTTCCTCAAGGCCCAACGAATGGTTGGGAAAGGATGTCTCTCTTATTTAGCATTTGTGCGGGAGGTCGAGGCCCAGGCTCCCAGTATTGATTCTGTTCCCATTGTGCGAGACTTTCCTGATGTGTTTCCCTCAGACCTGCCGGGCATGCCGCCGGACAGGGATATTGATTTTGGTATCGATTTGGTGCCAGGCACTCAGCCTATTTCTATTCCTCCGTATCGGATGGCACCAACTGAGTTGAAGGAATTGAAGGAGCAACTCCAGGAACTCCTAGATAAGGGGTTCATTCGGCCGAGTGTGTCGCCGTGGGGTGCACCGGTCCTGTTTGTTAAGAAGAAGGACGGATCTATGAGGATGTGTATTGACTATAGGCAGCTAAACAAAGTAACAGTGAAGAATAAGTATCCTCTTCCTCGTATTGATGATTTATTTGATCAGCTCCAGGGAGCTAGGGTGTTCTCGAAGATTGATCTTCGTTCAGGCTACCATCAGCTGAAGATTAGAGAGTCTGACATTATGAAGACTGCATTCCGGACCAGATATGGTCACTATGAGTTCCTTGTGATGTCTTTTGGGCTAACCAACGCCCCAGCAGCATTTATGCATCTGATGAACAGTGTATTCAAGCCGTATCTTGATTCATTTGTGATCGTATTCATTGATGACATACTAGTCTACTCTCGTAGCCGGGAGGAGCATGCTCGACACTTGAGTATTGTGTTGCAGAGATTGAGAGAGGAGAAGCTGTATACCAAGTTCTCCAAATATGAGTTCTGGCTTGAGTCCGTGGCATTCTTAGGGCACGTGGTGTCCCGTGATGGTATTCAAGTAGATCCGTGGAAGGTCGAGGCAGTGTAGAGTTGGCCCAGACTGACCTCAGTTACTAAGATCCGTAGCTTTCTAGGATTGGCAGGGTATTATCGCCGATTTGTTCAGGGGTTCTCTTCTATTGCTTCACCCTTGACTAGATTGACTCGGAAGGGTGTTCCTTTCTTATGGTCCGAGGAGTGCGAGGAGAGCTTTCAGAAGCTCAAGACAGCACTGACCACAGCACCAGTCTTGATTCTACCGACAGCTTCAGATTCTTATACTGTATATTGTGATGCCTCAGGAGTGGGCATTGGTTGTGTGTTGATGCAGGAGGGTAGGGTCATTGCTTATGCTTCTCGTCGGTTGAAGCCCCACGAGAAGAACTACCCTGTTCATGATTTGGAGCTAGCAGCCATAGTTCATGCTTTGAAGATTTGGAGGCATTACCTGTATGGTGTCTCTTGTGAGGTGTTCACGGATCATCGCAGCCTTCAGCACTTATTCAGACAGAAGGACCTTAATTTGAGACAGCGGAGGTGTTTGGAGTTGCTTAAGGACTATGATATCACTATTTTGTATCATCCGGGGAAGGCCAATGTGGTGGCCGATGCCTTGAGTCGGAAGGCGGTTAGCATGGGCAGGCTTAGCTTTCATCCCAGTTGGGGAGAGGCCATTTGCTTATGATGTTCAAGCTCTAGCCAATCGGCTAGTGAGATTAGATATTTCGGAGCCGAGTCGGGTGTTGGCTTGTGTTGTTTCTCGATCTTCCTTATATGATCGCATCAAGGAGCGACAGTATGATGACCCACATTTGCTTGTCCTTAAGGACAGAGTGCAACATAATGATGTTAGAGATGTGACTATCGACAGTGATGGTGTTCTGAGGATGGAGGGCCGTATATGCGTGCCCAATGTTGATGGTTTGCGGGAGTTGATACTTGAGGAGGCACACAGGTTCGCGGTACTCTATTCACCCAGGTGCCGCAAAGATGTACCAAGACTTGAGACAGCACTATTGGTGGAGGAGAATGAAGATGGATATTGTTAGGCATGTAGCTAAGTGCCTCAATTGCCAGCAGGTCAAATATGAGCATCAAAGACCGGGCGGTGTTCTTCAGCGTATGGCTATTCCCGAGTGGAAATGGGAGAGGATCACCATGGATTTTGTTACTGGGCTCCCTCAGACAGCGAGGAAGTTTGATTCTGTATGGGTGATTGTCGATCGGCTGACCAAGTCCGCACATTTCATCCCAATTAGTACTACTTACTCATCGGAGCGGTTGGCAGCGATCTTTATTCGGGAGATTGTCAGGTTGCATGGGGTCCCAGTGTCTATTATATCTGACAGAGGCACTCAGTTCACTTCTCAATTTTGGAGAGCATTTCAGCGAGAGATGGGTACGCGGGTCGAGTTGAGTACATCATTTCACCCCCAGACAGACGGACAGTCTGAGCGCACTATTCAGATCCTGGAGGATATGTTTCGAGCATGTGTGATTGACTTTGGTGGTTCGTGGGATGAATTCTTACCACTTGCTCAGTTTGCCTACAACAACAGCTACCAGTCGAGTATTCGGATGGCCCCGTACGAGGCATTGTATGGCGGACGGTGTAGATCCCTCGTGGGATGGTTTGAGCCTGGTGAGGATAGGTTGATAGGGACTGAGTTAGTCCAAGATGCTCTGGATAGAGCAAAGTTGATCCAGGAGAGGCTTCGTACAGCACAGTCTCGTCAGAAGAGTTATGCGGACCGTAGAGTTCGAGAGTTGTCTTTCATGGTTGGTGACAGAGTATTGTTGAAGGTTTCACCCATGAAGGGAGTCATGAGGTTCGGGAGGAAAGGGAAGTTGAGTCCCAGGTATATTGGCCCTTTTGAGATACTCAGGAGAGTTGGAGAGGTGGCATATGAGTTAGCCTTGCCACCCAGCTTATCCAGCGTTCATCCAGTATTCCATGTGTCTATGCTCCGGAAGTACATTGGAGACCCGTCCCATGTATTAGACTTCAGTACCATTCAGCTTGATGGTGATCTATCCTATGACGTGGAGCCTATTGCTATTTTAGGTCACCAAGTAAGAAAGTTGAGGTCGAAGGAGATTGCATCAGTTAAGGTTCAGTGGAGATGTCGACCCGTAGAGAAGGCTACTTGGGAGGTTGAGCAGGAGATGCGGAGCAGATACCCTCAGCTATTTGAGACTTCGGGTATGTTTCTTGACCCGCTCGAGGACGAGCGTTTGCTTAAGAGGGGGAGAATGTGACGACCTGGCCCGTCGTCACGGGAATTTCCACCCCGTTATGTTGTAATTACATATTTCCTGCTTTTATATCGGTGTTAGAGTCTATCGGGGGAGTTAGGAGTGAATTGGATTGAAAATGAGGCATATAGCCTTTTTGAATGAAACTTGAATAAGGAAAGTCAACCTGGAGTTGACTATTTAGTTAGAGAGCTCGGAATCGAATTCTAATGATTCGGTCAGCTCCGGGAGGTCATTTGTGAGCTAGGAGAGCGATCGGAATTGAATTTGGAGGCCCGGTGTAGAAATAGGCTTGAATTGGCTAAGGTTGAATTTTGGCGAAATCCGAACGGTAGGTGAGATTTTGATCCGGAGGTCGGAATGGAATTCCGACAGTTTCAGTAGCTCCGTTAGGTGATTTTGGATGTGCCTGCAAAATTTCAGGTCATTCGGACGTCGTTTAGTCGGGTTTTTCATCGAATGTGTAATTCGGAAAGTTTTAAGAAATTTAGGCTTGAATCCGTGTGTAATTGGTGATTTTGATGTTTAGGATGGTGTTTTTATGATTGGAACAAGTTCGTATCGTGTTTTGGGGTATGTTGGTGGTTTTCGTTGGGGTCCGGGGGCCTCGGGGTGAATCCGGACCATCATCCGGCATTTGGAAGCAAGAAATGGTCTGCTGAAATCTGCAGATCACTGGGCATAAAATAAGCCTTCGCGTTCGCGAAGGAAGGTTCCACGTTCGCGAAGGCCAGGTTCAGTAAGGCATCGCGTTCGCGAGGGCAATGCCGCGTTCGCGAAGGTTGAGGCCAGTTGGCCATCGCGTTCGCGATGGGTGGGTCGCGTTCGCGTAAGAGGAAAAGGTAAGGCATCGCGGACGCGTGACTTCACGTCGCGTTCGCGTTGAGTAAAAGTCAGGAGGCTGAGGATTTGATCTTCGCGGACGCGTGAGAGAGTGCCGCGTTCGCGATGAAGAAGAGGAGGAAGGCATCGCGTTCGCGTGAGAGGCGTCGCGAACGCGATGAAGAAATGAGGCTGGCAGTGAAGTTAAGTTCAGAACAGAACCAATCGCGGGTTTAATACCCAAAGACGCCATTTTTGAGTTCTAGAGAGAGAAACTCACGGGAATTGCTGGAAATTCATTGGGGATTCGTTGGAGGTAAGTTTTGTGGCTTAATTACATCATTTTAACATGAATTCATGGGTTAAATTTCTGTAAATGGAAGATTAAAGGTGGGTTTGAACCCTAGGCCTAAATTTAAGAAAAACACTGATTTGAGTGGGCAAATGGAGTCCGATTTTGGTAAATTTTATATGACTAGACTCGTATCGAGGTGAGGATTCCGAATATGTGATTTTTGTAATTTTTCGACAAGTGTACCAAAAGTCGGGTTTTGACAACTTGTGGGTTTTGATATAAATTGGGTTATTTCGAATGAATTTCGTGAAATTAGCGTATATTGATGCATTCTCTATGATTTTGAGCAGATTTGGCACCCGAGGAGATTGATTTGCGAGGCAAGCACAAGGCGGATTGAAGCTTCTACCGGTTCGAGGTGAGTGGTAGTAGTAAACAATGTACTGAGGGTTTGAAACCCCGTACTAGCACTTCACAGTGCTATATTGAGATGAGACACACGTTCTATAACGGGCGTGGTGACATTGTGATTAGGGGGTCGGACTTAGTCCTTCCCGGCTAATAGAATACTGTGTTGTATGACTGTTACTGAGACTATAACTGTACAATTGGGCTAATAGCCATGTTTGGGGCCTTGTGCCGATCTGTAGAGTATTAGGGAACCTATAGAGCTAGGTGACCCTTATATCGTGATTAGAAACATACACTCAGCCGTAGCTCTAGCTGTATAGCATAATATGAGCCCGTACTAGAAGTGTACATTGAGAGAGATTATCTAGGGTGGAATTCCCTGTTCTAGCTGAGTGGGCCTGAAAGGCCAAGTTTATATTGACTGAGACAGGGTCTAGGACCCACTGTGATATATTATATTGGGCCCGAGAGGCCAAGCATATATTGATTGGGATAGGGTCGAGGACCCATTATGAGGTATTATATATATATACCTACATTGGATCGGGTTGCACGCCGCATCAGTATATATATTGGATCGGACTGCACGCCGCAATAATATACATGTGATATACATGTAACATACATGTGGGACGGACTGCACGCCGCAGTATTATTGCGCTTGGGCTGTAGGAGCCCCTTCGGAGTCTGAGTCTGCACACATTCTCAGTGAGCACTGGTGTATATGATGGGATCGGGCTGCACGCCGCAGCAGTATAGAGATATATACATATATATATTGGATCGGACTGCACGCCGCAGAGTAATATTTGTGTGGATCGTGCTGCACGCCGCAGTATTATAGTGCTTGGGCCTAGAGAGCCCCTCCGAAGTCTGTATACACCCCCAGTGAGCGCCGTCGACGTAAAATGGAGCGGGCTGCGCGCCGCAGCGGTATATGTATTGGAGCGGGCTGCACGCCGCAGTATTATACTTAGTCATACCCTACTATTTACTTAAATACTTATGCATTATAGACATAAGTATGTGTCTTTATATGTTGAGATGGCCGTACACCGTAGGGGTACGAGTGAGGGTTGGTTCAGTGTGGAATCTTGTAGAGATAAACGTAGATTGGAGGTTAGAGTACTACTATAGTGATGACGTACCTGTGAGGGTTGCCTTAGAACTGCTAAGTGATAGCACAGGATTTCTTACCTTCGGTTATTATTTATTATTGTTACTCACTGAGTTGAAATATACTCACCCCACTCCCCTGCACTTTCTGTGCAGATCCACAGGTGCCCGAGGAGAGCAGTTGAGACATTGTAGCTGCTGATCCTTGTCTACTTTTGCGGAGATTACGAGGTAGCTGCCAGCGTCCGCAGAGCTTGTCTTCTCCTTCTTTATCATCTTGTTGATTTCCTATTTGCCTAGACTTGGTTGTATTAGGATGCTATTCTGTAGAGGCTCAGTCTCGTGACACCACGATATGGTTGGGACCGTATTTTGTATGTTTTACGTTTCGGTTATCACCTGATATGATTAACTACTGTTTAAGTTTAATTTATTTAATAATTGGCTGGTTTAAGAGATAATATGGTCGGGCTTGCCTAGCATTGTGTTGGGCGCCATCACGACCAGGGTTTGGGTCGTGACAATAGTCTACTGCAACCAGAATGTATCTATGTCCATTAGAACCTGGAAATGGCCCCATGAAGTCAATTCCCCATACATCAAACAATTCCACTACCAAAATATTCTGCAAAGGCATCACATTTCTCTTTGTGATTGTACATGTTCTTTGACACCTGTCACAGGTTTTAACAAACGCATGATCAACTTTAAATAGGGATGGCCAGTAAAAACCTGATTAGAGAACCTTTTGTGCTGTTCTATCTCCACCATGATGACCTCCATATGAAGAAGCATGACAGTCGTGCAATATGGCATTCATTTCTTCTTCAGGGACACATATTCTTACCAATTCATCAACACATTGTTTGTAGAGAAAGGGCTCGTCCCACATGTAGGATTTCACGTCATGAAAAAATCTTCTCCGTTGATCAGCTGTGATATCTGATGGCATCACCCCACTTGCAATATAATTTACGAAGTCAGCATACCATGGAGTTTCATTAGATGTGATGGCTAACAGATGTTCATCTGGAAACGTTTCTTTTATTGAGTCCCCTTCAATCACATGACCCCTGTTTTCCAATCTGGACAAATGATCTGCCACTTGATTCTCCGTACCTTTTCTATCTCGTATCTCCAAGTCAAATTCCTGCAAAAGAAGAACCCATCAGATTAGTCTTGGCTTTGCATCTTTCTTTGCGAATAGATACTTGATAGCCGAGTGGTCAGTATAGACTATGACTTTAGTACCTACTAGGTAGGACCTAAAATTGTCAAATGCCCATACTACTGCAAGTAACTCTTTTTCGGTGACAGTGTAATTCATTTGAGCAGGATTGAGAGTTCTGCTTGCATAATGAATGAAGTAAAAGATTTTCTCCTTTCACTGTCCCAACACAACACCAATGGCTATGTCACTTGCATCACACATTAAATCGAAAGGCAATTCCCATTCTGGGGTAACAATAATTGGTGCAGTGACTAATCTTCTTTTAAGCTCTTCAAATGCTTTCAAACAAGAATTATCAAACTTGAATGGGGTATCTTTCTCAAGGAGCCTGCAAAGAGGAGGTGAAATTTTGAGAAATATTTAATGAAGCGTCGATAAAAACTTGCATGGCCCAGAAAAATGCGTATGCCCTTGACAGATATTGGTGGGGGAAAATTTTCAATTGCTTCCACCTTTGTTTTGTCTACTTGCAATCCATTCTTGGACACTTTGTGTCCTAGGACAATACCTTCTCTTACCATGAAATGGCATTTTTCCCAGTTTAGGACCAAGTTAGTCTCTTCACATCTAGCTAGCACTTTATCGAGGTTCGTTAAACATTTATCAAAAGAACATCCGAAAATAGAGAAATCATCCATAAATACTTCTACAAACCTCTCGACCATATCATTGAAAATGGCCATCATGCACCTTTGAAATGTCGCAGGTGCATTGCAAAGACCAAATGGCATTCTCTTGAACGCATACGTGCCATAAGGACACGTAAAAATGGTCTTTTCTTGGTCCTCTGGGCTATAGTAATTTGATTGTATCCAGAGTAACCATCCAGGAAGCAGTAGTATTCCTGGCCAACCAATCTATCAAGCATTTGGTCCATGAATGGGAGAGGAAAGTGGTCCTTCCGGGTGGCATTATTCAATTTTCTATAGTCAATGCAAATTCTCCATCCTGTAACAGTTCTTGTTGGGATTAAATCATTATTCTCATTAACTATCACAGTTATTCCTCCTTTATTAGGGACATATTGCATTGGACTCACCCATTTGCTGTCAGAGATAGGGAATACAATACCTGCATCAAGCCATTTGATCACCTCTTTTCTTACCACTTCTTTCATGTTGGGATTTAGGCGACGTTGGTGTTCTATACTTGGCTTGTGTCCTTCCTCCATTAGGATTTTGTGCATGCAAAAAGCAGGACTGATACCTTTGATGTCTGACATTGTCCACCCAATGGCTTTCTTATGCTCTCGTAATACTCTCAATAATTTTTCCTCCTGCAATTTAGATAAATCAGAAGAAATGATAACATGCAATGTATCAGAACTACCCAAATAAGTGTAATGCAAGTGAGATGGGAGTGGTTTAACTTCCAATTTCGGTGCTTCCTCAATTGATGGCTTTGGAGGAGGTCCATGTGGCCTGTTTAACGGTTCAAAGGGGTATGTCCCTTGCAAGTACGCACAAGATGTATCAAGGATGTACATTATCTCCTCAACCTCTTCATCAGTTGCCAATTTATCAAACATCGTAAGTGCTTTCTCTAACGAATCATCGAGATACACACTTGGATCACGATTTTGTTCATCAGCCTCAATAACTGTTATCATAGACAGTTCCTCATATTGACAGGGAAGTTGGATTACTTTGTAGACATTGAACATCGCTTCCTCATCATCTACCCTCAAGATCATCTTTCCTTATTTTACTTTGATAATTGCATCACCAGTAGCTAAGAGAGGTCACCCTAATATGATTGGAACCAATTCATCAGCTTCATAATCAAGAATAATAAAATCAGCAGGGAAGATGAAGTTTCCAATTTGTAGCAACACTTCAATCACCCCTTCAGGGTGTGCTATAGACCTGTCTGCCAGCTGTAACATCACAGTAGTTGGCCTCGGAGCTCCGAGACCCAATTGTTTGAATAATTATAAGGGCATCAAATTTATGATTGCCCCCAAATCACAAAGAGAACGACCCACATCAATATCACCAATGCGCACAGGAATTGTAAAGCTGCCCGGATCTTTAAGCTTTTAAGGAAGCTTGTTTTGGACCCTGGCAGTGTACTCCTCAGTAAGTGCAACTGTCTCATATTCAGTTAATCTTCTCTTGTGAGCCACTATATATTTAATGTACTTAGCATACTTAAGAATTTCACGAAGTACATCAACAAGTGGTATATTTAATTGAACCTGTCTCAACATAGAAATAAATTTACCGAACATGCGATCATCATTCTTCTTTTGAAGTCTCTGGAGAAAAGGTGGCGGTGGCCTTGGGATTTCTATTGGTTCAAGACTTTCAGTAGTCTTATTTGGCTCATTTGTTACTTTAGGGATAAACTCTCCCTCAGGCACAAACTTATCTTTCTTTTTCTTTGGCACTTCTTCAAGTTCTTTCCCGCTTCGAAGTGTAATAGCACTTACCCGAGGGTTCTTTTCTGTATCACTAGGGAGAGCTCCTGTAGGTCTAGTATTCTGACTCGTTGCTAACTGCCCCATCTGCCTTTCAAGATTTCTAACATCAGTCCTAAGCTGTTGATTATCAATCAACAACTTTTTCAATAAATCATTTATGCTCTCTTCCACTTGCTGAGGTGGTCTCTATGGTTGGTTAAAACCCCCTTGCGGTCTGTATTGATTTTGATTCTGCTGATTTCCACCCCATGAGAAGTTAGGATGATTCCTACAATTTGGATTGTAGGAATTTCCATATTGTGCATGCTGATTTGGTGGGCCTCTATTTTGTTGTCCCACATAATAGATGAATTCTTGATTCGTAGGGCACATATCACTTGTATGGCTATCACCACACATTTCACAGCAAATAGTCATCTGTTTCACCTGTTGCATGGGTTGTGGTTGTTGTATTGTCATCCTCATCATCTGATTGGATAGCCTTGCAATTTCAGCTCTCATTGCCGACACATCATCAAGCTCAAGTAACCCTGCTGATTTTTGTTTCAATGCCTTTCGTGAATCTCCATCACCCCTGCCACTTATTGTTATTTGAAGTGAATGTATTCAGCAAGTGTTGGATTTCAGTGTAAGATTTGGCCATGCAACTTCCTCCACATGCTGAATCAAGATTCTTCTTTGAAGCTTCATCTAATCCATCTACAAAAGTGTGACCGAACACCTCGTCTGTCTGGCATTGATGAGGACAGTCTCTGAGCAACTTCTTATACCTTTCCCATGTTTGACGAAGTGTCTCGCCGGAGCGTTGTTCAAACCCAAGAATTTGACTCCTCAGCATCTTTGTCTTCTTGGTGGGAAATAATTTAATTAAGAACTTCCTTGCTAAATCATCCCATGTGCGGATTGAATTTGATGGCTCCTTATTTAACCACTCCTTAGCTTCCCAAAGTAGAGAAAAGGGGAAGAGTGTCAGCCTTACATAGTCCTTGGAAACATTCGAATAATCGTAA
Source organism: Nicotiana noctiflora (assembly GCA_032618575.1). Lineage (NCBI taxonomy): Eukaryota > Viridiplantae > Streptophyta > Magnoliopsida > Solanales > Solanaceae > Nicotiana > Nicotiana noctiflora. Next base: position 40,896 of record JASVEL010002499.1, on the reverse strand, counting down.
GTATCCGTAATTTCTAGAAAATTCTGAATATGTCTTTGTGGATCTTCATGAGGTAGACCCACAAATTGCCCTGTAGACTGAATCAGCTGTACCATGTATTGTTTCAGCTCAAAGTGCCCAGTAATATCAGGTTTCACAATAGCCTGAGTCATATTAGCCAGAGTGGGTCTTGCGGCTTCAATCACCGCTTGTTCCTCATTTCCTGCCATCACTATTGGCTGTGGTTGAATTTGAATATTCAACTCTCCTTCTGTTCTATATTGAGCTTCCCCTCTCTCCTTGTTCTGTTAATTGTTCTTTCAATTTCAGGATCAAATGGAAAGAGATTGTTTCTGCTTCTGCTCCTCCGCATTCAAGAGAAGAACCTGTACAACACAAACAAAGAGATGAAAACTTCTTTTTATATTTTCTATTAACAACTACAAAATAGTAAAACAGTCAAGGAGCTAATTTCAAAATCCCCGGAAACGATGCCAAAAACTTGTTGCGACCAAAACACTCACGCAAGTGTACGTGATAGACAAGTAGTATAGTAATAAGTAAAGTATCGTTCCCACGAGGAATTTTGATTAACTTATTGACTGATATTAAATTAACTAATTCTTAATTCGTACTATATCATTCAAAAATATATAAGAACCACTTTATAATACACTTAATAATTCCACAATTATTCAAAATAAAATTACTACAACAGCTTTGCAATACTTTTATAACAATTTGGAAAAATATATTCCAGGGTCATGGACTTGCTAGTAATCATGCTACTTTTCTACTTATAATCGATTTATTGAATTATCCAGATTGTTGATTATAAGGTTAATAATATACATAAGAATCTTTCGAGTTCTTATGAATCTGTCCAAGTTAAATCAATATCTATATGTCTATGGTATTAATATTAACAAGAATGCATTTACAATTCTTATTCTTCAACCAAACAAGGCAATTAAGTATATGTCCATCTTAATTGCAAATCCTTCACCCGATGTCCGGGATTCAAATCTTATTATATTTGATTTTATATGCAACTAAGAATTTTCTTTGTCAAGTTTAATTCAAAGTTCTTAAATAATATTTCACTGTTAGCTATGCAGTAAAATAATTAAGATCAAAATCAAATAAACAACCCATATCCATAACTTCAATAAAATCAATCTAAGCTTCAAATAGCAAGATCAACTAACATCCATGACCCTAGAATATTAGAGTATTTAGCTACTCATATTCATACTAAAATCAACAATATTAATATCAAACATACTACAAACAAACTACAAGATGAAGGTTTAGATGAACTCTTTAATTTATTGCTCCAAAGTCTTGTTCTTCAATTCCTTGCTTAGCTCCAAGAGGACTTCAATGGTTTTTCTTCTCAAAATCTTCTCTCTAGAATGAATAGTGTAATTCCACTCTAATTCAATGTAAAAATCTGATCCCTTAATTATGCAACTTTTTCTTGTTTTATCCCTTAGTGGAATCCACCCCTTAGTGACAAAATTGTCACTCGGTAATTGATTTCCGGAACTGGACTAGCGCGCGCGCTAGTGCCGCGCTACTACCCGCGCTAGTGGGGTATCATTCTGTCCGAGTTTTTGGACTAGCGCGGGCGCGCTAATTCCCGCGCTAATGCCCGTGCTAGTGGGTTTTATGCTCCTTTGTCCTCTTTGCTCAATTTTCCACATTGATTACCATCATAAACTCTCAAATGCTTAATTAACTCCTGTGAAACATTCAAATCACAATTAGAGCTAACTTTAACATTAATTATACTCATATGACAGTAAATTATTCTTAATTTAGAGCATATATATATAGGCTATATTACACAATTTACCCCATTATCAACCCCTGTGGCAGAAGCATCTCGATCCTCTTGGCCACATTAGATGCATCCTGAAAAGTAATGTCACTACCCGCCTCTCTGTCCATTTGAAGATGAATATGCTGGATCAAACCATCACTAAATCTCCTCACCCTCTCCCTATCAGTGGGGAGTATGACGAGGGCATGGTGAGCTAGATCGATAAACCAGGTCTCATACTTGGTGATTGTGATATACCTCTACCGGAGGCGATCAAAATGCCTCCGATAAGCATCCCTCTGAGTAATGGGAAGAAACATTTCTAGAACAACGGGCATAGTGTGAGCACGTAATTTTTGCCCTATATGAGAATCACTCCAAAAAATTCAAAATAAAATAATTGTTGTTTGTTTACAATTGTTGTAAATTTTGTGTTATTGTTTGCATTTGTCGTTGCATGTTTATTTGTTTAAATTAAGAAAATACAAAAATATATTGCGTTTGCATTCTTAGGATTTAATCAAGTTTATTTGAAAAAAATGGAAAATACAAAAATATATTGCGTTTGCATTCTTAGGATTCAATCAAGTTTATTTGACAAAAATGGAAAATAACAAAACATATGTATTTTTTGCATTTTTTAGTATTTAATGTCCCAATTATGTGATTTTATTTTAAATTGGTGTGATATTTGTTATTAAAAGTTAATTAATATTTTTGATAAATTAATTTGGTTTTATAATATAAGTTAGGATTTTTAGAACTTAGTTTGAATTAATTAAATAAGGAAATAAAAGAAGGAAAGAAAAATTGGATAAAAAAAACAAGGCAACAAATGGACTGGGCTCTTTTACCCGTCCAAACAATGTCCAACCCAATCAAAATGCCCCAATACCTAGTTATCCGGCCCAACCCGTATCCATCTCCAACCCGCCCACTCATTAAACCAAAATACCCCCGTTTCATTTTGTAGTTTGATCACAGCCGTTGGTTTGACGTGATCCAACGGCATGCATTAATCCACCAATTTTAATATACCAAAACCCCCAAAATACCTAAGACCCATCTCATTTCAACCAAAGCCCCTTCCATGTTTATCATCTCCCTCAGAGATGAGTAGAAACCCTAGCAGCCGCCGGTCCAATCCACTGCCTAAAATCAGGCGGCAACAACGCCGCTGGCCACCAAAATTACACCCCTAAGCCACTTAACCACCCTGAACACGATTCTAAACCCCGTTTGGCTCAAATCTTCCCCCATCTTCTCAAATATTCATTTGAATATTTGAGCCAAATGGAAATCCATCCCAATCCACCCCAAACTTACACCAAACATGCCCCTGGCCTCCCTCACACCCAAACCACCCTTAGTTTGGTTCGAATCCAGCCCGAAATCATTGAGCCCCAAATCCGAACCAAGAACCCTAGAATTCTAAAATAGGGATTTTCATCCAATTTAAAGAGATGTGGGGGTCTAATAGACTTTAGTTGAGAGGTTTTCGTTTGAAAACATTTCAATTAAGGTCCGTTAGACTCCAAAATTCAAGTTCAGGTCCAAACGGCCAGATTCAGTTCGATCCTAATTTTTTCTCACTGTCGAGGTATTTTTATTCTATCTTTATTTATATTTGTTGTTAGTTTAGTTTGTGATATTATCCTTTTTTCGATTTTTTCTTTTTTTGATTAACTTTCTGTCCTCTTCTCAAAAGACCTTTTATTTGGTCAATGGTTGATTCTATTCGTTGGCTTAAATATGTTTGTTATAAGACACATATTTGATTCGATTGATGTCGTCGAATAATTAGTTTCGTATTTCCCCTGTTTTGCCCAAGAACTGTGAATCATTGATTTTTTGTCGATTATTTGTTGTCAATTATAGGTGTTGTAATTGATTAAACGAATGTCGTCGATTGGTTGTATATGTTTGTTTGGTTAGAACAAGGTGACAGTGATGTTGTCAATACTGCCTAGTTTGGTCCGAATCATCAATTGAATTGAAATTTTATTTGTTTATGGCTATATTCATAAATCTGAATTTGTTATGGCTGAGTCAAATTTAGCTGCAATTTAAATAGAAATTTCAGAGCTTGGTGGACTGCCACCCTTGAGCATGTGTTGAACCATTAGGGCATACCACAGTGCAAATACATCCTGGAAATGACACTAAGTAAGGGAAAGTCAGAAAACGATCTAGTTTAATATTAAAGGATAAAAATGCACATGAAAATGGTAGTGGAACCTGCTTTACAGTAGGATATTCACTGCATTTTTGAACTCTGGAGATTTTTTTAATAGGTAAAACCCATACTTAGACCAACTAAAGTAGAATAACATGGGAGGGAAGGAAAAAGGCAAAGAGGGATACATGTGCTAAAGGGAGAATACAAGCTGGAAAAGTAAAAGTTGGTTTATAAAAATGAATTGATTTTGTTCTTTAAATAGGGATACAAATCAGAGAATTAGAAAGGGGGAAAAAGGAAAATATACAAAGAGAGTTAAGAGATCGAGAATCTGAAAAAGGGCAATCGTATTTGAGAGTTAGAAAAACTAATAGTGAGGTCTCTTTTTTAAATCGGCTACTGTTTCATTGAAGCTTCAGCTTCTTTTCTTTGAGTTTCTGAAAACCAGAAACTGTTGTTCTACTGCTTTTGTTTCTTTCTGTTTCTGCCTGAGATTGCATTTGGTATTCCTGGGGTGTAAATTGGTTTTGCCTGAGTTTGCTTTTGAGCGTTACTGCTTCATTGGTTGATGCTGGAATTTATTCCAGTGGTTTCATTTTGTTCTTGAGGTTGTTTTTGTCGGTTTCATTTTGCTTCTTCTTTCCAAATTTGTTCTATTGATTGAACTGGGTTGGTGCTGTGGGAATTTGCTATTGAACCTGCTATTTGGCTGCTTGCACAAATGCTGCCTCTACTGATCTTCCTTTACTTTTCCTTTGTTTCAATTATCAGGTACACAACTATATCGGTATACCATGTAGTCAAACATTTGAAGCATGAATAAAAGATACCATGAGGCTCAAGGATTTTATTCTAGTTCGTTCACACTCTAAAGTTGTATGTATGCTAGATATTAGTTCAGTAGAAGCATATAAGTATTTGTAGTATTAACACTGTCTTGTAGCAATTTAAAATCTGCAAATTCATTCATATGCATGCTAATTGGGAAAATTAAAGATGTAACATGTATCCCTTTTCACTCTTAGCGTTGTTTCACTGTTTCATTCATGGCATGTTAAAAAAAAAATGAATATCAGGTTTCAATAGTCGGTAGTTTAAATTCTCTTAATAAATAATTTATTCACTTGGATCCGTAATAATAAGTTTCATTAGCTATTGAATTTCACTATTTTCGCCTTACTATAAAGCCTAAAACGTGCAATAGGGTAAATAAGTATCCGAATCAAATGGGATGGCCAGGTCCGGCTCCGCACCTTGCACGATTGAGCATGGGCCCAAAATTGACAAATAGATTATTTTCTTTACCTTCCTTATTTTTTCAGAATTGATACATTACATTAGTATATTTAGTAGCTAATAATTCGCAAGTGTGTAGATAACGTAGAATTTGTCTTTCCATTTTTAGAGAAAAGAAAAAAAAATATAATTATATTTCAGGGTATTCTTTAAAACAAGATGAGGCACACCCTGCAAAACAAGCTGCAAATTACGAGGCCCTCAACAAATATACATAATAAACAAATAGATTTCGGAATTAGCCGCTTAGCGAATTTCGCGGTTTTTTCCCAAAAATAATAATGTGTTAGCATCTTTAGGCACGTATTTAATAAAATTACCTCCCTAAACTCGGTTACACATTTATGTGACCCAAATCTAAATCTCAATGAAGTCGAAACGCATCAAAAACTGCAAACGCATTTATGCGGCGCAGTTCGAGACGCAATCTCACGACGTTGTAATCCTCTTTAAGTGTAATAAATAATAAAAGAGGTTCAAAGTTAAAATTTGCATAGAAGTTCATCAGGTAACAAAAATCAGATAAATAAGTTAAATGCAACAGGTGAGCGACCGTGCTAGAACCACGGAACCCGGAAATGCTTAAGACCTTCTCCCGAGTTAACAGAATTCCTTATCCGAATTTCTGGTGCGCGGACTGTTAAACAGAGTCATTCTTTTTTCTCAAATCAGGACTTAACCGGTGACTTGGGACACCATAAAGCTCTCAAGTGGCGACTCTGAATTGAATAAAATGAATCCCGCTTCGATTGTTCTTTAATTGGAAAAACTCCCTTTACCCCTCTCACGTGCTCACAAATAGTCGCTCCATCACCGACCTGTGCAACTATCCCCGACTGATCTGTCACAACTGTCTAAACAGGTAGTGTAAGGCCCCGTAAAATTTTTGTGCATAAAACCTAGTAGCTGTGGTGTCATGGTCCGAATAATGTGTTAGGAATGCGTAGAATTCTTCGCGGCTCGCAAGCTCGCCGCGGTTCGGACCCTTGGTAGTGATTTAAGTGTCAAAAATGTAGAGAATAAAGTTTTCCGGAAAAGTGTCAAATATGCGGTCAAGAATGCGACCGCAAACCTGTTATGCGGACCGCATTCTTGCCGCAAAGCTTAACCAGAAGGCTTCCCAAAATCATGTCAAAAATGCGGTCGATATGCGATCGCATAATGAATCTGCGGTGCATTTTGCGACCGCATATCACGCATGCGGACCGCATTCTGGCCGCATTCCTTAACAGGACCTGTGTAAATTTGGGGCAATTCTGCGGTCACTATGCGGACCGCATGTTGATTCTGCGGTCGCATAGTGCACCGCATAACTGACCCCGGCCCAAATTTTTGTAACATTTTGACCCGATCTCTTCTTTAATATAACACCTTTCACCCTCATTTTCTCATATCATCTTATCAAAATTAGAGAGAGAATAGAGGGGTTTTAGAGAGAGGAGTTCTTCATCTTCAAAGATTGTTCCAACCACTTAATTCCAAGGGATCCTAGGGCAAGGATTCAACTTCCCCAATCTTTTCAAGGTAAAAACCCTAACTATTTTCTTTGATTTTCAGTTTTAAATTGAGTAAAGAGAGGTTTGCATATAATAGCTTTTGAAAATGGAATTTTACGCTCATGCATGATTATTGAACTTGATTTTTAGTAAAAAGAAGTGAGTAGAAGTAAGAGTCTTCAAGAACAAGGTTGGCAAGAGTAAGATAGCTTGGGTAAGCATAAAGTAGGAACTTAACAGAAGAAAACTCATCACCAGGTATGTATGGCTAATTTTGATTCTTGTGAAATCGCCTATATGTGTGAAGTTTGTTTGGTTCGTGTTAAATTGACAAGTTGTGTGAAATTCTTGATGTTGTTGTTGGATGTTCAAAGTTTGTTGTTGAGCTATGAGTGATGTAAAATGAGAGTTTAATTTGGTAAAAGAATTGTGAATAATGGTTATGATGGCCTATATGGCACCTTGTGGAAAACAAACGAAACGCTTGAGAATTTGTCTATTGTGGAAAGGGATGAAACACTTGAATTGTGGAAATATTGTAACATGATTGTGATATTGATTTGAAAAATAATTGAGAACATGAAACAATGTGCAAGTTGCTTATTTGAACTTGTTGAAATTGTGTGTACTACCTTATCTGCTGTTTGAAATTGTTGTGTTTTAAACTGTAAGACGGGGTCGTGTTGCGCGCCGCAACGTGAGGAAATAAGGTGTGGGTTGGGGTGATAAGGGTGGCCGAGGTAATAAGGGTGGTCGGGGGCAATAAGGATGGAAAGCGATCGAAATCGCTATTGAAAATTGATACAAAAATCAATAATGTGAAATTGTGAAAGGAGACAGCAGGGAGAGTTTGCAACCTGTGGGGCACCGATTGCCCCTTTGTTTGACTACTTGTGCTTTACGTGATTGATTGGTTATTGTTAAATTGGTTGATCGTAGAAAGTGCTTTGTGTTGAGAATTATTTGAAATGAGGAAAATGTGGAAACATGGTTGGGTGGCTTAATTAATTGTTGATGTAATTCAATGGCTTGAGTTTACTTGGGACAAAGTTTGTCCATACATGCCAGTACAATTCAAGTGTATTGACGTCCCTTTTGCCGGGGATGCTACATTCGTGTTATGATTGTAGGTGGATCAGTAGCAGGCACTTCAGCTCATCGGCAGTAGTATCCTTCTCCTTCCACTGCCCGTTTTGGTGAGCCCATTTTCTTCCTTGGGGCCCTGTGTGGTTCATGCCACTTTTGTTTAGATTTCATTTTGGTTTTGTAAGGTATAGCCGGAGCCTTGTTACCGGCAAGTATTGTATCCCTTTTTTTGTATCCTAGAGGCTTTGTAGACATGTAAACTGTGGGACTCCAGTATTATGTATACATTATGTTATGTCGGGCGTTGTAAAAAACTGCAAACTTGTTAATGAATCACTCGTGTGGTTTTATTTGTTTAATGTGAAATCATTCATGGTTAGTAAGATATTTGGTTAATGAGAAACAATCAACACAGGGGTAACACGTGGGAATGAAAGGCACCCAGGTCCGCTTGACTGGGGCTACCTAGTCAGGCGCCGGCCATGTCCCTCGATTTGGGGCGTGACAAACTTGGTATCCGAGCCTAAGGTTTTAAAGTGTCCTAGGATGTCTCGGAGCCGTGTCTAGTAGTGCCCTTCTTGTAGGTGTGTTGTCGACCACATCATATAAGGGGGCTACACGGGCATTTAGGAATTTACCTACTTCTTTGTTAGTCTATATCGTGCGGTAAAGTGCAATGTGGAAATATCTGTGTCTAATTCGTGCCTTGTTCCCAAATTTTCAGAATATGGCGCCTAAGAAGAAGGCTAGACTCGGCCTTAGGGCCAACGCCGGCCCAAGTGCAGCTGTTAATAATGTACCCGATGCCGTGGGAGAGAATGACCCGCCAGTCCCGAATTTGCCTGGCCCATCTATTCAAAACCCAAGTGTCCCTATTCCAGTGGCGGCAGAGGATGCCACCATTCCTCCTGCCAGTGTTCCTGACTCAGATGCAGTTCCTGCTTCGGGCTCTGGTATCTCTAATGAGGATCTTAGGGGAGCCATTCATATGTTAACACAGTTAGTGGCCGCCCAGGCCCAGAGATCCCATGATGCCCCTGCATCCTCCAGCGGACAGGGAGATTCCTTTGGCTCCAGAGTCCACCAGTTCTTGCGGTTGGCCCCTCCGGAATTTTCAGGTACCGATCCAGAGGCTGATCCACAGGAATTCCTTGATGAGATATACAAGACCCTCCGAGTGATGAAGGCTACGGATATAGAGGGGGTAGAGTTGGCCTCTTACAGGCTGAAGGGAGCGGCACGTTCATGGTTCGAAATGTGGGAGGATTCTCGTGAGGAAGGGAGCCCTTCGGCCAGATGGGATGAGTTCGTGGATGCATTTATGGACCACTTCTTACCTGCTGAGGCAATGGCAGCCCGTGCCACTGAGTTCGAGGTTCTCAAACAGGGCGGTATGAGTGTTTGGGAGTATCACATGGAGTTCGTAAGGTTGTCCAAGTACGCTCCTCATTTAGTGTCGACCATGGATGCCCGGGTTCGACGGTTTGTTCAGGGCCTTAGCCCTTCGGTAGTGAATGAGGCCGCCACAGCAACTTTGCACTCAGATATGAACTATGGGAGGATCGTGGGGTTTGCTCAAGCCACAGAGGCCAGGAAATTGAAGATTCGTGCAGAAAGAGAAAATAGCAGCAGGGCCCGGTCAATGGGTCATTCGGGGAGATCACTTCCAGGGAAAGGGTCATCAGGGCCATCCCAGTCATATGCTCAGTCCTCCGCGATTGCACTGCCATCCGTGCACAGTCATCAGCAGGGCAGCTACTCGAGACCTGGTTCAGACAGCAGGAGGTCTCGTCAGTCTGGTCGTCCTGGGGTGAGATCCCAGCAGCAGGGGAGACCTACATGCCCCAAGTGTGGGAGATTTCATACAGAGACTTGCTACCTTGACCTTCTAGTGTGCTTCGGGTGCGGGGTGAGAGGTCACATTCAACGAGACTGTCGTGCACCCCGTCAGGGTATAGGTAGGGGATCTGCTCAGTCATCCGGTTCTTCAGCTGCTACATCATCAGCGCGTACTCCAGCAAGCCCATCAAATGTGCTACCGGGTCACCGTGTGTCACGACCCGGATTTTCCCCCAACATCGGGATCGTGATGGCGCCTACTCGTGGTAGCTAGGCAATCCACTGTATTCATACTATCCTGTTTTGAACACAATTTTAATTAAATAAATGCGGAATACTTTATCGAAATGGAAATAACAAATCACAAGGTGAAAATCATACTGAAATCCTCTACCCAAGACGTGGAGTCACCAACTCACGAACTACTATGGAATACTACACATATAAGTCTGAAGGAAATATAACATAATTCTGTTTGTCTCGGAACAAAGAGACTACAGCTAGTAACATAAATAAAGAGAGAGACGTCGGGCCTGCGGACGTCTGCAAGCTACCTCGGTCTCAAATGTGATCAACTCCCACGCAATCAATTTACTGCTGCTGCTGCTGCTCTTGATCGTAACCCGGACCTGTGCAAAAACGCACAGAAGTGTAGCATCAGCACAACCGACCCCATGTGCTGGTAAGTGCCTGGCCTATCCCGGCGAAGTAGTGACAAGCCTAGGACCAGACACTCACATAAACCTGTGCAATTCAATATATATATATGTGTACCACAAAATAACAAGAAATAATCAAGTATTAACACAATAAGGAATACCTTAAAGAATTCAACAATTAATCACAGTTAATAATTTCACAAGGAAAAAACAAAGTATAATGTAAACACAAGTAATATCACTTCAAGAAATAGCAAGCAGTTGCACGGCATCACCCTTCGTGCTTTTACTCTCATCCTCACATCCATAGTACGGCATGATCCTTCGTACATGGTTCAATAACGGGGCACGGCATGATCCTTCGTGCATAATCAATAATAGGGCACGGCATGATCCTTCGTGCATAGTCAATAATAGGGCACGACATGATCCTTCGTGCATAATCAATAAATAAACATGGAACGACATTAACCTTCGTGCATAAATAAATAAACATGGCACGGCATCACCCTTCGTGCATTATCACTCTTCCTCACCCAAATAACAATCACAGGTTAAGGGCAAAGAAAGAAACCGTAATTCATAAACCGTCCCATCAAGGGCAATCAATAATTATCTTCACAACAAGTCCCAACAAGGGAGAACAATAACAATTCATCTGTAATATATCTCAAAATAATCATTTTCCAACGACTCACGGTCATACTAGACGCCAGTGTATGGATGCTCGTCACCATAGCCCATACACCGCACTCGATCACATAACACATAACACCTAATCCTATTCCCTCAAGCTAGGATAGAACAAACACTTACCTCGAATGCTTATGAACAATTCAATCCGTGGAAATGTCTTTTCTTTCAATTTGGCTCCAATCCAACCGTATCTATACACAATTGATTTAATATCATCAATTCTACTCAACAAACTAATTCTTAATACCAAATACAACTTTTACAACATTCTGCCATGAATAGTGAATTTCAACCCCAGGCCCACATGGTCGGAATTCGGGGTTAGGACCAAAATCCGGTTACCCATCCCCCCACGAGTTCATATACATAATTTGTTTCAAAATCGGACCTCAATTCGAGGTCCAATTCCCCAATATATGAAAAACCCTATTTTCTATCAAAAACAAGAATTCTACCATGAAAATCATTGATTTCTTATGAAAAACATGTTTAATGATGTTAGGAATTGAAAGAATTAAGTAAAAAGTGACTTACAATCGTTTTGATGAAGAAGAAATCCTTGAAGAATCGCAAATGGGTGTTTTGGTTTTGTAAAATGTGAAGAAATGGCTGAAATTCGTGTTTTTCAGGTCTCTGTGTTCGCATTTGCGAACATGGGTTCGCAATTGCGAACCCCGACCAATTTCTGGAGTTTGAAAAATAAGCTAAGGGTGGGAAGTTCGCATTTGCGAACATTTGTTCGCATTTGCGAACTAATGTTCGCATTTGCGAACACATGCTTTTTCAGGCAGTGTTCGCATTTGCGAACAATGGTTCGCATTTGCGAACCAAGGCAGTCACAGGGATGTTCGCATTTGCGAACAATGGTTCGCATTTGCGAACCAAGGCAGCACTGGGGACCTTCGCAAATGCGAACAATTGTTCGCATTTGCGAACAAGGCTGGGCCAAAGGGGGCTTCGCATTTGCGAGCCTGTCCCCTTCGCAATTGCGAGAAATACTTCGCAATTGCGAAGCCAACATCTGGGTGAAAAACCAGCAGTTCAAAAATTCAGAGTTTCATCCAACGGCCTATCAAATCTTTACCCGAGCCCCCGGGCTCCAAACCAAACATGTACACAACCTCAAAAACACATTATGGACTTGTTCGTGCGATCATATCGCCAATATCACTTCGTTTTAATCAAATCGAGCCTCAAACTCATGATTTTCATACTTTTGATTTTCAAAACTTCTTAACTTGGAACTCAAGGTCCAAAACATCTCAAACGACATCCAAATGTCACCAAACTTTACAAAAATCACATATATAATATTTAAGACTTGTACCGGGCGTCGGAACCAAAATACGAGCCCGATACCAAGGTCATTTAGTTTATTCCCTTTAATAATTACATCAGAAACAATTTCACATAAAAATTCATAACTTGGGCTCTAGGCCTCGGAATTCGACTCCGGACACATGTCCAAGTCCCATATTTTCCTACGGACCTCCCGGGACCATCCAATCTCGGGTCCGGATCCGTTTACCAAAAATGTTGACCGAAGTCAACCATATCAATATTAATATCATTTTTATCCAAATTTCTCATAGAATTCATATTTTCTATCACAAAATCTTTCCGGCTACATGCTCGGATCGTGCACGTAAATCGAGGCAACATAGAATGAGGTTTTCAAGGCCTTAGAAGCTCGAAATGATTAATAAAATAAGTGATGACCCTTTGGGTCGTCACAATCTCCACCTCTAAAACAACCGTTCGTCCTCGAATGGACTAAAGAAAGAAGTACCTGAGTCAGGAAACAAGTGTGGGTAGCGGCTCCGCATATCAGACTCGGACTCCCAGGGTCGATGCCTCAGGAGGCTGACCTCTCCACTGAACACGTACAGAAGGATAACTCTTCGACCTCAACTGTCGAACCTGCCCGTCTAGAATGGCTACCGGCTCCTCTTCGTAAGATAGATCATTGTCCAATTGGACAGTACTGTAGTCTAACACATGTGTGGGATCACCGTGGTATCTCCGAAGCATAGATACATGAAAAACTGGATGCACGGCTGATAAGCTAGGCGGCAAAGCTAATCTGTAAGCCACCCCTCCCACTCTGTCTAGAATCTCAAATGGGCCAATATACCTAGGGCTGAGCTTGCCCTTCTTTCCGAACCTCATCACGCCCTTCATAGGTGACACTCGGAGCAATACTCGTTCACCAACCATGAAATCTACATTTCGAACCTTACGATCCGCATAAGTCTTCTGCCTGGACTGAGCTGAACGCAATCTCTCCTGAATAGTCTTGACCTTATCCAAGGCCTCCTGAACTAAGTCCGTACCCAACAACCGAGCCTCTCCCGGTTCAAACCATCCAACTGGTGATCGACATCGCCTACCATACAACGCCTCATACGGGGCCATCTGGATGCTAGATTGGTAACTGTTATTGTAGGCGAACTCTGCTAATGGCAGAAACCGGTCCCACGAGCCTCCGAAATCAATAACACAGGCTCGAATCATGTCCTCAAGAATCTGAATAGTCTTCTCTGACTGGCCATCCGTCTGAGGATGAAATGCTGTACTCAACTGAACCTGGGTGCCTAACTCCTGCTGAACCGCTCTCCAGAACCGCGAGGTAAACTGCATTCCCCGATCAGAGATAATAGATACTGGCACCCCATGGAGGCGAACAATCTCCCTAATGTAAAACCTCCGCTAGCCTCTCCGACGAGTAGGAGACAGATACTGGAATAAAGTGTGCTGATTTGGTCAGCCTATCAACAATGACCCAAATAGCATCAAATTTCCTCCGAGTCAAAGGAAGCCCAGTAACGAAGTCCATAGTGATCCGCTCCCATTTCCACTCGGGAATTTCAATCCTCTAGAACACACCACCAGGCCTCTGGTGCTCATATTTCACCTGCTGACAATTTAGACACCGAGCGACATACACAACGATATCTTTCTTCATTCTGCGCCACCAATAATGTTGTCGTAAATCCTGGTACATCTTCGCGGCACCCGGGTGAATAGAATACCGCGAACTGTGGGCTTCTGCTAAGATCAACTCTCGAATCCCTTCGACATTGGGTACACAAACTCGACCCTGCAATTTCAATACCCCATCATCATCTAGGTTTACCTGTGTGGCACCTCCCCGCTGTACCTGTATCTCTCAACTCACGCAAATGAGGATCATCAAATTGCCTCTCACGGATACGCTCTAATAAAGAAGAACGAGCGACCGTGCAGGCTAACACTTTGCTAGGCTCAGAAATGTCTAATCTCACGAACCGGTTGGCTAAGGCCTGGACATCTAGAGCTAATGGTCTCCGATTGACCGGAATATATGCAAGACTACCCATGCTGGCATACTTTCTACTCAATGCATCGGCCACCACATTGGCCTTACCTAGGTGATATAGTATAGTAACATCATAGTGTTTTAGCAACTCTAACCATCTCCGCTGTCGTAGATTCAACTCCTTCTATTTGAACAAGTACTGTAGGCTTTTGTGATCAGGTGTACACCTCACATGTCACACCATATAGATAATGCCTCCAGATCTTTAAGGCATGAACCACTGCTGCTAACTCAAGATCATGAACCGGATAATTCTTCTCATGTATCTTTAATTGCCTCGAAGCATAAGCGATAACCTTACCATCCCGCATCAATACCGCTCCAAGCCCCGTACGAGATGCGTCACAATAAATTGTATAAGGCCATGCACCCGTAGGTAGTACCAATACTGGTGCGGTGGTCAAGGCCGTCTTGAGCTTCGAAAGCTCGCCTCACACTCTCTGACCACTCTGAAACTGGACACCCTTCCGGGTCAACCCGGTCATCGGGCCGCAATAGAAGAAAACCCTCTACAAAACGACGGTAGTAACCTTCTAATCCCAAGAAACTCCGGATCTCTGTCACTGACGAAAGCTGGCCGAGGCCAATTCCGGACCCGCCTCAATCTTCTTTGTGTCTACCCGAATACCTTCCACGGATACAATGTGACCCGGAAATGCTACCGAACTCAGCCCGAACTCACATTTAGAAAATTTGGCATATAGCTGGTTATCTTTCGGAGTCTGGAGAACCACTCTGAGGTGCTGCTCGTGCTCTTCCTGGTTGCGGGAGTACACCATGATGTCATCTATGAAGACTATCACGAACGGATCTAAGTAAGGCCTGAATACTCGATTCATCAACTCCATGAATGCTGCTGGGGCATTGGTCAACCCGAAGGACATGACCAAGAACTCATAATGCCCATATCTAGAGCGAAAGGTCGTCTTAGGAATGTCAGCCGCCCTGATCTTCAGCTGATGGTAGCCTGATCTCAAGTCTATCTTAGAGAATACCCTCGCTCCCTGGAGCTGGTCAAACAAATCATCAATCCTCGGCAGTGGATATTTATTTTTGATAGTCACCTTGTTTAACTGCGGTAATCAATACACATCCGCATCGAGCCATCCTTCTTCTTTACAAATAACACAGGTGCTCCCCAGGGGGAAACACTAGGCCTGATAAAGCCCTTCTCAAGAAGGTCTTGCAATTGATCTTTCAACTCTTTTAGTTCCGGCGGGGCCATACGATAGGGTGGAATGGAGATGGGCTGAGTACCCGGTGCCAGATCAATACAGAAATCAATATCCCTGTCGGGTGGCATGCCCGGCAGGTCTGAAGGAAAAACCTCTGGATACTCCCGTGCAATAGGGACCGACTCAATGGAAGGAACTTTTGCGCTGGAATCACGAACATAAGCCAAATAAGCTAGACACCCCTTCTCGACCATACGTCGAGCCTTAACATAAGAAATAACAGTGCGAACGGAGTGGCTTGAGGTACCCTTCCACTCTAATCGGGGTAATTCTGGCAAGGCTAAGGTGAGAGTCTTAGCATGACAATCAAGAATAGCATGGTATGGGGACAACCAGTCCATCCCCAATATGACATCAAAATCTACCATATCCAAGAGCAACAGATCAACACGGGTCTCAAGACCCCCAAATATAACTACGTACGAACGATGCACCCGATCAACTACAATAGAGTCACCCACTGGTGTAGCCACATAAACTGGAATATCCAGAGCATAGCTGGGCATGGCCAAATACGGTGCGAAGTAGGAAGACACATAGGAATATGTAGATCCAGGGTCAAATAATACTGAAGCACCTCTTCCACACACAAGAATAGTACCTGTAATCACGACATCTGATGCCTCTGCCTCTGGCCTGGCTGGTAAAGCATAGAATCGGGGATCTGCACCTCCCCTCTGAGCTGCGTCTCTAGGACGACCATCAACTGGCTGACCTCTACCTCTCGCCGGACGGTCTCCACCTCTACGGTCTCGACCTCCACCTCTATAATCTCTACCCCCGCCTCTGGCTGGCTGGGCAGGCTGAGGGTCAGCTGGGGCCTGAATCATAGGACGAGGACCTCGCTGCCGAGAGTTGCCCGCTGCTATAGGGCAATTCCTGATAAAATGACCTGGGTCACCACAACCGTAGCAACTCTTAGACTGATAGGGCTGCTGGCCCTGACGACCTGAATGGCCTCCACGAACACTCTGAAGAGGCTGAGCATTAATAGGAGACTGGTCTGAATAATGCCCCCGAGAACCACGATCACCCGATCCACCCTGTGAAGCCTGAAGGGCGGAATGAAAAGGCCTGGAGGACTGGCCTCTATCAAAGGATTCTCTGCTACCAGAGGAAGAACCACCAAACCTGCCTGAATGACGAGGCCTCTTATCCGAAGAATAACCGCCTCCCCTAGCAAGAGCCATCTCAACTCTGTGTGCTGCATTGGCTGCCTCCTAAAATGATATGTCACTCCCCACGCCCATAGCCATCTGGAGTCTAATCGGATGATTAAGCCCATCTATAAACTTGCGGACCCTCTCCCGCTCAGTGGGAAGTATCACTACTGCATGACGAGCCAAGTCGATAAATCTCGTCTCATACTATGTAACTGTCATAGTGCCCTGATGGAGGCGCTCAAACTGCCTCCGAAGTACATCCCTCCGAGTAGTAGGGAGAAACTTCTCCATAAATAGTTCCGCAAACTGGTCCCATGATAAAGCTGGGGACCCTGCTTGTCGAGTCAGGCAATAATCTCTCCACCAAGTCTTGGCGGATCCTGCAAGTCTGAAGGTACAGAAGTCAACTCCGTTTGTCTCCACAATCCCCATAGTCTTGAGAATCTCATGGCAACTAAATAAAAAGTCCTGAGGATCCTCGGATGCGGCTCCACTGAATATAGTGGTAAATAGCTTGGAGAACCGATCAAGCCTCCATAACGAATCAGGAAGTCATGGCCGCTCCATCACCGGCATGACCTGTGGTACCTGACTGAGTGGCCACAGCTGGCTGGATTACCGGTGCCTGAGGCTGAGGAGCTACTGGCTCCGGAGTATGAGCAATAGGAGTCTGGGCCCCTCCTCCAGCCTGAGAAGCAGCTGGGGCAACCGATAATAAACCCGCTCTGGCAATGCTGTCCATGAATCCCGCTATTCTGACCAAAGCATCCCGGAGATCCGGGGTAAATAAAGCCTCTCCTGGGACCTGAGCTGGGCCCACTGGAGCTGCTGGAATCGGAACCTCCTCGTTAATCTCAATATGAGGCTCCACCTCTGGGGTAGCTGCCTGGGGCTGAGATCTACCCCTACCACGGCCTCTGATACGGCCTTGGCCCCTGCCCCTCACGGGAGCTGCCTGGGGCTCGGGCTGCTGGTCAGCGGACGAAGAAGCGCGTGTCCTTACCATCTGCGAAAGGACAGAATAGAAATTCAATCAGTATTTGAGGAACAAGTCGCACGACAAGAAAGAACAAATGAGAGACTCTTTCCTAACTCAATAGACTCTGGAGGACAAGTACGGACGTCTCCGTACCTACCTCTCAAACTCTACTAAGCTTGTTCGTGAGTGGTGAGACCTATGTAACCTAGAGCTTTGATACCAACTAGTCACGACCCGGATTTTCCCCCAACATCGGGATCGTGATGGCGCCTACTCGTGGTAGCTAGGCAAGCCACTGTATTCATACTATCCTGTTTTGAACACAATTTTAATTAAATAAATGCGGAATACTTTATCGAAATGGAAATAACAAATCACAAGGTGAAAATCATACTGAAACCCTCTACCCAAGACGTGGAGTCACCAACTCACGAACTACTATGGAATACTACACATAAAAGTCTGAAGGAAATATAACATAATTCTGTTTGTCTCGGAACAAAGAGACTACAGCTAATAACATAAATAAAGAGAGAGACGCCGGACCTGCGGACGTCTGCAAGCTACCTCGGTCTCAAATATGATCAACTCCCACGCAATCGATTTATTACTGCTGCTGCTGCTCTTGATCGTAACCTGGACCTGTGCAAAAATGCACAGAAGTGTAGTATCAGCACAACCGACCCCATGTGCTGGTAAGTGCCTGGCCTATCCCGGCGAAGTAGTGACAAGCCTAGGACCATACACTCACATAAACCTGTGCAATTCAATATATATATATGTGTACCACAAAATAACAAGAAATAATCAAGTATTAACACAATAAGGAATACCTTAAAGAATTCAACAATTAATCACAGTTAATAATTTCACAAGGAAAAAACAAAGTATAATGTAAACACAAGTAATATCACTTCAAGAAATAGCAAGCAGTTGCACGGCATCACCCTTCGTGCTTTTACTCTCATCCTCACATCCATAGTACGGCATGATCCTTCGTACATGGTTCAATAACGGGGCACGGCATGATCCTTCGTGCATAATCAATAATAGGGCACGGCATGATCCTTCGTGCATAATCAATAAATAAACATGGCACGGCATTAACCTTCGTGCATAAATAAATAAACATGGCACGGCATCACCCTTCGTGCATTATCACTCTTCCTCACCCAAATAACAATCACGGTTAAGGGCAAAGAAAGAAACAGTAATTCATAAACCGTCCCATCAAGGGCAATCAATAATTATCTTCACAACAAGTCCCAACAAGGGAGAACAATAACATTTCATCTGTAATATATCTCAAAATAATCATTTTTCAACGACTCACGGTCATACTAGACGCCAATGTATGGATGCTCGTCACCACAGCCCATACACCGCACTCGATCACATAACACATAACACATAATCCTATTCCCTCAAGCTAGGATAGAACAAACACTTACCTCGAATGCTTATGAACAATTCAATCCGTGGAAATGTCTTTTCTTTCAATTTGGCTCCAATCCAACCGTATCTATACACAATTGATTTAATATCATCAATTCTACTCAACAAACTAATTCTTAATACCAAATACAACTTTTACAACATTCTGCCATGAATAGTGAATTTCAACCCCGGGCCCACATGGTCGGAATTCGGGTTAGGACCAAAATCCGGTTACCCATCCCCCCACGAGTTCATATACATAATTTGTTTCAAAATCGGACCTCAATTCGAGGTCCAATTCCCCAATATATGAAAAACCCTATTTTCTATCAAAAACAAGAATTCTACCATGAAAATCATTGATTTCTTATGAAAAACATGTTTAATGATGTTAGGAATTGAAAGAATTAAGTAAAAAGTGACTTACAATCGTTTTGATGAAGAAGAAATCCTTGAAGAATCGCAAATGGGTGTTTTGGTTTTGTAAAATGTGAAGAAATGACCGAAATTCGTGTTTTTCAGGTCTCTGTGTTCGCATTTGCGAACATGGGTTCGCAATTGCGAACCCCGACCAATTTCCGGAGTTTGAAAAATAAGCTAAGGGTGGGAAGTTCGCATTTGCGAACATTTGTTCGCATTTGCGAACATCTCGCATTTGCGAACTAATGTTCGCATTTGCGAACACATGCTGTATAAGGCAGTGTTCGCATTTGCGAACAATGGTTCGCATTTGCGAACCAAGGCAGTCACAGGGATGTTCGCATTTGCGAACCAAGGCAGCACTAGGGACCTTCGCAAATGCGAACAATTGTTCGCATTTGCGAACAAGGCTGGGCCAAAGGGGGCTTCGCATTTGCGATGAATGTTCGAATTTGCGAGCCTGTCCCCTTCGCAATTGCGAGAAATACTTCGCAATTGCGAAGCCAACAGCTGGGTGCAAAACCAGCAGTTCAAAAATTCAGAGTTTCATCCAACGACCTATCAAATCTTTACCCGAGCCCCCCGGGCTCCAAACCAAACATGTACACATCCTCAAAAACACATTATGGACTTGTTCGTGCGATCATATCGCCAATATCACTTCGTTTTAATCAAATCGAGCCTCAAACTCATGATTTTCATACTTTTGATTTTCAAAACTTCTTAACTTGGAACTCAAGGTCCAAAACATCTCAAACGACATCCAAATGTCACCAAACTTTACGGAAATCACATATATAATATTTAAGACTTGTATCGGGCGTCGGAACCAAAATACGAGCCCGATACCAAGGTCAATTAATTTATTTCCTTTAATAATTGCATCAAAAACAATTTCACATAAAAATTCATAACTTGGGCTCTAGGCCTCAGAATAATTCGACTCCGGACACATGTCCAAGTCCCATATTTTCCTACGGACCTCCCGGGACCATCCAATCTCGGGTCCGGATCCGTTTACCAATAATGTTGACCGAAGTCAACCATATCAATATTAATATCATTTTTATCCAAATGTCTCATAGAATTCATATTTTCTATCACAAAATCTTTCCGGCTACATGCTCGGATCGTGCACGTAAATCGAGGCAACATAGAATGAGGTTTTCAAGGCCTCAGAAGCTCGAAATTATTAATAAAATAAGTGATGACCCTTTGGGTCGTCACATCATGGCAGGGGTGGACCTAGCCGATTCTATGCATTGAGTGGCCGCCAGAATGCCGAGGCTTCTCCAGATGTTGTTACAGGTATCATGTCTGTTCAGACTATTGATTGCTATGCCCTTATTGATCCAGGGTCCTCCTTGTCTTATGTTACTCCATTCATTGCTTCAAGTTTTGGGATAGTACCCGAACGGCTTCATGAGCCGTTCTCTGTGTCGACTCCAATCGGTGATTCTATTACAGCCTCACGAGTCTATGGGAATTGTGTTGTTACGGTGGGTGGTCGTGATACCACAGCCGATCTTATTGAGCTTGGGATGGTAGATTTTGATGTAATTATGGGGATGGATTGGCTCTATTCGTGCTTTGCCAAACTTGATTGTCGAACGAGAGTTATGAGGCTCGAGTTCCCTAACGAGCCAGTTATTGAATGGAGAGGAAATGGTGTAGTGCCAAGAGGTAGGTTTATTTCCTACCTTAAGGCTTCGAAGATGATTAAGAAGGGGTGTATCTATCATTTGGTTCGGGTAACGGACACCACCTCAGAGGTGCCTACCCTCGAGTCCGTGCCAATTGTGAATGAATTTCCTGAAGTGTTTCCGGATGAGCTTCCGGGCATTCCGCCGGATAGGGAGATTGATTTTGGGATCGATGTATTACCGGATACTCAGCGAATATCCATTCCACCTTACAGAATGGCGCCAGCAGAGTTAAGGGAGTTAAAGGAGCAGCTGAGGGATTTATTAGAGAAAGGGTTCATATGACCGAGTGTGTCGCCGTGGGGAGCTCCGGTTCTCTTTGTCAGAAAGAAGGATGGGTCACTTCGAATGTGTATTGATTATCGGCAGCTCAACAAAGTCACCATCTAGAATAAATATCCTTTGCCTCGAGTGGATGATCTGTTTGACCAATTGCAGGGAGCGAAGTTCTTCTCAAAGATTGATTTACGGTCCGGGTACCACCAGTTGAAAATCAGGGAGCAGGATATTCCTAAGATCGCCTTCAGAACTCGTTATGGTCACTTCGAGTTTTTGGTCATGTCTTTTGGGCTAACCAATGCCCCAGCAACTTTCATGGACCTTATGAATCGGGTTTTCAAGCCATTCCTAGATTCCTTTGTAATTGTATTCATTGACGACATCCTCATCTACTCTCAGAGCAGGGAAGATCATGCCATTCACCTCAAAGCACCATTGCAGACCCTTCTTCAACATCAATTGTATGCCAAGTTCTCAAAATGTGAGTTTTGGTTGGAGTCCGTAGCCTTTCTAGGGCATGTTATTTCCAGTGAGGGAATTCAGGTGGATCCTCAGAAGATTGCGGCAGTGAAAGATTGGCCTAGACCCATGACCCCGACAGAGATTCGTAGCTTCTTGGGTTTGGCAGGGTACTATCGGAGGTTTGTAGAGGGATTACAACCCTCGCCACCCCATTGACAAAACTGACGCAGAAGGCTGTTAAGTTCCAGTGGTCCGATGCATGTCAGAAAAGTTTCAAAGAATTGAAGTCAAGATTGACCTCGGCACCGGTATTGGCCTTGCCATAAGGCACAAAGGGATTTGTGGTTTATTGTGATGCCTCCAGGGGTTGGTTTGGGATGTGTACTAATGCAGCACGGGAAAGTCATATCTTACGCTTCCAGGCAACTCAAGAATCACGAGAAGAATTATTCGACGCATGATTTGGAGCTTGCAGCTATTGTGTTTGCTTTGAAAATATGGCGGCACTATCTTTATGGAGTTCATGTAGATGTGTTTTCAGACCACAAGAGCCTCCAGTATTTGTTCAAGCAGAAAGAGCTGAATCTGAGACAACGGCGGTGGTTAGAACTACTCAAGGACTATGATATGGACATATTGTACCATCCAGGGAAGGCAAATGTGGTAGCCGACGCTCTTAGTCGAAAATCCATGGGTAGTTTGGCTCATTTGGGTGTGGATCGGAGACCCCTGGCTCGAGAGGTTTACCAATTAGCCAGTTTGGGGGTTCGTATCTCGGCGTCAGCCGAGGGGGATATCTTGGTGCATAATGGAGCAGAATCATCATTGGTCGCAGAAATCAAGGAAAAACAGTTCATGGATCCAACATTGGTTCGGGTAAAGGAAGCAGTCATGAATAACAAGACCTCAGCATTTGTACTCAGCAGCGAAGATGGTGTATTGCGGTGTCAAGATAGGCTATGTGTTCCCGATGTGGACGAGCTTCGGGAAAGGGTAATGGCAGAGGCTCATATTTCCAGGTATTCGGTACACCCAGGTTCCACGAAAATGTATCATGACCTTAAGGAGATTTATTGGTGGAACGGTATGAAAAGGGATGTAGCAAGCTTTGTAGCTAAATGTCCGAACTGTCAACAAGTGAAGGCCGAGCATCAACGGCCCGGTGGATTAACTCAACTTATAGAAATACCAAGGTGGAAATGGGAGATGATCAATATGGATTTTGTGGTAGGATTACCTCGCACTCAGCATAAGTTCGATTCAGTATGGGTGATAGTAGATCGACTCACCAAATCAGCTCACTTCCTGCCTGTCAAGTCCACTGATACCGCGGAGCAATATGCAAGATTGTACATCAAAGAGATAGTAAGGCTTCATGGCACTCCACTTTCTATCATCTCAGATCGCGGGGCTCAGTTCACAGCTAACTTTTGGAAGAAGTTTCAGCAAGGTTTGGGAACTCAGGTGAATCTCAGCACAGCTTTCCATCCACAGACCGATGGTCAGGCCGAGCGGACCATTCAGACGCTCGAAGATATGTTGCGGGCTTGTGTCTTAGATTTTAAAGGTAATTGGGATGAACACTTGCCACTGATAGAATTTGCTTACAATAACAGCTATCATGCTAGCATTCAGATGGCCCCGTTTGAGGCATTGTACGGAAGAAGATGTAGATCGCCAATCGGGTGGTTTGAGGTAGGTGAAGCGGAATTGCTAGGGCCAGATATGGTGTACGAAGCTATGGAAAAGGTCAAGGTTATTCAGGAGAGAATGAAAACAGCACAGAGTCGTCAAAAGTCCTATGCGGACGTTCGTCGAAGGGATTTGGAGTTTCAAGTCGATGATTGGGTGTTCTTGAGGGTATCTCCTATGAAGGGAGTCATGCGATTCGGAAAGAGAGGGAAATTGAGTCCTAGGTATGTCGGGCCATATCGGATCGTTCAAAGGATTGGTCAAGTTGCTTATAGGCTAGAGTTGCCTCCTGAGATATCATCAGTGCACCCGATATTCCATGTGTCCATGTTGAAGAAAGTGATTGGAGATCCATCCACCATCATGCCGGTCGAAGCTATAGAGGTTAATGAAGATTTGTCATATGAAGAAGTTCCAGTTGCCATTCTTGATAGGCAAGTCCGTAAGTTGAGAAATAAGGAAGTTGCCTCTCTTAAAGTATTGTGGCGAAGTCAACAAGTTGAGGAGGCCACATGGGAAGCAGAAAAAGAGATGAAGGAAAAGTACCCCCATTTGTTTGGTCAAGCCTAGAAGAAATTAGGTGACCCTTCTACTCCTAGTAACTGCCATTTTGTCCAAGTTGTTTATCTCTTAGTATTAGTAAAGTCTCCTTCGTTTTGTAATGAGATAAATGCGTCACTTGAACCTTTCTTGATAAATGAAATCCTTATAAAGATTCATGTGTTAAATAAGCAACTAATAGTAAGTGTAGATTGGTAATGGTTTGTTGAGTGTACATGGTGTTAAATTGGTTTAATAAGGTAAGAATTCATTGAAGTGACTAGTTTATGTGCAATTTTAACAATGTGATAGAATATGTGCATTCGTTGAGGAAAGAAAGTGTATACCAGTTGTGAAAAGTGTTGTATTTGTGTATTGTTGTTTGGTAATGTGTTTCGGGGGCCCTCTGACAGGTGGATATGTCCATAATACAAAGGAAACTCTGGCGAAATTTTTCTAAAATATAAGAGTTAGTCAAAATTTTGATAGTTTGCATAGC
This sequence comes from Nicotiana noctiflora, assembly GCA_032618575.1. NCBI lineage: Eukaryota > Viridiplantae > Streptophyta > Magnoliopsida > Solanales > Solanaceae > Nicotiana > Nicotiana noctiflora. Next base: position 16,074 of record JASVEL010002499.1, on the reverse strand, counting down.
ATGTCTTTCAAAGCCAACTCATTTTCAAATCCTCATTCGAGGACGAATGATCTTAAGGGGGGAGGATGTAAGGCCCCGTAAAATTTTTGTGCATAAAACCTAGTAGCTGTGGTGTCATGGTCCGAATAATGTGTTAGGGATGCGTAGAATTCTTCACGGCGAGCTTGCTCGCCGCGGTTCGGACCCTTGGTAGTGATTTAAGTGTCAAAAATGTAGAGAATAAAGTTTTCCGGAAAAGTGTCAAATATGCGGTCAAGAATGCGACCGCAAACCTGTTATGCGGACCGCATTCTTGCCGCAAAGCTTACGAGAAGGCTTCCCAAAATCATGTCAAAAATGCGGTCGATATGCGATCGCATAATGAATCTGCGGTGCATTTTGCGACCGCATATCACGCATGCGGACCGCATTCTGGCCGCATTCCTTAACAGAACCTGTGTAAATTTGGGGCAATTCTGCGGTCACTATGCGGACCGCATGTTGATTCTGCGGTCGCATAGTGCACCGCATAATTGACCCCGGCCCAGATTTTTGTAACATTTTGACCCGATCTCTTCTTTAATATAACGCCTTTCACTTCCATTTTATCATATCATCTTACCCAAAATTAGAGAGAGAATAGAGGGGTTTTAGAGAGAAGTTCTTCATCTTCAAAGATTGTTCCAACCACTTAATTCCAAGGGATCCTAGGGCAAGGATTCAACTTCCCCAATCTTTTCAAGGTAAAAACCCTAACTATTTTCTTTGATTTTCAGTTTTAAATTGAGTAAAGAGAGGTTTGCATATAATAGCTTTTGAAAATGGAATTTTTCGCTCATGCATGATTATTGAACTTGATTTTTAGTAAAAAGAAGTGAGTAGAAGTAAGAGTCTTCAAGAATAAGGTTGGCAAGAGTAAGATAGCTTGGGTAAGCATAAAGTAGGAAGTTAACAGAAGAAAACTCATCACCAGGTATGTATGGCTAATTTTGATTCTTGTGAAATCGCCAATATGTGTGAAGTTTGTTTGGTTCGTGTTAAATTGACAAGTTGTGTGAAATTCTTGATGTTGTTGTTGGATGTTCAAAGTTTGTTGTTGAGCTATGAGTGATGTAAAATGAGAGTTTAATTTGGTAAAAGAATTGTGAATAATGGTTATGATGGCCTATATGGCACCTTGTGGAAAACAAACGAAACGCTTGAGAATTTGTCTATTGTGGAAAGGGATGAAACACTTGAATTGTGGAAATATTGTAACATGATTGTGATATTGATTTGAAAAATAATTGAGAACATGAAACAATGTGCAAGTTGCTTATTTGAACTTGTTGAAATTGTGTGTAGTACCTTATCTGCTGCTGTTTGAAATTGTTGTGTTTTAAACTGTAAGGCGGGGTCGTGTTGCGCGCCGCAACGTGAGGAAATAAGGTGTGGGTTGGGGTAATAAGGGTGGCCGAGGTAATAAGGGTGGTCAGGGGCAATAAGGATGGAAAGCGATCGAAATCGCTATTGAAAATTGATACAAAAATCAATAATGTGAAATTGTGAAAGGAGACAGCAGGAGAGTTTGCAACCTGTGGGGCACCGATTGCCCCTTTGTTTGACTACTTGTGCTTTACGTGATTGATTGGTTATTGTTAAATTGGTTGATCGTAGAAAGTGCTTTGTGTTGAGAATTATTTGAAATGAGGAAAATGTGGAAACATGGTTGGTTGGCTTAATTAATTGTTGATGTAATTCAATGGCTTGAGTTTACTTGGGACAAAGTTTGTCCATACATGCCAGTACAATTCAAGTGTACTGACGTCCCTTTTGCCGGGGACGCTACATTCGTGTTATGATTGTAGGTGGATCAGTAGCAGGCACTTCAGCTCATCGGCAGTAGTATCCTTCTCCTTCCACTGCCAGTTTTGGTGAGCCCCATTTCTTCCTTGGGGCCCTGTGTGGTTCATGCCACTTTTGTTTAGATTTCATTTTGGTTTTGTAAGGTATAGCCGGAGCCTTGTTACCGGCAAGTATTGTATCCCCTTTTTTGTATCCTAGAGGCTCCGTAGACATGTAAACTGTGGGACTCCAGTCTTATGTATACATTATGTTATGTCGGGCGTTGTAAAAAACTGCAAACTTGTTAATGAATCACTCGTGTGGTTTTATTTGTTTAATGTGAAATCATTCATGGTTAGTAAGATATTTGGTTAATGAGAAACAATCAACACAGGGGTAACGCGTGGGAATGAAAGGCACCCAGGTCCGCTTGACTGGGGCAACCCGGTCAGGCGCCGGTCATGTCCCTCGATTTGGGGCGTGACAGGTAGAATCTGAGTCTGAGAAGCTACGTGCTCAAAAGTACATGCAATAGGAGTCTAGGCCCCTCATCCAGCCTGGGAAGTGGTTGGTGCTGCAGGAAGCAATCCAGCTCGGGTGATACTCTCCATGAGGCCAACCAACCGGACCAAGGTGTTCTTAAGAACTAAGGTAGCAATGAACCCCTCAGGGACTTGAGATGGGCCCACTAGAACCGTATAGGCTAGGGCCGAAACCTCCTCGTCAAGGTCAACCTGAGGTTCTACCACTAGTGTTGCTGTTGGTCGTTGGGCCCTACCCCTACCTCGACGCCTAGCATGGCCACATCCTCTACCCCTAGAGGGAGCTACCTGGGGCTCAGACTGCTGATCGATGGATGAGAAAGCGCGTGTTCTCGCCATCTGCAAAAGAACATAGTGGAAATTCAATCAGCATTGAGAAACCAAATCGCACGACAAGAAAGATCAAATGAGAGATTTTTCCTAACTCAATAGACTCTAGGGAACAAGTACAGATGTCTCTGTACCTACCCCTCAGACTCTACTAAGTTTGTCCATGAGTTGTGAGACCTATGTAACCTAGGGCTCTGATATCAACTTGTCACGACCCGGAATTCCAACCATCAGGATCGTGATGGTGCCTACTCGTGGTAGCTAGGCAAACCAACTTAATTACATTTTCCCATTACTAAACAATAATGTTAACATTTCATAGCATCAATATAGAACATGAAATCTAATAAGAACAATAGCGAAAGTCTAATTTATAAATACGAATCAAAATGGGGAACAGTCATTAATAGCCTCTACCCAAGATTTGGTGTCACATTACTCATGAACTACTAAAGATATACTAAATATGATGGTCTGAAAGATATATAAGTTGTCTGTCTCAAAACCGATGAGGCAACAGTCTAAAAGAGAACATAAAGAAGAGACGCCGGGCCTGCAGACGCTTGCAAGGCTACCTCAGTCTCGTGAAAATGAAATTCTGCTCCCGTACTACTGCTGTTGCTGCTCCTCGAAACCTGGACCTGTGCAAAAATGCACAGAAGTGTAGCATCAACACAACCGCCCCATGTACTGGTAAGTGTCTAGCCTAACCCCGTCGAAGTAGTGACAAGGCTTGACTGGACACCACATAAACTTGTGCAGTTATAAATATACAACGGAAACGAAATACCAAACAACTAACAACATGAGAGGGGAAACATGCTATGGGGAGATACAATATTAACAGTAATCTAGAGTACACTAAAGCAGTTAGATTCAACGAAAACAAGTTATCAAAGCTCATTATAAACACAAGATATCGACAACTATTGCGGTGTGCAACGCGGTCCATAAATACCACTGTTGTAGCGTGCAAACTGACCCATATCAATTATCATGTATCATTATTGCAGTGCGCAACCCGATCTTCAATATCATTATTGTGGCGTGCAACCCGCTCCTCAACTTCATTTAACAGTATTATTCCCCAAACAACAGTCACAATTAAGGGACATAAAAATAAGCAAATAGTTGACAAAAATCCCGGCAAGGGAAATAATCCATCAAGTTCAACCAAACGTCCCGACAAGGGAATAATCAACAACGTTTTCTCTTTCTTACTTTTCTTACCTTATTCACTATACTATTTTGAGCCAACGCTCCAAAGAATTAAGTCATTCCATATACTTTCAATATTCGTATCACAATCCGAGCCAATGCTCCTAGGAATCAAATAATTATATCACTGTTCACATATTATTCACAACGTATAGAAAAACTCCAGTAATCATGGAGTTCACAACCAAGTCATGATAATCACATTATAAGGACTCACGGTCATGCTAGACACCAATGTATAGATACTCGTCACCATGCATATACATCATACTCGATCACAGAGCAAATGGCAACAAGACTCAACTCCTATTCCCTCAAGTTAGGGTTAAGCCAAACAGTTACCTCAAAGCCTTGAAATCCACTTAATCCTCAACTATAGCTTTACCTCGCGATTCTACCTCCAGTTCCCTCGAATGTAATCACAAATTGCTTGAATGTATCAAAAAATGCCTAATGAAATTAATTTGAATGTATGAAAATGTATTTCCAAAGTTTTACTTAAAAATTTCAAAAATGTCCCGGCCCACGTGGTCAAAACCTAAGGTTCGGACCAAAACCGATTACCCATTCCCCATGACCTCAAATATGTAATTTATTTTGAAATCGGACCTCAAATTGAGGTCGAACTCCCAATTTATAGAAAACCTAGGTTCTACCCAAAAACCTCAATTTCCCCAATGAAAATCCTTGATTTTATGTGGAAAACATGTTTAATTGATGTTAAAGATTGAAGGAATTGAATAAAAATCAACTTACAAATGATTTGGGAAGAAGTTTGCTCTTGAAAAATTGCCTATGGTGTTTGGATTTTGAAAGAATGGTGAAAAGTAATAAAAATTCGACTAAGTATAAAATTTGTTGGGCCACGGATATGGGAATTGCGACCCTTGGTTCACATTGGCAAACAAAACAAGGCTGGGAATTGCGATACTTGGTTCGCATTTACGAACCCAAGTCTGGTGGCCAGGTTTTGCTTTTGCAAACATTCAATCGCATTTGCGATCAGGGGCTTCGCATTTGCGAGCAGGGGCTTCGCATTTGCGACTACAGCCCATTTTTCTCAAACTTCACATTTGCGATCTAGCCCAACTTTCTCTTCTTTGCATTTGCGATGGGAATTCTCATTTGTGACTTCGCATTTGTGAGTGCTTGTTCGCAAATGCGAAGATACCAAAACTGAGAAACACCTGCATTTCAAAAATGAGGAAATGCAATCCGATGCCTATCCAAAACTCACCTGATCCCTCGGGACTGCAAACCAAACATTCACACAACCTCAAAAATATCCTACGGACTTACTCGCGCGATCAAATTACCAAAATAACATCATATACAATAGAATCAAGCCTCAAAACACATAATTTTCTTCTAAACTTCATGAACTTTCAAAGTTGGAACTTATATTCCAAAATACTTCAAACGACGTTCGATTTCGACCAAACTTCACCGAAAGCACTTAAAAATATATAAGACTTGTACTGGGCATCGGAACCAAAAGACGAGCCCGATACCACAGTCTTTTAATCAATTTTCATTTCTATTTTCCTTAATAATTCTATAAAAACAATTTTCAAACAAAGTCTTTCCTTGGGCTCTAGACTTCGGAATTCGACTCCGGGCACACGCCCGAGACCCATATTTTTCTACGGAACTTCCTGGATCGTCCAATCTCGGGTCCGGGTTCGTTTACCAAAAATGTTGACCAAAGTCAACTTTAATCATATTAATATCAAAATTCTTCAAATATTTTACAGAATTCACATATTTCAATATAAAGGTTTTCCGGCTACGTGTTCGGACTGTGCACACAAATCGAGGCAGGTAAAAATAAGGTTTTCAAGACCTCGAAAGCACAGACTGAATGAGGAAATAGGTGATGACCCTTTGGGTCATCGCGTATCTCCTTCTTCTGAACTTGTTTAGATTCCGAGTTTTCTCAAATATATTTCTAATGATATTTCTTCCTTTGTCGTTCAAGCATGCTATCATATCTATTTTGTTGAGAATCTGAAACAAATGGCTTGCTCTCTCACCTCCATGTTTGATTTAATTTTGAAACCCTTAGGATTTGGGGTTTCCTTTGACAATTTTGATTTTTTTGTTCGTGTTAGGGTTCCACTTTTGGACCCTAGACAGTCAGACCCACTATGAGTCTGCAAATTGAACCTGTATATTTTTGCTTATGATTCTAAATGTTTATGTGATTAAACTCTCTTCTAAATAACTTGTCAGTTCCTTGATTTATATATTTGTGTGTTTTATATATGAGAACTCTTCTTTCAAAAAGGTTTTGCAACTAGTAATTGATTCAGAATTCCTTTAATTCTTTCACTTGATTTTTACTGATTTTCCCTACTTGAACCTTTCTTTACCCCTTTCCTGACTTGATTCATTCAAGTAAAGTTTGAAATTTTGATTCCCTCTCTACTGCACTTACACTTACTCTTAAACTCTAAGTTCTGCCTGCCTCCTCTGAGCCTTGCCTTGGGGACCTTGATTTCCCTCTAAACTTGGACATTTGAGGGATGACCCTTCCACATTGTACTATAATGTGATTTTGCGAATGTAATTGGGTGTGAGCACTGGTTGGAGATCATGAAGCCCTTGGAACTTTGACACACCCAAAAGATGAGAAAGGCTTTGGAAATCTGATCTATGGAAGTTAATTTATTTCATGTTTCAGACTCGGAGTCTAAATTAGGCTAGCCTTGGTTGGAATTTTAATTTCTGATTTAATTTACTGGATTCATTCAAGTTGTAATAACCTTGTAATAGCTTATAGGTTGTAAAGTAAAAATGGTGGAGGGTCTCTCATTTTATTCATATGGGATAGTTATCATGTTTTAGGTCTTTATTTCTACAGTCACAACATTCGTCGTTTGTGTATTTGTATCCAGAGATCATGCCTATAAGTCATTTCATTACTGCATATAGAGAACTTGCCTATAGGTTTCATAGAGAAATCCTGCCTGTAAGTCATTTCATTACGACATATAGAAATCCTGCCTATAGTTTGTTTCAATACTATATTAGAGACCATGCCTATAAGTTTCTGCATATCAGCATATAGAAGTCATGCCTATAAGGTTCTGCACTTTTGCATATGCATATATCATTAGGCAAACAATTTATAGGTTAAAGGAAGAATCAATTGCATCCTAGTACCATGCTTATAGGGCTCCTGTATTTACATAATCGTTTATAAAATTCAGTAACACTTAGAATTCATGCCTATAGGAGCAACCGTTAAATATGACTCGTTCATAATTCTAAAATCGAGTAATGAAGTCGTTTAACATCCACAAAGTTGGTTTGTTTCTAAAGTCAGTAATCCTTTCTTAAATTTAGTATACTTTACTTTGTTAGACATCATGCCTATAGGTCTCACCTAGGCAAACCATTAGGTTGCTAATTAATTATACGAGTCTTTAGTAATTAAAACCAGTAGGCATGCCTAATTTGGACTTCTCATATGAAAATATGTGATACATCAGCCACCCCTTTAACGTTTAAGTTTAATTAAAGACCTAACAAGTACCTGTAGGTCATGCTAAACAATTTTTTCTTTGAATGAGGAGGCCTATTTTTGCCTTTAATTGTTATGTGTTTTCCCCTTTTTACTATTATGTGTTTTGTTTGTCGCACTAGATTTTTGTCCTTTTTAAAACGTTGAAAAGCCAATATCCCTTCTCTTTAGGATTAGTAATCCCAACTGCCTCCGGGACTGATAGGATTAGAACGGGTAGTAGCATGCAATAAATAACGAGACCATTTCGTGATTTAGTACCTTAACGGGTCGGGAAAGGGTAGACACGAATATGATGATCATGCGATAACACCACGTGTATAAATGGTTACCGGGTGTTGTGTGGGGTGATCCATATTATTTATAAACCTAGGACCACCTTCCCTCTTTATCTGTTAACTTTCTTTTTTTTTCCAGAATTTTAAAACTGTCAGTTTTCAGTTCTTTAAACCACTTCCTTTACTCGAATCATTTAAAATCTCTTTTAGTAAATTTCTAGTATTTGTTTTTTCAAATTTCTACCCAATTTCAGTCCTTTGTTCGATTATTTGTACCAATTATTTGACCCCCATTTTTCTGCACTTGTATATTCTTTAATAATTATAAAATCGCATATTTCCAAACTTCAATATGTAAACTTTTACAATTCCCTTTGTTTGCAATCATTATGCGAAATATGTCTTGTATGTTTGTTTGTTGTTTAAATTTAAAGTCACAATTATTGCATTGTCGAGAAGCACACTAGTGGATCTTGGGAGGTGTCAAACACCTTCCTCCGGGATAATTTCAAGATCTTACCCATTCTCCGGTTCTTCTCTTTTATTTATTCTTCTTCTTAATGTCCTATTTCACTTAATCATTAGGTGGCAACTCTTCTAAATCTCAAACCCAATTCCCAAAAGAAAAAGATTTGTCCGCCCAAATGTCATAAACCTTATTTTGCAAGAAAAAAAGGGGCATCGACAGCTGCCATTTCCACTTCTGCACCTCAACAACCGCAGGTGCGGTCCCGCAGCTGCGTCTACATGACTGCATCTGCGGTCTCACTTCTTATATTGGTGCATATATAAGAACATCCAAGAGTTTTGACGTTTTAATGATTTTTACGCCCAATTTATTGCTTATTTTTACACAACAAAATCCAATAATTATTCCCAAAATTATCATTTGGGTGAATAATTCATTTTTGTTTTTCACATTTACACCTAAATATAATTAAAATAATTTTCGCAAATTTTTTACAAATATGTTTGGTATTTTTAAAACTAAATTCAATATAATTGCAATTATAGTCTATCTTGTAATTTATGACATTTTGTGTTTATAAAATTAATCCCAGCACTTTTTAATTAATATTTATATAACACTTATTTACTCAGTGTATTTAAATTGTTTTTAAAATCGGTATTACTATTTTTATAAAATTAAAAGGGGAAAATTGGCTATTTACGATTTAGCCTTTATTGCATTTCAATTATAGCCAATTTGTAACCCGTTACTTCTTACCTTTTTTTTTATTCGCACAACCGCCAAACCTTATCTCATTTTCCCAATCTGCCGCCCTCAAACGCTCTCGTCTCTCAAGCTCACTCAAAACCCAAGATGCCACCTCCCATTGAAACCCTAATCCATGGCTCCCTAGACTCATCGGAGCCATACACCGGCCTCCTATGGATTCTATGGGCTCCTCTCTGAGGTCATATGACCAGATCTTGAAGGGGTCTTGACCAAGCTCTGCTCAATGGCTGTTCTCCGGTCATCTTCAACCTCTGTTCACCCAGCCATGGCCATTCAAGTTTGATCTTCGACTATCTTGCTTAGATCGATGGTTTCCAAAGCCTTTGTCATCACCTAGGTTACGTATGAAACCCTAGCTCTAAGTTTCCTTCGATTTATTCTTAGATCTGCCCCAGATCTATGTGTGTTTGAACTTTCTAAGCATGTTTCTCAAGGTTTCCCCAATTTTTGCTTTCAAAACTCTTTGTTCCTTTAACTCTGGTTTTATATGAAGTTATTTCGAAGCTCCCCCTTTGTTCTTGGGATGTTTCTGTACATTGTTGGTTTGTTTCCCTTATCTTAGTAAGCATGTTGAAAAGCTCTAATTTTGGGATTCTTGTTTGAGTCTGTTTGTTAATGTTTCATTTGATTCATACGCTTATCATCTCTAGGTTTATTTGATGTTAAAAACCCCTAATTTTGGGGATTTACATGGGTTCTTGATCCTATTTGTTTGGTTTAATGATTAATGATTAAAACCCTAATTTATAGGGGGTTTTCGCTTGAGCTTTGAAATTCCTTGTTGTTTCACATGTTTGTCGTCTCTGAACTCAGCTAATTTGAAACCATAGTCTCTTTTGGGAGGCTATTCGAAGTCATGTGAGTTTGTTTGTTCATGTTTGTATGATTGAAATCATTTAGCTTGATTCCTTGTTTCAACATTTCTTTTCTCTATATGTTCTACGTTTGTGATTCTCACTTGACTCTTTTCATGTTTCAACTCCTTCTATTACACACTGAAGCCTAACTAACATGCTTTGAATGTCTTCTCTATGCTTTTGCCATGACTTAGCCTCACATGTCTGCTATTTGTGCATGCATTATATATACTGAGTACCTAGTGTGATTTATTTAACTCGAAATTGATTAAAAAAAAAAACTTTCCTTCCTTGAGATCCTGATGTTACGAGCTTGTCAAAGTCTAATTGATTCTTTTCCTTTGATTGGCCTCCCTGAATCTTTCCAAAAATAATTTCAAATCTTGTACTTAGACTTAATTGCCTATTGTATGACTTTACTGTTTCTTTTACGACAACATCCATTCTGCTTACAAGGCTGATTCTCCTTTCCTTATTTGGATCCTGTTAGTATCTGTTTGAATAAGAATCCCCTGATTAAAGGGGAGTCTTATACTAATTTAATTTTGATTTGTGACCGTGCAATATTTGTGATAGATTTGTACTTGTTACCTTATTTCTCTACAAATTTTCAAAGCCAGAAATACTCTCCTACCTTGTCACGACCCCAAACCCGGTCGTGAGGGCGCCCAGCACACTGCTAGGCCAGCCCGACCAATCATCAACAATTACGGAGCTATGAGCTTACTTTACCCAATTTTTAAGCACAACCAAATAAGTCAATGTAGACAAAAATACCAATACGGGGATCAAGCCCCAAACAGTACAACTCCCATAGACTGAGGGGTCAAGAGTCAAGAGCCTCTACAAATAATATAAGTGTAATAGTGTTTTACATAATACTCAATGCTGAAAGAAATAGAAATATGAAATCAAAAGACAGATGGAAGGGATGTCAGGTCCTGCGGACTCTGCAGCTACCTCGACTACCCCACAGATATCACCTCGGAACAACTATCGGATCAGGACTGCTGAGAGGTACCTGGATCTGCACACAAGGTGCAGGGCGTAAAATGAGTATTGCCAGACTCAGTGGTAATAAACAGGGGTAAGATAGTGTAGATAAGAAATCCACAATAAATCACTATGTAAAGCTGTATTCAATACCCTGTAACAGTTCAATATCAACAGAAATGTACCAACAAGTACCAACAACACAGTATAACAGCTAGCACATGTAGCTAAATGCAATGCAATGCATGAAATGACCGTTACGACGCGTAGCCCGATCCAATTTGGATACCCGTGCTCAGTGTGGGAGATCAAGCTCCGGAGGGGCCCCTACTGCCCAAGCACAATATCATGAATATACGCTGCGGCGCGCAGGCCAATCCACTACCAGTCAGCTAATATGCAAATGCAGCCTCGCAGGCTCAAAAGTAGTTTTGAAAATTCTTTTATCATTTTTCAGTTGAAAACAGTAAATGTCAAGTTCCAGAGATTGGAAATATCATGATAACAATTGTGACACCTCCTTTTTTACTACCCCAGGGCTTTGTATCGATACATTTGGAAAGATACGTAGGGTATACCTCAGTGTTTAAATACACGAGAAGGATATAACAACAAAGAAGAAGGAGTTTTTCCACATAAAGGACAATCGGTTCAGGATTTTTTTTGATTTTCAGAGTCGCCACTTGGAAAGATAATGGTGTCCCAAGTCACCGGTTAATCCCGAATCCGAGGAAGTTGACTCTGTTATTACAGTCCGCGAAACAGAAACCTGGATAAGGAACTCTGTTAACCCGAGAGAAGGTGTTAGGCACTCCCGGATTCCGTGATTTTAGCACGGTCGCTCAACCGTCGTTCTCAATCTTATTTGACTTGTTTATAAATTTTAAACAATATGTATGTGTTTTCACTTTTAATATTTTTTTTCAGAATTACGACGTTGCGAAAACGTACTTTGAGTCACACCGCAACCCTTATGCCTGTGACCTTTAGTACATTTCGGCTTCGCCGGGATTTGGGATTTGAGTCGCACCAAGTGCACACATGTATTTATGGAAAGTATATTAAACCGTGCCTAATAATGTCTAGCGGCTTTTATGTCTTTTGAGAGAAGCTATGGAATTCACTATTAGCTTTCCTGAATCTATTTACATCTTCTTACTTCATCACTAAAGGGGGCCCCACTACTTGGTGTTCATGTGAGGCTCGTCCCGGTTAAATTTTATAGTCCAATCCTATTGTTTCACTATATTTTCTATTCTGGTTTTTCCTTAGTTGTTTATAACCCATTATAATTTAAAAATCAGACCCAGGCCATTGTCATTTTCATTATTGGGCCTGGGCCTCCACACCCATACTTAATAGGCTACTGGATCTGTCCAGGTCTTATTAACCGAGACTATCTTCAGGCTTTCGTTCAACAGCCCATTTCGCTTCATACTATTGTTCAGGCCTGCGTTGTATATTAGGCCCAAACTGAATTGAAATAACAATAACAAAAGTAAAAATGAAGAATTCATAGTAAAGCAAACATGCAGAATTAAGAATGAAATCAAATTACTCTTTATTTATCAGAAGAGAAAATTACTGTACAAAATGATCAATGTTAATTCTAGATAACAACCAGCTGGTGTATATGAGAGCCAACTACCTTTAACCCATTTTGTTTTCTGTTAAATGACTTATACCAATATTTAAATTACTTAACTAAGAAATTATGAGAAAAGGGGTTTAACTATATAAGGCATTATCTAACTAAACAGTTCAATTATTTACTACGACCACCCTGATTATCTAAGGTTAAGTGATTTAATTATAATACACAATTACATTACTGGTTTTACTACGATTTAAACTCATTCAGTGTCACAAGCCCAGTCTCAACTTAGTTATCGCTTTATCTACTGTTTTCTCTTTTAAAACTCGTTCACCTCTAGATGCTGATCTACGGATCTGATTGATTATGTGAGCATGATTTATATTACTACTGTGAGAAAGCTATTAAGGATTTAGACTACGGTTAATTAACTTGTTTTAAGAGTTTTACTTACTTTAACTAGGTGATATACTATCTACGACTACACTACTGCTATCATACTAGCTATTACATTATTTATATTTGACTCCTTACTTATACATACAATACTATACTAACAAATTACAGATCTAGACTAACATTAGCCTGCTAATTTAAAATAAAACAAAATACAGAAGAAAAACAACAATGGATTTTAAGCTCGAACTTCATTTCATCAAACACTTCAGCATTACATTGCTTCGAACAGAGTATGTACCTAATTTAGCAAAGGGAGATCGATGAGTTCTAGGGAAATAGGAGTAAGTACAGCAATTAGACTCAACAATCAAGAGCAACAGTGTAGGATTGAATTCCAAACGAGCAAAACACCACAGCAATCAATAAATAAGACACCCAGTAGCAAAACGAGCAGAAATTCCCACAAATACACAACTTCAACAGTAATTCCCACTCGAAAATTGCAGAAAACTATTTGCTATTGTTAGTGTATTTCACTCTGAATTTTTCTATGTGAAAAACCAGCCCTTAATCAGTCTTAGAAGAGGGTATTTATAGGTGAAGATAGGCAGAATTTTTTGGGGGAAGGAGTAGGGATTAATCCCATTTCCCTCCCCTTTAAACTTACTAAATCTACACTTTACACCCCAAATCAGTTACAAGATTCCTTCCAGCATATGCTGGAAGCTTCTTTTTATTCTATTTTTAAGCTATTACTAAAGTATCCCTACTTGTTATTGATTTTTACTGATTTCACTTTTTAGTGAGACCATTATACCCTTAAATCACTGCAAAATTGCAGAAATCAGGAGCACAAATGTCTCCTATATCCCTATATGCTCTATTTAATCTACCATTTTACCATTTTAAGTTCCCTATATGCCCTTAAGGACATAAATGAATTACCCGACCTACCTAGGTCAGGTTTTCAGCATTTTCACTCTTATTTAACTAAGGGTCAGTCCTTGTATTAGTATTTAAGGACTGGCCAATTTTGACTTAAGGAATTATTTCAATTTTAACCACTTTGCTTCATTTTCTGTTAATTAAGCTGAATTGCAGGACTAGCTTGCTTTATTGTCCTATTAGGCTATTTAAAACTTAGCCAATCCCAAAGTTTGGACTTGGCTTTGCCATTTCAAGGCTTATTACTGAACACAGGTCTGGCGAAGACCTTTGCAGGTCTAGCCACCTGTGATCATAGCTCAATCAGAGCTTTGGTAAGTCTAAACTTTCAGACTTAAACCAATTATTACACAACTAGCCTACTTAAATGTTGGCCAGTGTGTGAGAGACCTAGCAGAGTAGGTCAATTGCAAAATTGACCACTCTTGTTCACTTATTTAATTTGTAACCTATTTTTTTTTGTGATTTTCAATTTTAACATATTTCAAAATTAACCACTTATGAGTGTTAATACTATTGCAGCTATAGCCAATTCACCTAAGCATGATGGGAATTAACAATGCTCATTCTAACACCAAAACATTACCAACTTAGCCATTTCAACAGACAATTGCACACATAGCCAAAATGAAACCAAACTTGTTCATCAACTAATCAAAACTCAGAGAAGAAGTTGGATAATGTTGAATCTCAATCAATTAGACTTACAAATTCAGTTTCTATGACAAAGTGTCAATTAAATATTAAGCAGACTTAGTTACAACCATTTTTATGTTGAATGAATCATTGAAAAACCCAAAACACACTTAAAGTTCATTGATATAAACACATAAGGACTAAATCCCACAAAGAGACATGGTCTATCCAGACAAAAGAACAAACAAACTAATCATGACATGGCTTTAACAGAGTAAACATAAAATAATAATAATCAAAACAACTAAACTAAGTTTTCCAAAGACCAATCCTAATCTAAAACATGCGGGTAAACAGATAAGAAGGTGAAGATAAACAGAAAAGTGACATGGAAAAATGACGAAAAGTCCGTAATCTATCATATGAAATGACAGGAATGATAATCAGAATCACTGTAATTAGATTTCCTAAGATCAACCCAATCTTAAACATGCTAGTTAACAAATAGGAAGAATAGAAAAGATATTGAAAACCAACAAAGAAGAATCCTTAGTATAAACAGAAGATGAAGAAGAATGAGAATCAAACGGCTAAACTAGACTTCTAGGATCAAACCCAAAACTAAACATGCAAATTAACAAATAGGAAGAACAAAAAAGATATTGAAGACCAACAAAACAGAAGATGAAGAAGAATGAGAATCAAACGACTAAACTAGATTTCCAAGATCAAACCCAAAACTAAACATGCAGTTTAACAGAGACATCAAGAAAAGAAACAAACAAAAGATTAAAAACAAAAGAAAATCCTAGTTCATATGACAGACTAACAGGATATAACAGAAACATAAAAAAACAGAGAAGTAAGCAAACAAAAAAAAGGGGGGAGACTTAGCTTAGCAGGGCCGGTCCCCTGAGCTTCCTATTCTCCCCTACATTCTTTTCTTCTTCTTTTTTCAGATTTCTTTTCTCTTTTCTTTATTTCTTTATTTCTGACTTTTTATCAGACTTCAAGATGAAGTCTTTTGGGGGTTTTTGGTTAGAGGGGGGTATTTAGAAAGGGAAAGGTGAGAGCTTGGGGTGGGTTTTGAGTTGGCCGGAATTAGGGTTCCGACGACTCTTTTTTGAAGATTCGAACAGTTAGGGTGAGATTCGAGTGTAATGGCTTATGTGGGGTGATAGATCAGGGGATGGTGGTTCTTTAGTGTTAAGCTGGAGGCTGTTCTCATAAGTTTGGTCACCAGAGATGAACTCCGATGACCAGAGTTTCAAGAAAAAGGGGAGTTCTTGGGGTTTCAGGGGTTTTTATGGTGGTTTGTGGTAGTAAACAGGAAAAGAGAGATCTGGTGTTAAGAGTTGGCCGGAGATGGCCATGGAAATGGGGCAGTCTCCTTGGCCGGTGAAGGTTTGAGAAGAAGATGAAGAGAGAAGAAGAAGGGGACAGGGGCGGCTAGGGTTAGGAGTTGTATGTAATGGCCGGTCTCAACGAGACAGGGGCCTTTGATACGAATGAGAGGCCAACCTTCAACCGTTAGATCATAGGCTTTGCACGGCTGGGATTTGATCTCAGAAATTAATGACTAATTAATAATCACTTAATTCTCTCAGCTGTTAGATTTGTCAAATAGACGGCTGAGATTGACTAGCTTTGGATCAGACGGGCCATTCCTTTTGGGCCAATGCATATGGGCTAACATTCAGATTGTATTTGGCC